>CM037778.1:42606895-42656895 GCA_021229015.1 Solen grandis | reverse complement strand
GCGTCACTGGGTCTATAAGTGTCTCATTTTATTCTATATTAAGGATATCAACATACACACATTCCTGATTATACCATAATATAGAAACATACAAGGACATTTGGCGCGTTTCCAGATTGAGTAGTTAAAGCGTCTGCGTCAATGTAATTTGTCGTCTGCGCACGTGAATGTTTGGCCACGTGATGGGATTTTTAAACATTAGACCATACAGATACATATCGGGGTAAAAAACATTCAGATCTATTATGGTATTAATCTTGGGCAAAGCAACAACAAAAAGAAAAAAAATAGCGTGTGTGTTTTGGTTGTTATTTATGTTCTTTATTCATTGACATATGCGGGACATATTGTAAATCAAACTAAAATCATTGGCCACTATAACGCGCATGCGCATTGAAGCACACCATATTTACATGTTGTGACACTGGCCTAGTTTTACATATCGACATGCAGCTATGCAAATTTTCATCATGGGAACGAAATAGCAAGTCACGTGCTATAGATATATCATTATACTTGGGATACACAACATTTGAATTAAGTTTCCAAATATGTTATATTTTCATACTTGTATCTGACCAAATATTAGAGAATTGTACTATACAATCATATATAACCAGGCTAGACATAACTTACATCAAATTACCTTTCGCGACTTGATGACTTTAGCTAATTCACCCATTATCAAATTATGATCATGGCGATCAAGGGAATTTTATAGTAAATGCAAGCCTTTATAGGCTTTGAACAAAAGAGCCTATAAATCCATGTCAATGGATGCTTGCACCTGCACTGCAGTCTTTTCAAGAACTTGGAAGACCATTGTTATATTTTAATGATGGGTGGATTACCTTAAAAAGAAACACTGAAGTGACAATGAATTGTAATTTGAAGACTGTTTTCTAATGCCCACATCTTCTCATTAATTTGACAGTTAAAGAACATCTTTCATGAGTGGTATTTAGTACTTATTTCCGTTCGATGGGGTCCTGATTATCTGTTATGTTGCATGTTTGTCTTAATACTAATTTGTCTTAGTAATACTTAAATCAATTATTACCCTAATATGTAACACTATTTGTTAAGAAATAAAATACATGTATCTGGATATTTTGTTTAAGGAATTAAACAGATGGATTACTTACCGCTAAGAATTGTTGGTGGAATTTGACCCTGGTCTTATTGCAAGTATGATAAAATTAATGTTTTTCTTAGATTCTCTATTTCTTGTACTTTCGTGGTAATGTAAGTACCGGTATCTAAAGTGATAGGAAAATGTCATTTTAGAAAAAAAAACTAATTTGTTATATCAAGACACATCTCAAAATTACGTACAAGGCTCCGATAAGAAATTTGTTTCTATTCTGTTCATAACTTTATGAACTTTATCCTTTGTGTGCGAGATATATATATATATATATATATATATATATATATATATATATATATATATATATATATATATATTCGACATTGTCCAAACCTCCATCCAGTCAGCCATGGCCCGTTATTGTCAACAGCTGCTGCCTAACTTTTCTTTGTCGGACCATTCCGTTAGTTCGGGTTTTCTTACACCACATCCACTAAAGTGTCGGTATTAATTTCAGGACAATACTATGTGACATCTACTACCATGTGTCTACATCGCACAATGAGTCATTCCGTATTTATTTTCATATTTCTGTCATACAAGGTTTCACAAAAAAAAAAAAAAATCTTATTCATAAAACGCTGTAGCGGCTACTGTAATTGCATCTTATTCAGCCAAACGCTCGCTGCGTACATTTTCTTGGTTTGAATATTTGTCTTTTTAATGATGATAAAATATGTGACATATTTTTGACACTCACGGTTTTAATCCATTGTAAGAGCACCATCGATTGTCCAGGTACGTGACAAATGTTCGGAAACCTGCATAAAAATCCAGGCCGATATTAAAGATACATCGGTAAATCGCAGTGTTATCTTTGCAATACTTATAACAATAATTTTGAGGTGTTGATTGAAATATTTTTCAATATTATTTGATGGTTAACATTTTAAAGAGATTGCTTCATTCTACGTAATAAACCAAAAGATTTCATGGATTTTTTTTTGCGATCTTAAACGTAGATATAAATTACCAATAAAATTAAACCGCCGAAAAACTGCAAATATACTGGCTCTATCCTGTCTAAAGATATACATGTAACATTTTGTAACAAGAAAATATTGCCGTTTTAAACTCTTTAATTTTAATTCAAAAGGATATTTCGTCATTATAGAAACAGACTATTTTTTTTTAAAATTAGGTTATACCAATCAATGTCAATCCGATTTTGTAACTGCATCTGCAACCTGTGGGGAAAATTCCCTGGTAACCCCAAATGTTGCCCTTGACCCCCCGTCCGATCAGTCTTTCACCAATCAAGGGCTATATTCGGTAGTCTTAGATACTGGACCTTCATGGTAATAATTCTATATAGTTTTCTTTTGTCTTTTCAAACTGAAATTGTCGATAAAACAATTATGAATAAATTTTGATGTATTTGACATAGTGAAAGATCGACACCTAAATTCGAGATGAATAAGACGAGTTTTTCTTGCTGGCACTGAAGTTCGCCTATTGCAAATATCAATAGAAATAAACTTGAGAATTTGGTCTTTCTATGTAATAAGTATAAATGGCAATCAGACCTACGTACAATTGGTCAAAATAAAGTTCAAATCAAACGAGAGTGACTCATACATGAAGACGACTTATATTGCAAACTATAGCAAAAGATTTAGCATTAATCACGAGTGTTTTTTTTTTTTTTTAATCAACATAAAAGAAAATTTTAAAAAGAACTTAATCGCCCTTATTGAATTGTCATCTGGGGTAACATATGACAAAAAGTTGTCAAGTTTTTAACCATCAATGAATCGATGGGTATCTTCTGGTGGTTAACAGTCCGTGTTACCTGTCTGTTCAAATGCTGCTCCTATCTTGAAATCTACATCTGTGTAAGTAGTTGTCATAAAGCGCCTGGTATGTCACGACTGAGTCAGCTGTTTTATAAAGACGCTTGATGGAAAACTGTCAAAATGTTATCAATGGAAATGTGTACTTGGTTACCCATTTTTTCATTGACAAAGAAGTATCTCTCTTGACCTCTAATCCATTGCTATTCTTTTTACACCAGATAGACGTTTTGCAAGGATTAAATATAATACTGCATATTCTCAATTAGACAGTTTGTATATGATTTAGTTCCAATTAAGAGGTAAAACTTAATTTTAATAACACCATGATCAGATTTCCGGTGTTGTCGGATAGTGCCTCTGGTATTTCATTTATCAAATATTATGCCAACGACAAAAATTTTTTGGATAAATTATATATGTGTGATTTAGGATCAGTGTTAATCTGAAGTTTATCTAGATCTATATATTTAGTTTAATACAATTATTCTCTAGTTCGTGAACTTCTAACATACTTTAACCCTCATAGTCAGGCATAAAATATTTATATCGAAAAAAACATAAATAAAATGTCAATTTCATTTGATCTGGTTCGAGGAACCATTAACTTTTTCATGCCCACCCCGTCGCTTTCCCCTTAATCCTACTCAAATAGACGCACTTTTCACTTCCAGTTCATTATTTACAGGGCGAGAATACGGAGATAAGGGACAGTAAATAAAGTCAGTATCTACATCAAAGCTCGTCCACATTCTCCGCTCATGCTAAATGGGATTACAATTGCCATTATGGGTGAAAATTTTCTTATTATTTACCTATTACGGCTGATATCAAAGCCAAGTTTATCCCACGTACAGGAAGCATTAGCAATAAGTATGCGCAACAGATAACGACCTCGACCTGGGACAAGAAGTGAGACTCACCAGTTTGAAAGTACCGATCTTTAATTTGAAGATAGACTAAAGCTTCAGTCTAAACTGTCCTCAAATAAATGGCATCCAGGGATGTCATGGAGCACAAGGACTCTAATAAACAAATACTGATGTAAATTTTTTTTATCTCGTCTGTTTTCCAAAGAAAAAAAAATACGAGTTTTGTCGAAACTCCGACGTTCGCGTTGTCGTCGTTGTCTGGAATCTTAACGTAGGCCATATCTTCTTTACTATTCCACATGCAACTTGGTATGCATATTCATCTCGACAAAGCATTAACAGACATATGCAAATATTTTACCTATTGACCATGACCTATTTTTGCTGTAACTTTTGAAAACATTAAAATGCCTGTCATTTCAGAACCGTTAACAAGGGGGTACTGGTATTTCACGTGAATTTCTTGTGGCGAGACCTTGCCACCAATGTTACACTTGACCTTGGACTTTGACCTATTTTGGAATGTTTAACAAAAACCTTTAACATTGGCCAGAACTTCTTTATTATTTGACCTACAACTTTAATTTTTGGTATGCATATTCATTTTGAAAAGGGCTATTTAGATATACCTCAATATTTCATCTATCGACCTTGACCTATGACCTTATTTTGCCACAACTTTAGACAAGTTTTAAACAAATATATTTCTCTGTCATTTTTTAATGTTTTTTTTTTTTTTTTTAACTTTGTATACGATTTGTCATTTTATGAATCTGTGCAGGTGTGCTTTCGGTCATGATCACTAGACAGATAAAAAATGTCTTCAAATTTTACTGTTTTGTGATGATTATCGAAAACTCAATGTATTAGCCATTTTAATTTTTATCTACAAATTTTACATCTTTGTGTTGTATACATTCTATTCCATGCAAGGTCATCCTTCAAGGTCAAAGGTCAAATTTAAAAGGTATGGTACTTCAACGTTGCATGTAAATGTGTACAGTTTTAGATGTGATTTTCAAGGTGAATTTTTTTAAATGTGTAATAAAAATATTTGACGTTGGCGAAAACAGAAGAGCGTTGCACCTCGTTTATCTATGGATATGGCCTTGAATACTTTTACTCGTTAAAGAGATCCATCCATTGAGCCATTGGCATAAGGTCAGGAAAGCATGAGAAAAACTGAAATGTGTGACCTTGACATATGGTACAAATCTTGAAAGTGCATGCTACTCATTTTGCCTGTCTTTTAACATGATTTGTTCTTTTTTTCTATCATTTATCTATGTCATATTCTAAACAGATTAGAATATACCTATGTTTTTGACCTTGACATCTATAGCCTACTGACCTAGATGATGGACAAGATATATTGTCCTCCAAAGTCTTACAGAACTTGTCCTCTGTTGAAACAATACAGAAGCCTCAGACAATACCCACAAAGAAAATGGACGGCGGGAATATTGTAATCCTGTCTTCAGACCTAGCTTTAAATAATTGAGGCCTTGCATTATAAATATATAATCTATGCATTATGTCATCATTTTTGAGCTTAACATTATATATCTTGGGCATCAATTCTAAAAAATTTCATAATTTTAAGAGATATTTCTTGGTCCTCTTAAAAATATTAGACCAGACTATTTGAGTTTACTGTTGTTTTGACAGTATTTTCAGTCATATAGCGACGTCCAGCTAATTACAGATGGAGGAAGACCCTGAATGCATGGAGGCATCCGGGTAGAACCATTGACCTACTGCAAGCCAGCTGGAAGGCTTCCTTACATGAAAATCCAAATGACACTGTCCGGATTTGAAGCCACGCCTTAAAAAATATTGCTAAATGAACTTGATTAAATGATAAAATGTCTCCACCCCTTCCGGAAAACCAAGGGACCCACCTACAAATAGTTTGCATAATTTAACAGCAATATAATAAATAAGCATACCACTGCATTTATCAGATCATTCATACAAATTATTTCATAAAGGCTGCTCACAGGGAAATTTAAGGGCCCACAACCATTATTAATGCATGCAGTCTTTAAATAGTTTTCAATGACAATGAATTTATTTCTATGAAATTATTTTTCTGTGACAGAGGCTTTGTGTGAATGTGACTAGGAGTGTATATGCGCATTTGTGTTTAAATAGAAAACACTAATAAACATAACTTTAAACAATTTTGACTTTTATTATATATCATAGAGACAAAATGAAATTCATGAATAAATACAAAATTAATATTTACAATTCAATGTTTCATTGTGTGTTATTTATCATTACAATGGCTGGACTTCGTCTATCAAAAATTGTTCTTCAACACAGATAAAACATTTACCTTGAAGGCCAATCTTTTCAATTAATCTAGCAATTTTAACAAGAAACTTTGCAATTACATTTATCTGGATATTTTGGATCAATTCTAAACACTTAAATTCATTTCATTCATTTTCATGTAAATGATTTGGGTGCAAATTTCATTTCCACTCGTATCAACACATCAGCTGTTATTGAAGACAATCCTCTTTATCTTAATCCTTTATGAATATTCATGTACAAATTTATGACTTTGTGAATATTAATTAACTGAACTTAAAATGATATGCGATGTACGTTTCTTTTCAACTGAAGATGTCTGATCTGGGTCTGCCCTGTTTGCGATTTCGTCAAAATGACTGAAAGGCTCATAAAAGTAAACTTTTATATTGAATCTGTGGTCAGTTAACATCTGTCAATTAGCAAAGCTTTTTTAAACAGAAACAAATCTGGCAAATTTCTTCTTTCTCCATAAAATAAATGTAAAAACTTTGAACATTGCAGATGCAGGTCTAAACTAGCCTTAAATGACCTTGACCTTTGGATGCTGACGGATTCTTGCATGGTTATACAGTGGTACCTCCTTTTAGGAATACTGTTGTCAGGATGTAGGCAACTGACGCCTGGACTCGTAATGCAACACATCACATGAAGGGTAACAGCGCTGGTTCCACGTGTGTGGGTCCTGCTATCTGATGATGCTGACCATCCCCATCATCTGGTCACTCACATTCACAATATGCTGCTTGTCTTCGTCAGTGTCAGTCACTAGCTCACCAATACTTTCATTAATCTCATCCTCTCCGAGATCTGTCTCCATTTCTTCCTCCTCCTCCTCTTCTTCTTCCTCCTCTTCTTCCTGGAGATTCACACCTCCTCCGCCCACTCCCACATACTGTACCTGACCTACGACCCCTGACGCACTGTTCAGTATCATATCACTGGTGTCTGACATCTGACCCTGAGAGACTGTGACGCTGAACTCAGACTCGCTCATCTGAGACTGACTGACCACAGCCTGCAACTGTTCCTCCGTCAGCTCCATATTTTCCTCTGAAACGATACAATTAACATTAACCGTTAAGTTTTGTACAAAATTTTCCCAAAAGTAATATTGATTCCTTTATATGGTTCTGAGTTGAACCAGTACTCCTACACCCCAAGCCCACGAGGGTTCAAACTGACAACCTTCATATCCATTGTCAGGACCAGGCACCCAGTAATGTATCATCATGATACTATTTGAATACTGAATATTCTCACCGTTTTGGACAATTTCAAACATTACTAATAAAGACACGAATATGAAGATGATCAATAAGATATTCAGAAGTAAATGACTATAAGCCTCTTGGTTGTTTTCATGATGGCCCTCTTTATCTATATCACACATGAATTTCAAAACAAATTATTTTTAAGGTGAGGTGAAACTGGAAAGTCTGATTTAACATATAATCAACCATAATGATAATGGATAACACACCCAGAAAGTAAGAACAAAAACAAAGCACCATTATGTGGCCTTGTTTTGCTTTCTTTTAAACCATCTCAATTATTTCTAAAACCTAATCAAGCATATAGGACAACTGCAAGCTAAGGATGTAGCACATTTCATGACATAATATCAGGGCTAGTCTTGGTAGTAAAATATGCAAGAGATAAAAAAAGTGCATTCACAAAAAAGAAAGAAAAAATCTTGCAAAGTAACAAAATCCTTGGTTACATTTCATTCTCTTAAATAGCACAATAATGTACATTACTTTCTTTGTTGAAAAATGAAAAAGAAAAAACATGACTCGGTCGGCCAAGAGCAAGTTGTACACACAATGGTGTGAAGCATCTGGACCAATACCATCTTTGCCACATAACTTTGTCAATGGAATTCAATTTGGAGCTTTAGTTAATGAATTGATGGTAAGAATGGAATGTGATTCACCAAGACAGTAGCAGGTCATGTGAAAACGACATGCACTCAACATCTGATAGGCATACTGACATGTTGGTTGTTTTAAAAAGGACATTTTTATAAAACAAAGGCAGGCAAAAAATCTTGACTGAAGATACATGAAAAAATGAAGGAACCTGTAAACACACCTTTGCATTCATTAAATGCGTTAGAACAAAGAAATTTCATGGTGAATTTATGGAGATGTGGAGACAACTGGTGAACAAAGGTGAACAAGTCTGCGGTTGGTCTAAAATGTTGAGAATTCATTGCGTTTGAACTTCCAACAGCTTTATTGAAAGCACTGTGAGAAAATTCTATACTGAGAAAACAATAAGTGAAAGCATCCTTGAAAAGGACAAACAAATTCCATCACCCTAAAACATGATGTTCATCTTGTTTGAGGAACAAGAAAAGATGAGTGAAAACAATGCATCAAGTAAGCATGAAACATTTTCCATTTTCTAATGGCTGCCTCCATTATTGTCAGATTTTCCCTCCAAAGAAAGCTAAGCGTCCTGCACGAAGCACGCACAGCTAAAACAATCGATGAAAGCCCTTAATTTGATTGAAAATTCCGCGCCAATAATGCATCTTTTAACGCAACATTGACTGAAGTCTTCTCCACACAATATAGTGTTACCTAGATTCCCGCCATAGATTAAGACAGCATTGTCCAGAGTTGGTTTGGCCCATCTGATATTGAAAGCAAAATCTGATAAAAGCCATTAACAATTACTTTGCTTAACAGTTCAAAAAACAACCATCAGCCTGTTTGCAGAAATTGGTAACTTTCTTTTCTATGAGTAATACTGAAGACAATTGCAAAATAACAATAATGGAAGTTTAATTGGATGAGTGTTTCTTTTGACTTCTATCATGTTTCTCTTAGATTCCCGCCATAGATTAGAACACAATGTCAACAACTACAATTTAAAGGGCTAGTTTGCAAGATTTACAAGATTAAAGACTTCTCCTTTCATCAGATGGAAAGTTTCCACTGGAAGAAGAAAGTGAAGCTCTTTTACGGACCTTAAACTAACTGTACATTCCAGATCAGAGATGATTAACCACTAAAGATAGAAACTCTGAAACAAGGGGCAGAGAAGACTGATATCCATAGATAGCTCAGATAAGAGAAACCCAAGCTATCGTCGTCAAACTGTGACATTTTAAATGGGCTTAAACGAAAAATGCCAAAAACTGTTGAATAAGCAAAAAACCACCAAAGAAGGACAAAAAAGACTGTAATCTTTCACATGCCAACAGTTTTGAGTCAACAAGGAGTGGCTCTCCAGGTGCAAAGCCTGTCATTCGGTGATAAATTTTGTTGAGCACTTACTCAAAAGTGACACCTTCCGACACAATTTAAGAGTATTTAAATATAAAACCTGATCAGCCTGTATATAGATTTCCGTCTGACCTGATTTTCACTTTACTTGATCATCAAGCAAGTGACAATATTTTGTTAATTCAGATATAAGACCTCTGGGAGGGTACCAGTATTTGTCAAATCGTGTTGCCAAATATTCTACCTTGAAAAAGACATCTCTTTATAAACTGAGGGATTGATGCAACACGAATGTAAGTGTTTCTTCCTTATTTGTATAGTTAACATGGTTTTGCCCCAAGGATTCAAAATTCTACTTACATATTCATATGCAAAACACCCAAAACCAAGTCGGGCTCAAGTGCTCGAAAACACTGATGTAGGATCATTGGCTCAAACCCAAATCTACATTAATTTCAATGTCTGAGCATGAAGACAATCCTCAGGTACTCTAGTGCAGTTTTCATAATCCAAAACATGGAGCCAGGTCAACATTGAAGTAATTCTGCCAGGTATAAACATTTAAAATTTCACTCCACAAAACCAGACCTGGATTGTTGAAGCCTAAAAAGTCTGATCGAAATTCTATCACATTAATTTCTCTTTAATTCAAATTTAATTCTTTTACATTGATTGGGAAACCTTATGTTTAACCACTTATACATATTATAATCCCACTCAATGGTTACTGGCTTGGGGCAAAGGTAAATTGTGACTTAGTCTTGAAAAATTCCCGCCTCTATCAGAAATCGAAGTTTCAAAATTTGGAGTGAAAGTGAATGCAATACAAAATCAAAACAAACTGATGAGCAGGAAATTATACCACACCTGATCAGATTTGGCATTTCAGTTTACATGGTGTTTTCAATTGTTCGACTGTGGATGAACATTTTTACTTTCATAGAAAACTATGAAGGTTTTAGGGTCAGAAATTTCATTGTTATGACAACAGATGGTTTGTCCATCTAAAGAAAAAACCAACATCTTTCTCTTTTTCATAATAAAAGGAACCTTAGGTGATCACTTTACAAAAATATATAAATTACTTTTTTTCAACTGGAGAAAAAAGATACATACAAAGAAAAAAAGAGTTTCATTCAACTCCAGTATTCAGAGGTGTATCATAACCCAGTCAAACCCACTGTGTATGGTCTACTTTCCCAGACCACCATGCTATTTCTAAACAGACTAACATTCAATTTGCTGTAATTCTATCTTTTCACACACAGGAAATCACCCATCTTCAAAACCTCCTAAACATACTTCAAATTTCTGTCTAATTTTTTAATTATACACAATATTTTGATTCTCCTTCGATTAGACTAATCAGAAGGATAAACATGGCCTCCCAAGGTCGCTTAGTCGCCGTTTACCGGCATCCTTGCCCCGTGATTAGAATTATTTAATGTCGAAAGTGTACTTAATGTGACGGCTGAAAATATTTGTGAACAAAAGTGAGCGAATTCAATCAAAATGTTTAGGAATTACACATGCCTCACAGAGGATGGGATATGACAATTTTTAATGGATGAAATTTTTATATCTTTTTAATTTTTAGAATTGCGAGTATTATATGGCAGATCATGGGCTGACTACATAACAGTTCTAGGTGCATATAGAAAAATATGTTTGAGTGAGGAACAATTATGAGGTCAACTCTCCATCTTCAGAGAAAAAAGTCTTTATTTTTCTATTATTGTACAGGATGAAATTTGCTTTTTTCTTCTTCTTATAAACGCTGCCAAATACAAACATGATAAAAAAAAAAAAAATAACTAACAAGACCTGATGGTAGTATGGACCATTTTTTCCAAGCTTTTTTCATCAAAAGTAAAAGGTCAAAGGTCAAGGTCAACTGCATAATGAAAAAGTCCACTGTCCAAATATTGAAGCAATCCACTGAAGCACACAGAAGTTATACAAATTAAAGAAAAGGTCAACTTGATTGGATGCCCATAATGATGTCCAACTGAACATCATCAATTTAAAGGACGGAATTTTATGTTTAAAAACTTGTCCAAAAATCTCCGGTAAAATCATAATTTATGTATCACATGCTTTAAGAAAAGAAGCCTTGTCACCCAGACAAGCATGGAAAATAGAACAATATACAACATACATCTTATAAGTAAATAATAATAAAGAAAACAAGTTGTTTGATGAGTTTTTAATCTCCCAAATACCATCAAAAATGTAAATCTTGTCATATGGACAATGACTTCCCAATGATGAGCTCCTCATAAGGTGTTTATCTCCCAAGGTATGCATAAATATCCCATCTGTATATAAATACATCATCAGATATTACTATACAACATCAATATATACCCAGTTATGAGGAAAAATCATGAACTGACAGCAAAACTATTCTAAGTGTATATAGGATTAGAATAAGATAGAACAGTTTCATGGTTAACCCACACTATACCTTCGCTTCATTCTTTCTCCCCTTTGTACTTCATTTCTTCATGGACAATATTTAGATGTATTTTAAATTAAATTTTCCCTATGTCAAACGTTCATAACATTTTGATGTTTCTCAGATGAAAGGTAAGAAGAAGAACAACAATAACACTAATCCAACAATCTGGAACGGAATGTTGTTTTAATGGGTACACAACATGGTTGTCCTAAGAGTGACAGGTACCCACAATTAATACATTTTTTGGATGTCATTTAAATTTATAAATGACTGCAGTAAAGTCTTGTTCAAAACTTCAAACAGGTGATTATGGTAATGATGTATAATATCAATACATTAACACATATAGTTACAGAAATAGAATCTAAAATAAACCACACAGAAATTAAAACACATCATATGATTGCACAAAATGAAGTCAAGGTGACACATTATGTTGACTTAGTTTTGCTTTCAGTCTTGTCTGGATATCAAAATGGTCCACCATGGTATAACCCTTTCCCTTATATAGACTCATTTTGACGCACTCAATAGGTACCACATAAAGCCTGATCTGCAGAAACCCCAGCAAAATTATGACCATGGTCACCATTGTCTTTCATTCATTTTGATGATCATCCATATTAAATCATGGTTGCCCATCAAACATGAAATCAAACATGGTCGGCCATGGTATAACCATGGGCAGCCATGGTAGAAATAAGCTTTGATAGATTGAACATGGTCTGCCATGTTATGACCATGGTCGATCATGGATATAACAAACAATTTACCACAGTTGAACCTTACCAAATTTAATTACAAAATCCTCATTTCCAGACCACTGAGGAGCAGCAAACAGCATAAAACCTGATCAGCCTGCGAGTTACTCGCAGGCTGATCTGTTTTTATGCTGTTCGCATAGGTCTTTTCATGGTTTCCTCAATGAGGGAAAGGGTTAAAATAGTGTTGGAATGGTGATAGGTCTGAAGATACCTTACTAGAACCTAATCAAACAGCAAGTTTTTAAGTCTGATTAAGTTCTGCACTGGTTGCCATGGTCACCAGTTATTCTCTCCAGGTCTACATGTGTACCTTGTGTCAGACCTCTGCACCATGCATCTTATCTAAATCAACTCCGACTGGGAGAAGATTTTCCTGTGACAATCTACCATGACAGCTTCAGCAACGTTGGGAGGTAAATCTCAGGTTCATCCCTTCAAGGTATAGTCAACTGAGAAGTAATTACAGACAAAAGATAAGTATAATCATACGATTTTCAATTACTGTGGTAATGGGAGGTCTTCTAATTTCTCAGGTAGATATGAAGCCGCTTTCTATCAATGTGAACATTTCAATTTCCTCGGCAGGTATGCAGATGGGGGTGGGTATACACAAGATTTCTGTCTTGCCAACTGGTTGACATGGTAAGAGAGGTATGGTTTAGATATTAGAGATAATAGGTCAGGGAGTCTGTTTGTACATAGCTTTACCCATCATCATCATCATCGGAGCTAATGAGCTTGGAGGGGGTGGGATTCAAGGTATAGTTTAATTTTATTCATTTTATGTCAATTGGGAAACAAGTTATTATTCTTCTTGATGGTTCCTGGGTTGGACCAGTACTTTGAACCCACAACCTTTTGATCTGTTACACAGCACCCTTGGAGGGAAAGTAACAGGACATCTGTTTAGGAGAATGTCACTCTGATTACAGCAAATAAAATATTTTTTTTAACATCTTGTCACCATTTGTATTTATAAATCCAAGCATAAAAAAACATGTACGCACAAAAAACATGGTACAAAAACATGGTACCCACAAAAAAACATGGTACCCATAAAAAACAACAAAATACAAAGTAATCAAAACAACAATATTGTAAACTGATGAAATGTTCACTTCCTGTATTTTAAATTCAGATTTCTGAGTCTTTCAAAATAGCTTGCATTTTCTAGTGCACCATCAAACCAGGTGATTATTAAAGTATTCAACCACATCCATAAATATTCAATGAATCTAAACATTTGATAAGTCAGCAGTTTTCATATCACCAAGCAACAGATGGCCCTTACAAAACCACCAGCTGATGGCTCAGTCACCCAATCCCTGGAGTCTCCTGGTTTAGGGATGGGCTTGAGGCAATGACCCCCAAAACGCCAAAGGGAAGAATGCTCGATATAAACATTCAGGTATGTCACTGATATCAATGTTTATAACCCTGTGTGCATGACTTAGACACGGTCCTGATTGCAATTCTTTAAGGATGTGATTAATCAAACAGAATATTCCTGAAAACAAAACCTCATTGTTTTGGATGTCACTACATGATTTCTCCTTGCTATCTGAGATATCATCCATGCCTTTTTTAAGCATTTTATTGGCCTCCTTTAGGCTGAAGCCAGATTTTTAAATCAGTTTGGCAATGATGAGAATGTACTTCTATTGTTATCACAATAACAACCAAAATTCGGACAACGATCACAGTTCAAACATCCAGGTAAATGATAAGACATTATGACAATATGGACAATGACCCTTGGCTTCATTTTTACAGTGGGGACATTGACCCTCTATTATATGCATGTTAAGTTTACTAACCACTTGCATGACTGACTGGGAACAAGCCCTGCATGGTTCTGCCCACACCACCAACACTGACAGCGTCACCTAACATCCCTATGACAAGAGGATGATCACAATTACCTAACAGCTGATCTAGAACACACAAACAATTGACATGAACATCCCTGACAAGCCTCCCTTTATTGAAATACAGAAAATAAAACAATCTCCACTGAGAAAGCATGTGATGGCTGCTTTGAGCAATGGCATCACGGGCATGCAACATTGACTTTAGACTACCCAGGCAGGAAACAAAAAAGCATGGTTTGTTAATGCTTTGTCTTGTTTAGGTTTCAAAAGGGACTACAAACTACAATATTGAAGCTATGATCTTAACTTGTTCCCCATTCAAAACATGGACATATAATGCTGCTTGTATGGTACTAGCACTAAATATCATGTCATGGACAAAGGAGCTAGTTCTTTAACATGACTCTCACCCAAAGCTTCTGCTTGGATTTAACATATGCCAAAAAGAGAATATTTCAGTCAATTGGAATTTCGTTTATAAAATGTGACATCAAACCAAAGGCAAGTGGCATGATCACATTATCCTGATAAAAGACAAGTGGCATGATCACATTATCCTGATAAAAGACAACTGGCATGATGACATTATCCTGATAAAAGACAAGTGGCATGATCACATTATCCTGATAAAAGACAAGTGGCATGATCACATTATCCTGATAAAGACAACTCGCATGATCACATTATCCTGATAAAAGACATAGTGGCATGATCACATTATCCTGATAAAAGACAAGTGGCATGATCACATTATCCTGATAAAAGACAAGTGGCATGATCACATTATCCTGATAAAAGACAATGCATGATGACATATCTGATAAAAGACAACTAGCATGATCACATTATCCTGATAAAAGACAACTGGCATGATCACATTATCCTGATAATAAGCAAAGTAATATTGTATCCTACACTCATTGGTGGAGCATCAAGAAAAGTCACTCTGCCAGAACTGTTTTCAATGGTTTTGGTATGTCTTTGCTAGAGACTGAACCCATCACTTCAAACTCCAAGGTGGATAGTCTAATCATCACCTCCACCACTATGACTAGTTTCTGCATGATGCATCAATAGATAGATCTAAAAGGCTATCTATACATCTGATGAACCTCTCAAGTGTTCACAGGTGTATTCAACTGAGTTACATACTATCCAACAGCTTCACTGTGTTGACAGGTAGTCAGTGGTTGACCTGCTTTACACAAAAAATTAGACTGTTGAGAATGTTTTCTGAATATAAATCTGTATGTGAGCACCTGATCAAACCAGGATTGGAAAAGGTGGGCGCTTCAATTTTTATTGCTTACTGTTGAAGTCTGGGTGCCTCAATACAACAGGCCCTGAGGTTATAACCATTTTTGTGCTCAACTCAAGTTTGTACTCAAAGTTAAATTGTACTAGTCGGTTAAGTTTTTCAAATTTTGCTATACTTTCTCTGTTCAACAGTTAGCCCCTACCTACTACAATTCACATGAATTCACTATCAAAGTTACTCAATTTGTTTTGATATACAAAAAATAAGCAAACCAAGTTTCAGTCTCAAACTGAGTTAAGCTGGAAAAAGTTTTATAACCTCGGGGCCAGAACTTAGCCACAAAAATTACAATGTGTCCTTGATTCTGGTGAAAATTTAACTGTAATCCTTGATAGAATAGCCCATGGATTGCAACTTTGCTCATTTTGACCCATGATCGACAGACTTGGTAATGAGTCTTCATTGGTACAAAAAGAAAAAAACAAACAAGAAATTTGGTGTAACTTTTTTAAAAATGAATTACATGACCTAAACACCCTTGGGTCAACACTATCTTTGACACTTAAATTAGTTTGTCATAAATAATTAACCATACATTTATCATGGAATTTTACCATACTAGTTCAACTCTCTCCCCAGTTTTTTATCCGTACTAGTTTCTTCCATGTCAGTCTAGTCAGCAACAGAGGCACTCTCTTCATCAACAACTTTAACCCTTTCCCTCATATAGACTCATTTTGACGCCCTCAATAGGTACCACATAAAGCCTGATCTGCAGAAAACCACAGTTTAAACCTTACCAAATTTAATTACAAAATCCTCATTTCCAGACCACTGAGGAGCAGCGAAGAGCATAAAACCTGATCAGCCTGCGAGTTACTCGCAGGCTGATCTGGTTTTATGCTGTTCGCATAGGTCTTTTCATGGTGTCCTCTATGAGGGAAAGGGTTAATAAACTTCAATATCACCCCTAAGACAGCTATTAAAATAAATGAATGAGACATACTTCACTGACAAATGTCAAAATACATTACATTGTAAAGTATGCTTCAGGTTATCAACACCAGTATCTAATTCTATACCATTATTACTATCATCATATTATACATCAAGTAGCAGTTTTATTTGTCAAACAAAAAACATCATGTAATGAACCCCTCACCCTCTTCAGAAGTACCCCACAAAGATTTCAATTTCATTTTCTATGATATTGACGGTCTCACTTCCTGTCATCACAAATGATTATTCAACAGTCGGACATCAGCGTGCATAACTTCATCTAATTATCAAATTTCAAATATTTCATTCAGAACTTACACCATGTGATACTGTCAAACTGCTTACTGTTCTTTGATCTCATGATTTTTCAAAAAGAACTTTTAAGATCCAGTATACATACTTATAACAAATAGATTTAAATGGCCACCTTAAATGCCTTTTTAGCCCTTGTATGGCTGTTTAATAATTATTTAGATCACCTTAAATTATGACCATTTGGGGTCTGTTTGAAGTGCTGAGTAATCCATGAGCTCAAAAGATAAGGTCTTGTCAGAGGGGGACCTAATCTGTGTTCTGGACAATAAACCTTGCTAAATAGAGACTACAAGGTGTTGAGGTAACTCTATCCCTTATTCAGATCAATTTTTTATGTGTCCCTTTATTGATATGTATGTCAAACGATACACCATCTCAAGCATGCGTCAGAGGGGACCGTTACTTTGTCCTCTTTAACAAGAAATTTCGCAATTTTATCTTGTGCTCTTTAAATCTGTCACACCTGTTATTTCCTTCCTCTGTACCCATACAGATCCTCAAGGCTATTAGATATCACTTACCTGGTTACTAATTAAATCTTTACCTTACAAACTTAATGAACTAAGTAATTGCTTTACTTTAAACAAGGATTATCTTCATTATCATGTTCCAATTACCTGTTATAATAAGTGCACATGTCTGGTACCCAAACATTGAATGAGAAAGGCACCCATTGCCTGGGAACCAGGACACCAGACCCTGGACATGGTACACCATACTTATCTGCAAATATCTGCAGACTGGTTATTTCATAATTGCACAGGATGCAGGAAATCAGTTCAACAGAACTGTCCATTGGCAATAAGGCAAGGAATCAGCTTCATATATTGTTTTTTTTTTTAATACAGGAAACCAGCTGACTGCACTTCTGAAGGAAACCAACCAAATCTGTTGGTGATGTTATTCTACTTCATGCGTAGAATGATTCTAAAAAAACACAAACCTATGAATGTTTGTCAAGAATTAATCCTTAAAAAACAAGAGGGCCAAGATGGCCCTAGATCGCTCACCTGAGAAAAGTATCATTCATTGCCTGTACAAAACAGATTGCTTTAGAATTAAGATGATGAGGTGAAACAATGTTCAGGAATTTTCTGACCCCATCCACAAAAGATATCATCATGACAAACATTCTGCCAAAGTTTGAGGATGATTGGACCAAAAATGTTGCCCTCAGAGTATAAACAAGATTTTTCTAAGATTTGACCTACTGACCTACATTTCTATCCAGCCCCACCCATTTTCAAACTGGTTCAAGATATCATCATGACAAACAATCTGACCAATTTGAGGAAGATTGCATAAAATGTGGCCTTTAGTGTGTAAACAAGATTTTTCTAAGATTTGACCTATGACCTACTTTTGGTCCGGCCCTGCCCATTTTCGAAAGGGTTCAAGATATCATCAAGACAAACATTCTGACCAATATTGAGGAAGATTGGATTAAAATTGTAGCCTCTAGTGTGTAAACAAGATTTTTCTAAGATTTGACCTACTGACCTACTTTTTGATCCGACCTGACCCATTTTCGAAAGGGTTCAAGATATCATCAAGACAAACATTCTGACCAAGTTTGAGGAAGATTGGATCAAAATTGTGGCCTCTAGTGTGTAAACAAGATTTTTCTAAGATTTGACCTACTGACCTACTTTTTGATCCAACCTGACCCATTTTCGAAAGGGTTCAAGATATCATCAAGACAAACATTCTGACCAAGTTTGAGGAAGATTGGATCAAAATTGTGCCTCTAGTGTGTAAACAAGATTTTTCTAAGATTTGACCTACTGACCTACTTTTTGATCCAACCTGACCCATTTTCGAAAGGGTTCAAGATATCATCAAGACAAACATTCTGACCAAGTTTGAGGAAGATTGGATCAAAATTGTGGCCTCTAGACAAGATTTTTTCTAAGATTTGACCTACTGACCTACTTTTTGATCCAACCTGACCCATTTTCGAAAGGGTTCAAGATATCATCAAGACAAACATTCTGACCAAGTTTGAGGAAGATTGGATCAAAATTGTGGCCTCTAGTGTGTAAACATCAAAGGATCAAAATTGTGGCCTCTAGTGTGTAAACATCAAATTGTTGACGGACGACGGCCGACGGACAATCAAGTCTCCCAAAAGCTCACCCTGAGCTATGCTCAGGTGAGCTAAAAAAAGTGAAATAGGAAGAAGGAAAATAAAACTGGTTCCAGAAAACATTTTAAGATATATTTTCCTTATCACACTATTAAGGACCACGATGAGTGGCTGACTTCAGCATACAATATGAAACTGGTGTCATATGAAATTAAAAACACAAAGACATCCTGTATCTATCTATAGAAACATTACATTTGATACATTAATTACAGGTACATAATGTCAATGTCACTTCCCTCATCAACAAGTGTGCATCATCTACTGAGTTAATTTCTCTTACAAAGAATAATTACTGCACAAAGATGAGAACTGTACCCTAAGGTAGACTAGGAAGATATCTGACTATCTTTGTTGAAGACAAATGTGAACTTTAATGGTAGGTGCTAAGTTTCTACTTTTGCAGTCATGAACCAGCAGTGTGGTGAACAAGAATTTGAATGCAGATCATTGTTAGGACAATACACAGCTTGAATACCTTAATTATCCCCTCTTTGCAACTTCATCATGTTTAAAAATAAGTTCCTTAGTACATGTGTACTTAGTATAAATTCAAATGTAAGACCAGAGTCAACTTGAGCATGGACTAAAAGTCTCAGTCTTGTTTGACCTTTGTCTTCATATACATCCCACAGACTGACCAGCGAATAATACTGAACCTAATCAGCCTGCACAAGATGTTTTTTAATTGCTTGCATGTCCTTTTTGTGATGATTTTCACAAACTGTAGATAAAACTTCTGCTCTTTCAAGGTGACATGGCTTCATGGCACTGGAAGCCATAAACAACCTGTAATACAAGTATTTTCTTCCAATTAAAAAACATTTTGTATTAAAAACATTTTGCCACAAACAATATGAAGCTCAATGGGCCACAATAAAAGGGGCTGTACAGTAAGTCAGTGAGCTATGCAGGCCCCTAGTGGCCCTGTGGACCTATCGCAAGCTGGGTGTAGGCTTTCAAAGGGGTCCTGTACAATGGTGTCAGCCCTGGTCAACAGTAGCAGATACCCGAGTGACCTCGGCCACCCGACACTGACCAGCTAATGACCGCTAGAAACATGAACAGATGTAGCTCTGGCCGGCAATAAATCATACATGCTATATACCTACTGGACCCGTAGAATCAGATTTTTAAATAAAGGGCTTTGACTCATACACGACCAAACAAAGAGAGAACATTTTTGCCATATTTCTCCCAGTTGATGGGACAAATTTCAACATAGATAAAACATTTAATCAGAAAATATACACAAGTAGGACTTGCCAATATTTAAAAAAAAAAATGCACAAGGACTGAAAATCGGCATGAAACTCTGACTGCAAGGTTTCTGAGCAAGGACAGATATAAATCTGTGTTTGCAATCAGTTGATGCTATCTTGTACAGGTGACATAAATTATGTATTTTTAATATGCGGGTAATTGAAGACCAGGTATCCTCTAGACAAAGATAAATCATTCGCGGTGTCCTTCAAACATTGACCACCGGTCAGTGCACTAGTGCCCTAGCCTGGTCCCCGGCACTACCTCCCACTACACTCACAATATTGACAAATATAAGCCAATCTGCATGTTCCATCACAGAAGAGCCGAAATTGACACAAAGCATATCAATGTTGTTGTTTTTTAAATTTTAGATATATTTTGTTAACTTGAATAAGCTAGGTGAAATATCATCAAACCAGCAACATCTTGGGTATAAGATTTTATATGACATAAGGACAGATGGCTAAATACTTTACTGACATGTAGAATGGCAATATCAATAACAAAAAAGACATAAAGGGCCATAATTTGGGTAAAACTTAGTCAAGAATTGTCTACCTTGGTTGTCTAATACCCCTGAATATATTCATAAACTTTCAAGTTAATACTATGAATGGTGATTAAAATATATGCTTGATGGTAACTTGCATGCCAAACTTTAATTATTCTGCAATGTCAATGCATGGTTGACTGTAATTGCTCTCATATTCTCCAAATAGCAAATAGCCTAGTTAAAAAATGTGTCAATGTCTGACAGACATGTACCCAAGATCAAAATTAAATATGAAAAGGTATCAACTCAAATGAGAAAAATGATGTAACAAGTTATTTTTTTAATCTTTTTTTAGTATGTAAATTCTAGTGCCTTGCATTGCGAATAAACTCTGTAATTAAACTCATTGAAGCAAGTATATCCATATGACATTTTAATCTCAAAAAGCCCATCACTGAAAATAGCTTAATAGTGTGAGTGTATCTATGAAGTGAAAGTATAAACATATCAGTAGACATCAATTGAAATTCAAATTATGCAACAGAAAACAAACAAAATATTAAGTTCCTTTACCGCTTGTGATAAACAGAAAATTATATCTAATGTAAAAAAAATATCTTGTACAAAGGATCAAATGTAAACATGAAAGCAAATAATTTAAGACATAAAATCTTGATTGAAAATCATTGGTTATGTGGACTTGCGTTCAAGGACAGTAACTCTTTCATATTTTGTTTTGATTTCATTATGTTAAGAATACTTAATACAGTTGGATGAAGGACTGTTTGGAAAAAAGATATTCCAGTTCCTACAATACAATCTGGCATAAATGTACAGCCTCCATTGATTAATAAAATATTGAAGCTATACCCCCCCCCCCCCCCCCCCAATTTCTTTTTTTTATTTCATCCATACTAGACATAACATCAGTAAGGAAGGAAGAAAATTGAGCCCTATAGAAGGAAGGGTCAGTGACATGAATCTGACCCATACCTCACACCTCCACCCTCCTCCCCTGGTTACCCTGGTATTTCATCCATCACCACGGCAACCCAAGTCATCACAAGTCCCTGGTGCATCCCACCCTGCCTAGATTTTATGTTTACATTGATATATATATATGACAACAAGGGATGTAAGAAATCTGAAGTGCAAGCAAGGTATTTTCCCACAGCCTTGCTTGAACATGTGAGGTCACCCAACTACATCTACCCAGTATTCATTCAGACTGACTGATTAGGTGCTTTATCATGTCGCTAACAAGATTACCACTGTCACAAGCCAGCAGAGCTTGAAATATCTTCAGCTCTTTACTTCATTATGAAACCTAGACAACTTATATTTTTAGAAGCAATTTAAGAAAAAATATAAATCTGTATCATCTTATAAATGTGCCTGTGTTTAAAGGGCCAGACATTGCAGTATGTTGAAACTAGGTCACATACTGACAGGTATTCCTGGGGTAGGATGCCCTTAATTCTTAAGGTGTTTCTGATGCTGTTGTCAGTAGTTGGCAAAAACCTTATTGAGAAAAATCTGCAAAGGGATTCCTTCTTTAATTCATCACAAAGACTTGGTGAATAACACAATCTAGGAGAACCTGTGTAAAAAGAAGTCACCTCCATGCAAGGTCCATTTTATACAAAGACAAATACTTCAATACTCATTGACTGTTTAACAAAGATAAACACCCCTAAAGGACAGTCTCCATAAAATGAAACCCACTGTCTGAGTCAACCAGGTGTGATCCTTATGACAACCACTATTTATGAGCCAACCAGGTTTGATCCTTATGACAACCACTATTTATGAGCCAACCAGGTTTGATCCTTATGACAACCACTATTTATGAGCCAACCAGGTTTGATCCTTATGACAACCACTATTGATGAGCTGAGTCAACCAGGTTTGATCCTTATGACAACCACTATTGATGAGCCAACCAGGTGTGATCCTAATGACAACCACTATTGATGAGCCGAGTCAACCAGGTTTGATCCTTATTACAACCACTATTTATGAGCCAACCAGGTGTGATCCTTATGACAACCACTATTTATGAGCCAACCAGGTTTGATCCTTATGACAACCACTATTTATGAGAACCACTATATGAGCCAACCAGGTTTGATCCTTATGACAACCACTATTGATGAGCCAACCAGGTTTGATCCTTATGACAACCACTATTGATGAGCCAACCAGGTTTGATCCTTATGACAACCACTATTGATGAGCCAACCAGGTTTGATCCTTATGACAACCACTATTTATGAGCCGAGTAAACCAGGTTTGATCCTTATGACAACCACTATTTCTGAGCCAACCATGTTTGATCCTTATGACAACCACTATTTCTGAGCCAACCAGGTTTGATCCTAATGACAACCACTCTTTCTGAGCCAACCAGGTTTGATCCTTATGGAAGCCACTCTTTCTGAGCCAACCAGGTGTGCTCCTTATGACAACCACTATTTCTGAGCCAACCAGGTTTGATCCTTATGACAACCACTCTTTCTGAGCCAACCAGGTGTGATCCTTATGACAACCACTCTTTCTGAGCCAACCAGGTGTGATCTTTATGACAACCACTTTTTCTGAGCCACCAGGTGTGATCCTTATGACAACCACTATTTCTGAGCCAACTAGGTGTGATCTTTATGACAACCACTTTTTCTGAGCCAACTAGGTGTGATCTTTATGACAACCACTTTTTCTGAGCCAACTAGGTGTGATCTTTATGACAACCACTTTTTCTGAGCCGACCAGGTGTGATCCTTATGACAACCACTTTTCTGAGCCAACCAGGTGTGATCCTTATGACAACCACTTTTCTGAGCCAACCAGGTGTGATCCTTATGACAACCACTTTTCTGAGCCAACCAGGTGTGATCCTTATGACAACCACTCTTTCTGAGCCAACCAGGTTTGATCCTTATGACAACCACTCTTTCTGAGCCAACCAGGTGTGATCCTTATGACAACCACTATTTCTGAGCCAACTAGGTGTGATCTTTATGACAACCACTTTTTCTGAGCCGACCAGGTGTGATCCTTATGACAACCACTATTTCTGAGCCAACTAGGTGTGATCTTTATGACAACCACTCTTTCTGAGCCAACCAGGTTTGATCCTTATGACAACCACTCTTTCTGAGCCAACCAGGTGTGATCCTTATGACAACCACTATTTCTGAGCCAACTAGGTGTGATCTTTATGACAACCACTTTTTCTGAGCCGACCAGGTGTGATCCTTATGACAACCACTATTTCTGAGCCAACAGGTGTGATCTTTATGACAACCACTCTTTCTGAGCCAACCAGGTTTGATCCTTATGACAACCACTCTTTCTGAGCCAACCAGGTGTGATCCTTATGACAACCACTCTTTCTGAGCCAAGCAGGTTTGATCCTTATGAATTAGCCACTTTTTCTGAGCCGACCAGGTGTGATCCTTATGACAACCACTATTAATGAGCCAACCAAATGTGATCCTTATGACATAATATATTATTGATATATATAATATAAGCAGTTATTGTGTGATAATAGAAACAAATAGAAAAAATAAGAAAACATTTTACTTGTGACCAATGTATAATTAAAAATAACAGGAGAGTTCAGTATCATAAAGGAAATTTTATTGGTTACTCAAAAAAAGCTTTAAAATTGATCTCACAAAAGAAACAGAAACTGATTGTAAATTATCCATAGAGAGAAAGGCGGTAAATGTATTCAATTTGCTGATTAAGCAGCCCTGAACAAAGCTGAAAATGAATTGTATGAGGAGTTTGCAATGATTTTCTGTCCAACTTGTCACAAACTAAGCTATGGTATGCAGGAACAAGGTAAGAAGAGGAAAAAGGACTATAAATAATGAGTGTTGCTTTTATGACTTGTGAACCATCTTCCCATGACATTGCCTCCTTCTCTAGTCTTTGTTAAATTCTTAAGCCTCTGACTCACTCAATGTATCTGTAGGTAAAAGTTTATGTTCACACGAACCCTGAACATCACACAAATACAACCATCAGAAAAATGAGCAAAGAAAAAAGCATGACATAAATGATATGTAATATGACAAACGGGCCTTTCTTCTCTGATGAAATGACAAATTTGGAGGGAAGTTTCACTGATTTGTAACAGTAAGCTGCAGCAATGTGATGGCTTGTCCTCATCTGACATCACAATAATCCATGCCTGATTAACAAATAATCTGTAATGTTCTAATCCATGCCTGATTAACAAATAATCTGCAATGTTCTACAGAGATTTCAAAGAAACAGAAGCCCTATATTCAAACAAGAGCTATAAACAAGAAAACAATTAATGCAAAACCTGTATTTCAGTATCAGGGTAGTGTGGTCTAACTGCAAGTAGATGACAACTTTCCTACTTGAAACAAGTCACAAAGTGAAACGTTTTATTGGAGCTTTATGTTGTTGTTTTAACATGTTTTATCACTTATCAGTTATAATAATCTCTGCTTTTTAGTCTGTAGAGAGGACCTTCTTTAAGTAACTGACATATTTCTTACTCAAATCAGAGTTGAGTGATTTCATTAAGTTCCAGTGAGGACACATGTGAAAAGAGAAAATATGAACAAATGAAATATTTCATTTTTATCATTTATGAGAGAGAAAGAGAGAGAGAGAGAGAGAGAGAGAGAGAGAGAGAGATTAACCAACTGTGTCACTTTATAATCATTCTTATGTAATATCATTAGTTTAGGGTGTATTTCTTCCTTTGCTGGTATATATGCAATCATAGGTCAAAGTTATATTTTGAGTCTTTATCAGCTAAAAATAGCAACAAGCAATCAAACTACCATGCACAAAGAACATCTGAAACCAAAAGTAGAAATAAGAAATTTAATTGGTTCACTGATAACATTAAGTTCTTGGAACCCTCCAAATGTTGTACAGCTGATAAACATTCCACTTCCATCATTCCCTGTACCACTTCCTGTCACAGCATCTACATGCTGTCCTTCACATGAGTGCATCTTATTTCACCCTCACAACATGTCACCAGCAGAAGTGTCTATCTTGCATGTTTCACTCATCTCCGTGAATGCAATGATGCAGTGCATGACACTCGTGTCTATATTTAAATGATTCATTCATGCATTTACTGCTCCTGCATTCAGGACATACCCAATCCGATTCACATGAATTCCCTTTGATTTTATGTTAAAAAATTAATCCTTTAGTGATAAGAAATGTCTTATCTAAATCATATACACATATATTATAAATTATATATGTAATATATATACACCCTGTAAGCCTAAGGTAAGTATTTCGGACAATGATTATTTTGCATTCCCTGTGATCTTGACCTTCACATTTCTCCACAGCTTAAGATAAAAAGCACAATGCAGTATGGTGTCTTAAATGTCTTGACCAACCTTGAACTTTCACATTTAACAATGTAAGATAAGCTTGGAGGACAGGAAAAGTAAAAATGATTTCTTTGTTGTAATTAAGTAATGTATAGGTAGGGTATGTTAGTATTTGTTTACATACATTATGAGAAAAATTCACACAATGCATATTTGACCTTGACACTGTATTACTGTCTTTAACATGTCCCTGGGGATAGTTGATATTAAATTCTTATGAAATTTTGTTATTCTTGAATTTTGACATCAATTATGACCTATATGAATTGGCACACGTCTTTGATTTTGCCTTGCATTTCCAAAGTGACCTTTACTTTGACCTCTGTATATCATCTCATTATATTACAATGACTTAAATATTACCATGACATTACTCTGAAATGACCTTAACCTCTATATCACCATCAAATTACAACAACTTCTGTATCACCATAGCACTGCTATAAAATGACCTTGACCTTAACCTGTATGTCACTATGACAACACAGAAACATGACCTAGACCTATATAATTTTACCATCTTTTAACATGACAACACTGTCTTTGCTGATTTTGAAATAGGCGTTAATACATTCAAATTATTTTCCATTGTATCATAAATCAAGACAATTTTCAAACCGCATGTCACATCAGAGATACCTACACCTACACAAACACTAAAGTTTACCTGGAATGTTAGATGATCGCATACCTACAGCTAGGTTGTCAGTAACACAAGGGTTATTAATTACATCAGGGACATGGCCATTTTGTTTTGCTGAAGGACAAATCCAACTTTTTATAATGGTAATGTTAACTGTACCTGCAGTATAGGGGAGGTGGCATAAGAGGAGAGCAGGTGGGTTCTATAAAAAGGAAAGGAAACATTAAATCACATTCAAGTAAATCAGTTTCAGGAGGTTTTGTACAAACATTAATTTTGTAAGTATTTGAATGTCAAACACAAGGTGATTTCTGTCCTCAATGTGACTTGAAAAAAAAAATCAATTTATGCAAGTCTTAGAGGTTGAGTGGATATTTGATTTTTTTATGCTAAGTTAGGGTTCATTCAAGAGAAGGGTGCTCAGAGAAAGTATAATTCAAATGACAGTGAGTCAAACCTATGCAGTCTGGTGCAGTGTGACACATCTTGAGACTTCAGTTATGGGTAACTGTCTCAATAAGTTAAAGCCTCTTATCCTGATTTACTATGTTGCACTAGGTGCAATATCATAACCCCGAACTTAGTTTTTGCTTTATGATTCAAAAGCCCTTAACCCTTTCCCTCATATATACCGGTACTCATTTTGACGCACTCAATAGGTACCACATAAAGCCTGATCTGCAGAA
The DNA here is from genome assembly GCA_021229015.1 of Solen grandis. Lineage (NCBI taxonomy): Eukaryota > Metazoa > Mollusca > Bivalvia > Adapedonta > Solenidae > Solen > Solen grandis. Next base: position 42,629,218 of record CM037778.1, on the reverse strand, counting down.
AACCACAGTTAAACCTTACCAAATTTAATTACAAAATACTCATTTCCAGACCACTGAGGAGCAGCGAACAGCATAAAACCTGATCAGCCTGCAAGTTACTCGCAGGCTGATCTGGTTTTATGCTGTTCGCATAGGTCTTTTCATGGTATCCTCTATGAGGGAAAGGGTTAAATACCCACAGAGACATCAGCAAGATGAGATTATACTCCCTAGAAGAAAATAACTGTGTGAGTTAACTATAGGAAATAAAGTCCATTTCTCCAATGAATTTACAAAACTAGTGTTTTATCTATTAGATAGTGTCAGTCACTGCCTAACATTGTACCACCCTGTCATCTCCAATTCTACAGACTTAACAAATCAACATAAAAATACAGCCACAATGGTTTCTTTGATGCTGCTGGGGGACCTCAGCTTCCAGGTAGGTCAAATGTTGAATAAATGAACCTAATGAATCAAAGGTAATGGAAACATATCCTTTCTCTGACTAAAAAGGTGAAAAAAGTGATATTGTGAGGCACTGGACACCTGGGGTGTTCTGTTTTCCACACCAAGTTATGAGGGGGACACATACAATAGCCATGTGACCTAATCATGATGAATGAAGAGCTCACAGGTAATGTCACACCTGTGAAACCAGTACATGGTATGCCACAACCTGCTGTGCCTCAGCACTAGGATGAACTTCACTGTTACACTAAGCCACACCAGAGAAAACCAAACAAGGCTTGATGCATACTCTGCCTTACTGTGGTTTTCTAACCTCACTATCTATTGACAACTCAATAAGGTCTGCAAGATGCTAGGAGGTTACTTGAAATGTGACTTGATTACTAACCATTCTTAGCTCTAAGTAGTTAGTGTGTAAGTAACTGAGCCTTTATTTAGAGTGGATAACATATTTTGATTAAAACATTCCAGCATTACTGTTTTATCAATTAAAATTTGTGACAATCTTGACATAAATCATTATATATTAATAACTTCCTAATAGAGGAACAAGAAACTTGCCCCTAAGTATTCATGTATTACTTAGTGCTTAAATAGTTGGTGGAATCTGAGCCTTCCTGGTTTCTGTCATATCACTGATACATCTAGTGTGGAAAAGTTTATAAGAATCCAGCACAGGGGCTTAATGTTTTCTTATAATATTCAACACTTAAGAAAAATAAATGTTAACCCCCAATCCCTGGAAATTAAAGTTTATAAAATATATTTGAAGACTTGAGAAGACTTTAATTATGACATTTGAACAGTTTTACAAAATATAATTTCCAGCAACATACATGAATGATTATATATATAGTCAGTTGAAATTTTTATTACGAAAAAAAAAAATGTTTTGGCAATGTAAAACAACCTCTTAAACATGTTTTAACTTCAGATTTATCATTATAACTAGTTATTTCTTTATTACACTTAAATTCTATTGCCCACCAGTCATAAATCAGGGCTGGAAACAAGCCCAAAGTTCTTTCCCGTGTACTCTCTACCACCCAGTGGAATGCAGTCAAGTCCCTGAACAAAGCCTCAGATATCAACATTCACAGCAGCCCTTTCATTCATAACTTCTTTCCATAGACATCCATTCAGTGATTTCACAAGATGATAAAAAGTTATACCGCATTTTGTGACATGTACAGCGCTAAGGCTTTATCAACGGGGGGAAAAAAACGAGCTACAGCGAAAAATAAATGCTATCTTAATGGTGACCATAAAAAGCATTAAAACTATATTTTTATGATAGAGTTATGGCCCAATCACTCATAACCAGATGAAATATGACATCAGCTATGTTATGTTTATAGCTGAATTTCAACATTTGCACAAACAAAAATTTATTATGGAAAAAAAAATCAAGTAAAACAAGAATGTTTAATTAATTTAGAAAGTTTCACACAGGAAGTCCGACCTGAACTAATAAACCAGGGGGCACCTGCACCTACGATATTAGTACACAGTAATAATGCTAAATATAAACAATATGTGTTCTAGTGCTGAAGGAAAAGTCACAAATTTAAATACTTATATTCATTGAAAACTCCCAGAATGGTTCCTTTAATTATACATGTATTGTGTGTTTTTTATTAATTACTCTTAGATACTGCATTGTTCTCCAGTTAAAGGTCATTTTTAATGGCATATTGTTTTTAAATGCTGTAATATTGTTGTTTATGCATGTTGTAATATTTTTATTGTAATTTCATATTGTAAATATTTATATTATTTCCTTTATGTGGACCATAATTATGGAATATTGTTTTTACCAAAATATGTTATCCACTATAAATAAAGACTTTACTTACTAATCCTTTATCTCATATTGACTCATTTTGACACAATGGCAAATACACCGGGGACCCACATCAGATAGCTCCTTCCAGGCATTCATTATCAGGGTTTCCCGTTTGCACATATAGTATGTAGCTGAAATTCTTCACAGTCTGCATGGTATCGATCCTACTTCATGTGCCATTAAGAATTCAAAGTCAATTAATGTTCATCAAACAAGCAAGGGAGCTATACCAGTACCATTTTTTACGACTTTTCTATGTTGTTGCCGTGGTTTGAACCCACAACCTTCTGATTCCGGGGTGGGCACTCTAACCACTCGGCCACCGGGACCAGTAAACTATAAACTTGTACCTAATTATCAAGGATCCTAAAAACCGATTTTTTACCGGTTTTGACCGATTTTGATCTCAATCGACCGGTTCAGATTTCAAAAAGTACCAAAAAAATCGGTCGAAAAAAAATCCATAATCCTCGTCTAAAACTTTCAAAATCGGTCCAAACGGTTCATAATAGTCTCTCTTACACACCAATTGACCTACTTCTTGAATTTCCGGTGTGCCCTCGGGGCAGATGTCAGTGGGGGTCAGGCAGGGACACCCGTCTAGGTCATTATTGGGCAGTTAAGATGAATGGATTGACGGTTTGTACTTAGCGGTTATTTGGACGGTGCCGTGTAATTATCTATGCCGTAATAATGGACCATTGCTTGTTTGCAAACTGTAACCGGTCGACTTTTAAATGCGGTAATTAATGACAATATCAAAGGCTAATCAAAATGTTTGATCTCCTTAGTAATTTGTAATTTGTAAGAACAAAATAAAAGAATTAAAAAAAACTGATAACCAAATGGCAGAATCTCTTTTTATTGCATTGTCGTCATACAAATTTCTGTTTCTGACACATTTCTTTAGCGACATAATGTCAGATATCGCATGGGTGTCACGAAAGTTTCAGACAGGTGATCACAAATAAATAAAAGTTATTGACAAAAAAAAAAAATAAACACAAAGGCACATAATAAACAACACCAAAACGACTGCTTCCAACAATTTATTGATTCGTTAGAGTCATATACAGACCGTCATATACATGCACTTCCGGTAAACAAACTTTCGATTTCGTAGAGGTAAATATTGCAGAAAAATACCTTATTATGCCAACAGGATGCTGAAATATAATAAAAGATCTATTTTCACACTGCAAATGATTCAGTGTATGTTGATTGAAAATATCAATGTTATTTTTTTTTCGGTTATGTTTTTTTTCGGGGGGGGGGGGGGGGGGGGGGGGGTACGGAACTGTTGTAAAGAGCAATAAGTAGAAAGAAAAAACAGCCTGCAAGTAATACAAGTATTCCAAAATTTTAGGATCCCTGCTAATTATTCATTAAGTAAACAGTTAAATTAACATATGAAACCCACAAAGGAAATGCAATCAGTATAAATCCAGATCAGCCTGCAAGTAATACAAGTATATATGTACTGTTTGTTACTAGACCAGCCTGTAAGTAATGCAGGTACAGTCGACATTGTATTAAGAGACCGCTCAAGGGACTGCCAAAAAGTGGTCGCTTAATGAAATGGTCTCTTAATAGATATTTTTGGATTTCCCGGCAAACAAGTCATATATACAAACTGTAAGCTAAATTGTATCATAACGTTATATTATATTACAACATGAATACGTATGTAAACTACACAATGTTTTGTTGTTTTATACCAATAAACATCAACATGTTTATTTTTCGTCATATCTTTCGATTTTTAGCTGTTATGTTGAAATAATACCTTGGATCATTGACTGACATTTGCATTTGGTGTTCGGTGGAAAAACACAACATTTAACATCGAATTCATGGATGGATTCGGACAATTTCAAGAAAAAATATTATTTAACAATGAGCTTTCTTTATGTCTCTGTCTAACGTAAATCCAGAAACCCCCGATAAATTTATTTCAAAATGGCGCCCTGGTCGTATATCATAAGACGCAATGTACATACTTATAGGTACGAATTATTAATGGTACGCATTGTATCCGGAAGTATTAATTTACCTTATTCCCAAATATTCTTTTACCAAAATCCGAAGCATTCGGCATTTGGAGGGATGGTTTCACCTATGTTATGCTTAGTAAATGTTGAAATGGGAACCAGCAATTATATGTAGAATTAAGTTGCACATGGTGCAGTCATGCGTGGTCAAAACAAATTGGTTTCAGGTGAGCACTTATGATCGGGATAATTGTTTGTTTGTTCGGATGTGTTAAAGATGAATATACACAATTAGCAACGGAATCAAACACGGTCGCTCAAAAAAGTTGATTTTGTGCATAATCTTACGTGCTGGGACTTGGTTTATGTGGTCGCTGGTCGCATAATAAAAAAGTCGCTTTATGGGATAAATTGATAAAGTAAAAACGTTCGGTCGGGATTGATAACGGTCGTTTAATAAAAAAGTCGTTTAATACAGGTGGTCGCATGTACGATGTTGACTGTATATGCACTGTTTGTTACTAGACCAGCCTGTAAGTAACGCAGGTGTATGTACTGTTTGTTACTAGACCAACCTGTAAGTAATGTATTAGTATATACACAGTTTGTTACTAGACTAGCCCATAAGTATTGCAAGTGTATGTACTTTTTGTTACTAGACCAACCTGTAAGTACTGCAAGTGTATGCACTGTTTGTTACTAGACCAGCCTGTAAGTAACGCAGGTGTATGTACTGTTTGTTACTAGACCAGCCTATGAGTAACGCAGGTGTATGCAGTGTTTGTTACTAGACCAGCATATGAGTAATGCAGGTGTATGCACTGTTTGTTACTAGACCAGCCGTAAGTATTGCAAGTGTATGCACTGTTTGTTACTAGACCAGCCTGTAAGTAACGCAGGTGTATGTACTGTTTGTTACTAGACCAGCCTATGAGTAACGCAGGTGTATGCAGTGTTTGTTACTAGACCAGCCTGTAAGTATTGCAAGTGTATGCACTGTTGCTTACTAGACCAGCCTGTAAGTAATGCATTATTATATACACTGTTTATTACTAGACCAGCCTGTAAGTAATGCATTATTATATACACTGTTTGTTACTAGACCAGCCTGTAAGTAATGCATTATTATATACACTGTTTGTTGCTATTTACAATGATACATAACTCAAGATTTTCAACATACTGACCAGGAGTTAAGATTAACATGCTTAAGAATAAACCATTCAAAGTTTACTTGGCAAGAGAAAACAAGACAAGGTATGAAAATAAAAATATAAAACCCTGGTATATAGAACTGATGGGGATTGAGTCAACAGTATGGAATGTCATCACAATCAAGACTTATAACATATATTGTAATATGAGGTGTCCATATGTATAATGTCTATAATCACAAGGGACGACATTTCAGAACTAACACTATGATAATCACACTATATCATATGCTATCTTGAGTTATATTGTGTAGGTACTAGTAACATAAGAACCTGTAGGTAATTTATAGTGAAAGAAATTTCAGAGACTAAATTTCCGAACAAAAGACAAATATAATTTCCAATTTTTTTTGACATTATTTGCCATATTTGATACTGACAATGTGATATCCATGTAAGATGATCATGAATTTGCTCAAGGAATAAAGGGAGATAACTTTTTTTCTTCTTTTTTTTAAGCATTATGCATCATTTTGAATATGCAACAAGTGATGAATGTAGACTTAAAAAATGTAGGTCAATATACATGTGTGGTACATGCAGGATGATCAGTCTGTTATGATAATCGAATTGTGTAAGATACACAGTAAAACTCAAAATGATTTTGTCAATTTTGAAGTAGCATTTCTGATGCTATTAACCCTTTCCCTCATTTAGACTCATTTTGATGCACTCAAGAGGTACCACATAAAGCCTGATCTGCAGAAAACCACAGTTAAACCTTACCAAATTTAATTATAAAATCCTCATTTCCAGACCACTGAGGAGCAGCAAACAGCATAAAACCTGATCAGCCTGCTAGTTACTCGCAGGCTGATCTGGTTTTATGCTGTTCGCATAGGTCTTTTTGTGTCCTCTATGAGGGAAAGGGTTAACTAAAATTATTGCCAAAATAAGTTCAAAGATTTAAAGATGCAGGAAACAATGCCATAAGAAGACTGCACTTTTTTCTCTATAAAAATCTGCCATTGATTGTACCTGCACTGGTCTTTTCTCATTTCGTATGCGAAAAATAAATTGTTATTGTCACAGAATTGTACCTTAGGTCCCTACATAGCATTATAGGAAGTGATGTAACTGCAAGTCCACCAGTGAAAACACACAGAATAGTGGGAGGTTGAAAAAATCAGTTGATGCATTGCTTGTTAAGTAATACGGTTTTAAAGTGAGCTAAGTAAACTTTTGAAGTTTCAAAAACATCAAATACATAAAAGTCATGATACAATTTGAGTTCATAATAATAAGTTTTAATCAAATTTTATGACTAAGATCAAACAAAGGTATCTTTCTCCACTGATATTCCTCCCATGCATTATAAAGAAAATGTAAATTATGTATAAAACTTTAGCACATAACAGCTGCTGTTACAATCAAATCATTCATTCTTTCAAGCAAGCTATATATATTACACATATAAAACACCTTATTCAAATTGCTACAATAAATCTAATGATGAAATAACATCATACTGATATACTCAGAGGATGACAAATAAAGCTCTGACATTATTTACTTAAGTATCTCTATCCTTTCTCACCTGATCTATTTTAGGATAAATATGAGCAAATCTCTTTTTAATTTTCTTTGATAAATCTCAAAAAACTATTTTCAGCGGGATGGTGACAATTGGTAAAGTCAGAGATAAAACGCTGATGAATACAGTGATTGGTATGTTATCTCCAATCTATTATTCAACATTACAGGGAAATTTTATTATTTTTCTGGATATCTTGTTTAACGAAAGCCTTATAAATTAGGTGAAAAGTGAATTTAATTGAAAAAAAAAAAAAAAAATCATCTGATAATAGAACACACAACTGACGGTAGGTATACTTCAAAGCAACATTTACCTACTTCAGTAAGCATTTAGTTGAAATTATAACACAGGATTCAATTTTCAAAGTTAATCCTCTTCATCTCTACCACACTTGCTGATGATGACAAAGCTAGGAGAGCATTTGTTTCTTGTTTTTTTTTATGAAGTTATAGACATAACTATCAGAAATGATATAATTGCTAAATGAAGGAAACCATTCCAGGCCATAATGGCAGCTCTTTTCACCACCAAAAAGAGCCAAACTGGCTTTATTTAGCTCACAAGACATGGCTCTAACTTATTATAAGTCATCAAGGGCCCACAACTCCTGATAGGTCCAATATCACCCATAACCTAACATGGAAAGAGGTTATGAGTATAATTTAACCAAATTAACGCATATACTAGAGAGTACGCAAGCTGAAATCAAGCTTTCATTTTATGATTCAAGGGCTGTAACTCCAGACCTGAGGAACTGATATCCATCTTATTCAAAATTATATGAGAGGTTGGATTGAAATCCCTTAACAAATGCTAGTGTGAAAACAAAGTGAGAACAGACATTAAAGATTCAAGAGCCATAACTCCTGTGTTTATGGTCAGATTTCAACCAGGATATTACATAACTTAAAATCTAAGACTGCTCATGAAATGGAGCTGTTCAAGCGTAAAAACAACAATCACTGATGACGGACAATGCATGGATGACTTGCATATAGCTTATTCTTTGTTAGGTGAGCAATAAAGTATATAAACCATTCCTATATATAACTTTCATAATTTTTTGTAACCATCCCCACCTAATTCCATCTCAATTCTACTGCAGAAACTGCCACATTAACAGACAGTTGTATAATATCAACACAGCATACCCACAGTAAGTGACCAGGGGTTTTCTTAAGTGAACGCCCACTTGCACGCGCCGGGTTAAAATCACTGCGATGAAATCTTTCGTGTTTTTTATTTTTTATTTTCTATAGTATATCAGGGGTAAAATGCTTGCAAACTGTCTTTGATATATTAACTAAAATCCACCTTAATATTACACATATTTAGTTTTAAACATTAACAAACACCAACTAACTTGGGCAACCTGTTTTCACTGGGGGCTAGTAGATGTTCAAAGTAACTTGCCCTCTGGACAAGTGAAAGTCAAATCCTTCAGCAAACCACTGAGTGACCCACTAACACAACAGCATGACCATTTGGGACACTGGTCTTACCACTTCATGATTGGCCTTCAAGTAAAGATGTGCAGTTATGATTTATTTTACACCTACCTCCTTATTGGCACTGAAGATAGTGTTCATGTGGAACTAAAAATTGAGTTCCATGAGACATCTCATGTGTTTGCAACCCAAAACCCTTCCACATATAATATTGGGCCAACCTACGGTTGAACCAAGGTTGCACTGGTGAAAAGCAAGGGAATTAACCACTAGCCTATCCAAATATTCTACCATTGTCCAACCCAGGAACAGTCTAAACAGATTAGTAAAATTTGTAAGATTGATATATAACGAAAAAAGTTTTAATACCTTATATGAAAGTAATACAAGTACCATACTCTAAAATAAGTTTAGATCAGTAAATAGGTCTCATGTCCCATGATCTTGATGTGTAACATGAAAGACATTTGTAACTATGCAAGATGAAAAGTGGACACACGTTTTTGACGCAAGTAACCTACATAAAAGCATGATTTGCATATGTTATTAATATCATTTGAGCTGACTTCCTGTCCAGTGTGAGCAAACCTCAGTGTACTTGTAATATTTAACTGTCAATTTCATGTGGACATGAAAGGCTGTATTGAACAACATCGGACAGGTTAACGATCTTGCTGTTTTAATTAACTGCCTCTGTTGGCTAAATCTAATGATATATGGACAGAAAGTAGTAATTTAATGTCCTTCTCCTGATAAAAAGAACTTGAGGTATGACTTTAATGTAAACAAAAGTTGAAAGTGTGACCAGTCAGCTTAATGGTTGCCTAGCTCCCTGTGTTAAAACACATATTTCCATTCTGGTAATTTATGGCCAGTCTGGTAGTTTCAGAGCTGTGGGAATACTGGATAACATTGAATAAATGAAGAGTTCATTTCACCCACATGGCTGAACTTCTTTCTAGCTTGCTCTGTTTTCACAATTTCATACATGTATATAATTTTAATTAACAGATATAATTATCATTAATGTTTGCTGGTCATCATTCTTATATTTTTCACCAAGGGCAAAGCAACTTCAAATGCTTGACAACGAAAGACAAAGATTAATTTAAAGGTGATGAAGCAGCCTGGAACACATGCATTCAGCATGAACACTCAAAGCTAGGAAAAAGGCAAATCTGGAGACTGAATATTTGTGAAGGCGTGTTTATATAAAGACATTTTTACAGTATCTTTGGCAAACCACAAATACGGTATAACCTATTTGTTATTGAATATCTCCTCTTATTTCTTGTGGTTTATTTTTTCATTGACTGAATCTGCATATTCTCAAAAAATTCCACAATTGTAATTTCAAATGCACATCTACGTAATTTGAAGTTTTTTTTTTTTTTTGCTGCTTTTTTTTAACTTCATGTTATTCTACACTTAAAATAAATGAACAAGTGCTACATTTGAATGAACACAATGCCTCATGCAGGGGGTGGGGGTGGGGTGGGGCTTAGACCTTGGGGGTCATGGTTATTTGATGGTCAAGCTCACCTGGCTGGTAGAGCTCACCTGTGAAGTTTGGAGGCTGTTGGTGGAAGGACTTCCGTGTTACGGTCAAGGTTTAAGTTTTGTGACACTCCAACAGACAGACAGACCAAACAAGAGGCCCATGATGGCCCTAAATCGCTCACCTGAGATAAATAGGTTGACCCAAGGACCATTTGTACCAATTTATTTTTAAATCTGGCCAGTAGTTTTGATTTTTAAAGTTTTCATATTTTTTTTCTTTTTGTTGCCATGACAACCAGAGTTCTATATGGATCAAGTTTATTTAGGAACTTTTGTGAAGGTTGACCGAAGGATCATTCCTGCCAAGTTTAATCAAATTCTGTCCAGTGGTTTCAGAGGAAATGTTGATTAAAGTTTTCCCTATATACATATAAGGCAAATAAGCCCCGCCCCTGGCGGCCATGTTTTTAACGGATCGGAATAATTTTAGCAACTTTGTTAGAGGTTGACCCAAGGAACATCTGTACCATTTTATTTTAAAATCTGGCCAGTAGTTTTGAAGAAGATGATTTTTAAAGTTTTCATTTTTTTTTCTTTTTGTTGCCATGGCAACCAGAGTTCTACATGTATCAAGTTTATTTTAGCAACTTTTGTGAAGGTTGACCCAAGGATCATCCCTGCTAAGTTTAATCAAATTCTGTCCAGTGGTTTCAGAGGAGATGTTGTTTAAAGGTTTCTCTATATACATATAAGGCAAATAAGCCCCGCCCCTGGCGGCCATGTTTTTTTAAGGATCGGAATAATTTTAGCAACTTTGGTAGAGGTTGACCCAAGGAACATCTGTACCAATTTATTTTAAAATCTGGCCAGTAGTTTTGAAGAAGATGATTTTTAAAGTTTTCATTTTTTTTTCTTTTTGTTGCCATGGCAACCAAAGTTCTACATGGATCAAGTTTATTTTAGCAACTTTTGTGAAGGTTGACCCAAGGATCATCCCTGCCAAGTTTAATCAAATTATGTCCAGGGGTTTCAGAGGAGATGTTGTTTATAGGTTTCTCTATATACATATAAGGCAAATAAGCCCCGCCCCTGGCGGCCATGTTTTTTTACGGATCGGAATAATTTTAGCAACTTTGGTAGAGGTTGACCCAAGGAACATCTGTACCAAATAATTTTGAAATCTGGCCAGTAGTTTTGAAGGAGATGATTTTTAAAGTTTTCAAATTATTTTTCTTTTTGTAGCCATGGCAACCAGAGTTCTTCATTGATCAACTTTATTTTAGCAACTTTTGTAGAGCCTCACCCAAGGAACATTCCTGCCAAGTCTCATTAAATTCTGTCCAGCGGTTTCAGAGGAGATGTCGTTTAAAGCAAATTGTTGACGACGGACGACGCACGACGGACGACTAACGACGCACGACGCCGGACGAAGGGCGATCACAAAAGCTCACCTTGAGCACTTTGTGCTCAGGTGAGCTAAAAATATATGCCCCCCCCCCCCCCATCAATGGATGTGGGGGCATAATAATTATCAGATGATAAATGGGATAAACAGTAGCTTGATTTTAAAATTATTTCATTTTTGCTGAGGACAATTTTCCAGAATATTGCATTCATAGTTTCGATAAAATTATTTCTTTCATTTCTAATTCCTGGAAAGGTAAACATACAGAACAGAGAGGCAACCAATAACATTTCAGAGAAATGGGTTACATTTTAAACTTAAAAACTTAAACAAGCCCGACAAGCATTTGACTAGTTCAGGGATTGCAGGGGATGGTGTTAAATCTTCTACAAATAGTGATCATGTGACATGTAATATACCACCTCTCTAAATTTCTATCACTTCTTCAGATTATATTTATATCTGTGTGTTTAACACAGTTGACTGCTACATATTTTTCGGCGTAGCTGTATAATTTCGATTTCAACTCGCATCTTAAACCAATCAAATGTACGCTAACAGCGGTAAATAATTCTAAGCTGAATAAAAGGACTCCTGTTATTGGTTAACGCATCGTTATGGACTATAAAATTACTGTAAATTAGGGGTGCAGCTTGTATATATCATTCAGCTTGGTGTATTACTTTTCTTTTTGATGTAAACATGAAAGTGATTTCAGTAAGTTAAATACAATCCTTTTCCATCAATTGAGGAATGCTACTTTGTGAAAATGATTTAAAACAACAAAAAAGAATCCACCGTGTTATGACATGAAACCCCTTAATTACTATGTATATTGAATTCTTCCAGCCTGCCGAGATGCTCTCATTGAAAATTAATTCGCCAAAACAAAAACAACTAATAACGCTTTTATATCATAATTGTCATATGCAATAATGATATGAACAAATATCAAACAAGCCTATTTACAGATATAATTTTTTGTATTACCGTCTATAAATAAGTATATTTCATAGAAAAAATACTGAACTATTTCTAGAGCGTACTAAATTTGTTGTGCGTCGGTCTTTCGCGCGCTTTTCCTCGGAATGTTCTAGAAGACTGGAAATCTCGTTTTTCTTTCATCCTACGCCGAATATCTTTTTTAAAGATATTTCTTGTTTAAATTCTTTTTGCTGTTAATCCTTTGCCTCATATTGATACATTGGGAAACATAGAAGACCAAGATCAGACAGCTCCTTCTGTTTGCTCACACAAAATCCCCCCTCCCCCAAGCAGATCAGATGTCAAACAATTGATGACAATTGGATGCCATTCATGAGTGGAGTAAGTTTGTCAAATAAATAGACTTTATATAGTAATGAAGTAATGCTCAAGCCAAACAGAGGACCATATACATTCATGTACATTTATCACTTATCGTCAATGATTAAATAAATTTGCACAAAGTAATAAAACACTGTAGACTTTATTTTTAATGTAAACACTCATAACAATATATGTGCATTTAACTTACAGTATGCTTGGCAACCACATATCCACCCTCTGATACGCTGGCCCAGCACTAAAATAATACTTCAAATCTTAAGGTTTGTAGACCTTGAATTATGAACATGTTTATCGCTTTTTGTGTGGATATCAACCCCATTCCACTCATTTTGGCAACATCAATTATTTTGTCACATGTATGACACTTAGCTTTTCTTTCATCATTAACATCAACGACACAAGGATACCTTAGCAACCATTTTTTTTGTTAAAAATGCACTTTCCGATGCCATTTTCTTAAATGACTTTTTTAATGTAATTTCTATCAGGAGAACAACCAAGGGATGTTACTATATCAAATTTGTACCCGAACATTTGACCAATTGCGTTTGGTCCCATTACTATTATTTTTGTGCAAATACTTCAATTTGGCACAAAATGGGAATGTTTTCTGAAAACTTTGAATTTTTTATCAGACATTTTGTCATTTATTCATTTTCAAGCATGTTTTCAGACAAAATTAAGCACTTTAAAAGCAGTTTTAAAGAGAGTAACCAAAATCAAGGACTTTTAAAAGATTTTTTTTTATGTTTTTTTTTGTTGTTTTAAAGCACTACTTAAGAAAGTGCCTCAAATTCAAGCATTCTTAAGACTGCGAACCAGGCCTGATTCAGATATGAAGTTTCAAATCAATACCTTTTATAGTTTTAAAGTAACATGGCAAATGTTAAAGTAATGCTGACAAAACAAGAAACAAACAAACAAACAGACATGCCAAAAACAATTTGCCCCTGATAAAAAAATCTTTGGGCATAAAATTTCCATGGTTTCATTTACCGTTCTGGAAATTTATATTCATCAAGTCATAAATTGTACATCAATATTATGAATGAAATATAGGGTTAAGACTGCATGCATGTCAAACATGTGGATTTTTCAGTGCATTTTATCAAATTTTCTTTTTCACAATCAGGTGATGAATACAGGACCTGTTTGCCATTGCAGATAATTATGTTGCATACAAAAATAGATGATCTTGAAATTCTTTTCCTCTTCACTACATCCATTATTTAGACTGATTTAGTTCACCTTGCATTTTGAAGGAGGGTACGAGGAAAGAGGTCATAAGATATTTCTCTTAAGAAAGGACCCATTTCCGCTGGATTCCCCTCCCATCCAATCTTGTGATATCATTACACGCTACAGATTATCAATGTGTCCAGGGACAAAAAGAGCAGCCCTATCTTGTGGGCCCCTGCATTTAAACCCCTATTTAAATCTCTGGCAAAAATATGCTGATTCAGCACGGTCTAACCCGGTAAGACCTCAAGAGAGATGAACTTTAAACACTTCTTCAATGTTTTTTGTTGCCTCAGTCAATATGGCACATCCTGCCTTTATAAACTTTCAGTTTTATGAAAATTTATGCTTTTCAGCAAGATAATCACTCATGTTTGAATAAAAACTCCATCTATAGAACACTCAAGGACTTGAACAAGATTGGAATTCCGAAATTTTATTTGAAGAAGTCAAATTTTCTTTGAAATTTTCAAACAACCTTGCTTGTTAAATTAGATACTTAAGAGATATTGGTCACACTGAAATGTTTTTGAACTAAACATTTCCATACATATAAAATCTTTTCAATAGAATTTGTCCTATAAATGATGTCAGCACTTGAGTTATATGTAGCTATTGAACTCCATACAGCAATTTTAACTCTCTTTTTCTTATTTTGGTGCAATAACCGAGGTCAACATAATAAAGGTTGGTAATTCAGACATGATGGTCAAAGTTAAAAACAACTTAAAAGTGGATGCATACACTTCAGCTGTTTCAATTTGTATTATACTTTTTTCGTATAAGACATCACCAAAGTAACATTAACCCTTTCCCTCATAGAGGACACCATGAAAAGACCTATGCGAATAACATAAAACCAGATCAGCCTGCGAGTAACTGGCAGGCTGATCAGGTTTTATGCTGTTCGCTGCTCCTCAGTGGTCTGGAAATGAGGATTTTGTAATTAAATTTGGTAAGGTTTAACTGTGGTTTTCTGCAGATCAGGTTTTATGTGGTACCTATTGCGTGCGTCAAATTGAGTCTATATGAGGGAAAGGGTTAAATGAGTCTATATGAGGGAAAGGGTTAAATGAGTCTATATGAGGGAAAGGGTTAAGGACCTGGAGCAAAACTACGGTATCTACATACATATAAAGAAACAGCTACAACAGTTATGCACAAAGTCCTCATTTTTTTTAATAGACATCTAACTTGTTGCATTTTAGTCACATGGAATAATCCTTTACTTTATATTGACTTTTTTTAAAGTATTTGCAAACAGAGACTCAGATCAGGATTACATCTGTTTACCTGTACAATACTGTAGCTCAGTCTGCATGGCAAAAAAAAATCATTCAAAGTTAATTTAAATCAATAAGTATACATAGAATCAAAAATTCTTACATGAATATTCATGAGGTCAAGTGTTAGTTTAATGTACTGTGCTTTCTTCCTGGCTGATCTGGTTCTATACTTGGTGCCTGACTTACAGTGGAGCTTGATGAAAGAAAAGTCAACATTTACTGTGCAAAGTTCTATAACTCTTCAAACATTTATAACAAATATTATATATCTACTGAACATTTGACAGAAAAGGGCAAATTTATGTAATTTATCATATTTATAGGGACAGGAATTAATTGTTTAAAAAAATCAAGGTTCAACATTTTTTTTGTTGTTGTTTAATTTTGATTTTGTTTATCATTTAGGTAGATTATAATCTACAAAAAAAAATAATTATATTATTATAATTTTTAACACTAAGAATAAAAAAAAGATTAAACAATCACGACAAATCCAATATTCTAAAATATAATCAACAATGCAGTACCAGAATGGGAGGAAAAACTTGAGATAATTTCTGGAATGCCAGTATTTGAAGTCCACAATGTTGACAACTAAACTGCCTGTTGAGTAAAAGTATCAAGTGAGCCCTAAAACAGACCCTAGCTTTGTGGTTTCCCCTACAACAGGGGCCTAGTCCCACCCGGGGCCCAGTCCCACCCTTCTGCCCCGCAGATGTAGACAATGCCTCGGGCCCAGCCCGTACAGTTAGATGCAGTGCAGAATCAGGCCCGGGTTTATTCTGCTGACAAATGGTTCACTGTTGAGGAGCCCTGGTATGTAACCCCTTATTTTGAATAATAGAGAGAAAAAATCTTGAAAAGACTTTAAATCATCAATCAAAACATACAAAAAACCTTTCACAGTATGTGAATAATTTCTTCATTTCTATTGGTAAGCAAACATGGCTTTAAATGTGAGTGAATGGCCTGAAAGGAGGATTTTAAATGACAAATACTTTGGACTGATGCTCCAATTTTTCTGCTTGGTCTCTTTTTAAAGCAAGAATGAATTTTATTTCTATAGTTTTGTGAATCATCGCAAAGAAAATAATTTGTCATTATCCAACATAATGATGTTTCAAACTTAGTCATTTAAATACTAGCATCATGTATGGACTGTCCACGAGACCAATATGGAACGATTATCTCTTTATTTTGGGTCTTTTATCCGGTTAAAAGAGCAACTACAGTTCATTATCAGGGAAATATGAAAGCTTTTAGCTGTTGCAAGAATAAAATGTACACAGATTAATTACAGATGCCAATGTTTGTTGAAAAACCTAACTTCTGTTAAAAAACAGACTGGTTTTTATACAGATGGGATATGAAAATAATCATTTCTTGTTCTCTATCACCATTATCCTTCTGACTCATATTTCCATTACCAATGTTACAATCTGACAAACACGCCTCCCTTTATTTTTGAAATAGAGGTCAGCCATACAGGAAACAGAGGAGCTAAAACTATCACTGAAGCTTATTAATACCCCCACACACGGCTTTGACAAAAAAAGAAGGGCTATGATTCTTACAGATTCACTGACAGAGTTACCTTCCCTTGGCTGCTGATTAGTCTTATCATGATGAATCAGTATTCAAAGTGAGAAGGTTCCAACAAAAGTCTTCATATGGTAAACATTTGTGCCAAACTATTTAGAAATCCAGTGAGGTAATGTTAAGTTAGAGCTAGGACAAAAATATTTAGGGACAGTTAAGATAGATTAAAATCTTTCGTAAGAAGATGTGCATAAAAACTTTTGTCATGCACATTTACACGTTAATATTTATGTTTATGCAAAGTTTGAGCTGAATTGGTAAAGTATTATGTAAAACTAGTTTGCATCACAAGATTTTTTAAGTTAAATCAAGGGCCATAATTCTGCAATTCTTTGATGACGCACATATAAATTATGGCATGCACATCTACACACCATTATTAATGCATATACAAAGCTTGAGCTGAATCAGTGAAGTACTGTAGAAGCAGTTCATGTCACAAGATTTTAGCCACAGACGGACACTGGATGGACAAACATCCCGACAAACAGACTGACTCCTGAATATACCCTCTCTCAAACTTTGTTTGCAGGGTATAAAAATGTAACTGTACATGTCAACCCACTGGTTTCTTACCAATGCAAACTGAGATTGACTCAGTCTGACGTCATGTGACAGGTACTTGGTTGACAGTGTACAGACATGTGGGTTTTCCTCCAAGTAATTGGAATTTCTCCTACTCTGGGGACCATGTGAATGGCAATATCGATACCAACAAAACATTTTTTATGAATGGTATCTTATTTTGTCCTGTTATTGTAACAAATAAAATTACAACCATTTTCTTCTACTCCATATATAAAATGAGATCTACCGTGAAATTAAAACATTTATTTGTGTATTGGATCAAGCTATTTATACATTCACAGAGCTACAGATAAGACGCGTATTTGCGTTTTTAAGCATTATTTTTTGGTAAAAACGCATTAAAAACAAAATTGGAGGGTGAAATAACGCATTTGAAAAGTCCGATCAGCATTATTACTAAACTTTACGCGTATATCCGTATTCTTATTCCAAATCAATTTATAAATCATGGTTTCACAAGGAAACAATCGAAATAGCCCAAGTTTTAACGTTGGTTCCCGGATATATTATATACTATAGAAGTTAAGGTTCTTCATAGTTGGGAACCATGATGTTGGTTCCCGTTTCTACGGCCTATTGTAAAAGTCAACGTTATCGGTATTCGGGTACCATGCGTATCGTGCAGACGCTAAAATGGCTGGTAAAAGCAAACCGGGGCGATTGAAGAGAAAATTAAGCAATGCAGATAATCCTAGTGTCCTCAAATTTTTCAAAAATGAAAATAAATCAAATGCAGAATCTATTGCCAAGCATATATTGGAAGAAATTATATCTGACAGTGTAATTATGACCGAAAATGCTTCCAAGAAACATGCCGGTGATTCCGTTTCCGATAAAACAGTAAAGATATGGTCGGAGAAGCATCCATGGTTGAAAGTTGTTGGTAGTGGGAGAGATCGGCGATTGAAATGTGTAACATGTGAGGCCCATAACATACGCAGTATATGGGCCAGTGAGGGGTCAACAAACTTCCAAAGAAATAGTATCAAACGTCACGGAGAATCACTTGAACACCAGAAAGCGGAGACTCAAAGCACAAAGTCAGAATGTCTAAAGTCTGTTTTTGATTTGGACGATGATTCTGATTCTACATCTTCAGTAAGTTTAAGTGATAAGAAACTTTTTCGTACTGTATTTTATGCTGCCAGTTCAGAATTACCTTCATCTCAGATCAACAATCTGCTTCATTTGCAAACTCTTAATGGTGCTAACATTGATTATCAGAATTTAAGCTGGAATACTATCACAGAAGTTCAGTCTTGTATAAGTGAAGTTTTTCTAAAAGAATTGGTTGCAGAAGTGATTGAATCTGATGTTTATGCTGTCATGATTGATGAGAGTACTGATTTAACAATCCACAAGCATTTGTCAATATGTGTCAGGTATGTTAAATGTGGTGAAGCAGTGACAAAATTTCTGACAAATGTGGGTCTTGAAGATGGGAAGGCACACACTATTGTAAATGAACTTGTATATTGTTTATCAAAGCTTGGGTTAGATGTCTCTAAAATCATTTCCCTAGCAACTGATGGAGCATCAACCATGACAGGCAAAAAAACAGGGGTTGGTGTTCAGATGAAATCAAAACATTCCCCTTTCCTTGTGCAGTCACATTGCATCGCACACAGACTTAATCTAGCTGTGACTGATTCAATAAAAAAGGAAGAAGCTTTGGTAAAGTTTAAAGAAATGTTCAATGCACTCTATCATTTCATGAATGGATCTAGTAATCGCACAATGAAACTGAAGAAAATTCAGGACATGTTCATGGAACCAAGCTTAACCATTAAAGAACCACATAGTATTAGATGGCTGGGTCTGAAAAGTGCTGTTGAGGCAGTATATGAAAGTTACAGTTCTGTCATAGCCACACTTGCCTACTTTGCCGCAGAGAAGAATGCATCCGCTAGTGGTCTCCTGAAGTATTACTCAAAATATAAAACAGTTATGCTAGTAGCATTTATGTTAGATGTTCATGAGGTATTAGGGTTTCTGAGCAAAGCTTTTCAGAAAGAGGATATAGCTTTCAGTGAGATAAATCCCTTGTTGGAAGCTGCAATGGGGAAACTTGACTTCATAGAGTCAAATGATGGGGATGCACTGAAAGGAATGAGATGTTCCATTGAAATCCTAACAGAAGAGGGTTCAAATACTGCATATCTAAATGGTGAGAAGTTAACTGGGTATTCTGACTGCAGTGAAACTGAGCTGCTTTCTTTAAGAAAGAAGTACACAACCAGCCTTAAAAAGAACATAAAGAACAGATTCAGACAAGTGGACAGTGACATATTCAAGCATCTTAGTGTTCTTCTAGAACCAGCTGTAGTAAACTCTGCCAGCACAACTGAAAGTGATGAAGCTCTAAATGTTATTGGAATATTGTATGGAGAAGACAAATCTGTGAAGGTCACAAAAGGTGACAGCCAGGAAGGTGTAACAGAGGAGAGAAAAACTGTTAAGAACATGTTAAAGAAGGAGCAGTTGATCCAAGAATGGCCAATGATAAAAGGAATGATCCAGGGCTCATACAGTAAGAAAAGTACCCAGGAACTATGTAAAAGAATACTCTCTCTTCATGGAGATGCATTTCCAGAGTTTACAAAGCTATGTAAGATTGCATTGTGCATGTCTGTGTCTAGTGTTGCTTGTGAAAGAAGCTTTAGTACACAGAACAGGATAAAGAACAAGTACAGGAGTTCACTGAAAACTGAGAACCTTTATGTCTTAATTCAGATTCAAATGTCAGGAAAAGATCTGTCCAACTATGATCCAGTTAAGGCAGTAAAGCTCTGGTGTGCTAAGAAAAGGAGGAGGAAGTCTAGACTGACACAGCAGTACAAGCCAAGGGTGAAGGATTCAAGTGTCCCTTTTCCCTCTAAGAAAATAGACTAAGCAACACATAGCTGAAGACATGTAGATATATGTTATACCGTTTATTAACAGTTTTTGTTGACAGTTACTTAAATATTGTCATTTCAGTTGGAAAGTAACACAAGGAGTGTTGTATATAGCTCTTCATATAGAACTTATAAAAGTTTTTCACAAAGCTACAAGGTACAGACAATGCTGAGTCTTGTTTATCATGGTTTATCCAGGTAAGAGGCAGATGCCTTTAAATATAAGTGCTATTTAGTTTTTTGATGGGGTGAAAAAATATTTGAATTTTCAGTTTTCAGCATTACAAAAAATTTAAGGGGGTAAATATCATTTACACTTAAAAATTATCTGTAGCTCTGCATTCATAGATATGATGTAAGCATTAAAGTGAAGAAACATGCAAATCATTCTACAGTTTCAAACTGTTGAACTGTAAAGAATGATCTATATACAATTTAATGCCTTCTCGTATCCTGTTTTCATAAAAATTTAAAAAATTTATAAAAGCAGCAACTGATATGTGTGGGAAAAACGCAGGATAACTTTAAAAACATTTTGTGGTTTTAGAGAACATTTAGTGCACATCCCAGAAGTGAGTAAATAGTGTGCTGCTACCTGAATGTGTTCCATTGTTACATTGACCTATCATTCAAGGAACCAACAAATCTGCAATGAGCAAATTGTAAAATCTAACATTGATCAATTATGCCGTGAAGGATATAAAAATTTACATCTTTCAGTATAGAATTTTTTCTTTTAAAAGAATAAAACATTAATGAAAACGGGGAACAAAAATAAACCTTTACAAACCAAGACCAGTAACAAACCGACCTTTAAAGGATGGGAGACCAAAATAGGGAATATTGTAAGTTCATTCTTAAAAAATTATTTGTTTGGAGTTATCAGCCACAGACCTTTTTAGTGGGTATAGGAAGGCAGATGATGAGGTCCTAACAAACGAAGGCAGCCAGTTTTGATCTGTAATAACTGGAACAGTCTAAATATTATGTTATTTCCACTAAGTTTGTTTGTTTGTTGGGTTTAATTTCCCACCAATAGTATTTCAGTCATATGGCTCGACTATGAGACAGATGTATAGTGCTGCCACACTGCAGTATCATACCGTAGGACATGTGGAATAATACCATACCCAGTCACATTATCCTGACACTTAGCCAACTAGTCCAGGAACTATATCCTTATAAGCTGAGCACCAAGCATAGGATCTAAGACCAGTACCATTTTTTACAACTTTGGTATGGTACGATCCCCTGGTCCTGATTCAGACACTCAAACCACTCTACCACTGCAGACGGTATACTCCCACCAATTGATTGAAAAATATTGAGAAAATATCAAGAACATAAGTATTATCAACCAAAAAAAAGGGCAGAAGAAATATGTGAAAATGTATAGGGCATTTGTAGCAATTAAAGTAACTACAAACACACATTTGTTTCAGGACTGTCTAAATAAGCACAACCTTGACAAGCTCTTCAACCATACACAACTTGTCTTGCATCAACATAAAACAACCTTAACAAATCGCAGCAAAGGTTACAAAGAGCAGCCATAACTGAAGTCCCTATTAGTGTTGTTGGTCCCCATTTCCTCAACATCTACGTGAACTGCTGGTGGCAAACCATAGAGATTGTCATATTATGTAATTACTCTCCACTGACCCCACATGTACACACTGAGTGTGAATGGGAAGGGAGAGAGGCCCATTTTACGAGAATGCACACAGGCCCGACCACATACCAAGGGAGATGCATGCTGGATGTTTGCGCTGGAATGCATTCATTCATGAAGCCCGGTATCTGGTGGGGCCTGTTGTGGAGGGAGGAGAGTGGTCTGGGATTCAGAATCTGCTGAGTGTCCGAAGTTCATCAAGTGCTTGCAGAGGACGAGCACTCGCAAGAGTCGGAAACACCTAAACAACTAGGCCTCACTTTACTGCTTTTTCACACAGGCAAACAAAGGTGGGCAAAACCAGATTCAATGAAGTTTTCTT
>CM037778.1:42556795-42606795 GCA_021229015.1 Solen grandis | reverse complement strand
ATTGGTCACAAATGAGTCGTAACTAAGGACCTGACCATTGTAATTATAGTCTTCATGACCCACTTACTTACAGTAAAAATGATTCCATTTCTGAGATCAGTCCTTTAGCGAGATGTTTGATTGATATTGTGAGTTTACCGTCGCTGTGACAGTATTTCAGTCATATAGCGACTCTCATCTATTTACAAGTGGAGGAAGACTCCGAATGCACTGAGACATCCGGGTAGAACCACCGACCTAACGCAAGCCAGTTGGAAGGCTTCCTGCCGGGACTCAAACCTACGCGGTGAGGGGCTGGGTGAGTATTAAAATCAGCGATTTTACCCTCTCGGCCAATGATTCCCCAGTCAGATGATGAAGTACATGTATTATACAGTAAGTATGTCAATTATTTATCATAGTAAATTGTGTTAATGATATAAACATATAATACATAAATACCATTTATGAAATTACAGAATACCTGTCCATATGAGCCTATAAGTTATTGGTAAGGGGATTTTTAGCACCATTTTATTTACATAAATGATTTGTGTCAATCTATGTTGATTCTAAGTGTTATCCCCATTTAGTCCATTTTGTATGTTGTTGTTGGTAATGTGTGTGTGTGTGTGTGTGTGTGTGTGTGTGTTTCAATGCAGTTATTTTTGTTTTTTTACAGTTGATGTTGCTGCTGCTGTTGCTGCTGCTTTTGAGTAACGAATAGCTGGCTATACAGTGCTGGATGAAGCAATTGTTATATATTATACCTGATTTAGTTATGCATATACAACACTGTAGAAGGAAATCCCTATTCTAAGAATAACTTGCTTACTAGTTTTGCTCTGGAGTGTTCTATTAGGAGATCCCTATTCTAAAAATAACTTGTTTACTAGAATTTTCTTTCTTTCTATGGAAAATTCTAGAAGTATTATGTAACATGTTTACTCTTTGGAACATTCTTTTTTGGATTAAAGTATGGTTGTTTCTAGAATATTTTGCTCCTGTATACATCATGAAGGGGAGTTTGAGGGAGAAATTAGATTTGATTTTGGAAATTTGTTTGCAGTAAGTCATCAAGTGTGGGTCATTCAATAATGTGGGATTAACTTTGGATTTACATTATTTTGGAAGAAGGACAAATCTTTTGGGCTACTCAGTGGAAATTTGTTTGCAGTAAGTCATCAAGTGTGGGTCATTCAATAATGTGGGATTAACTTTGGACTTACATTTGGAAGAAGGACAAATCTTTTGGACTACTCAGGTTAAATTTTATCAATTAGACAAGGATCAAAATAATTTGTTATAATAATTGTAAGACACTGTATGTTGTGATATTCATATTGTTATTTGTCACATGTTAATAATTAAAATATATTTGGTTAACTAGTTTGTTGCTGGCTTTTCTTTGTTGCGCCATTTTCAACTTGGCCGTAACTCAATCGCTTGTGTAAAGCCTCATTCCCCACCAAATCCTACTTTTGTCATTCCAACTCATTCAGACATATTATAAAAACCAAAACAATAAACATTATTTTATGAAGATGTGTATGAAATCTAATTCCATTGTCTAAACAAGCTTGTGCAATACTTTTGTCCAAATAATTTACTCTATGTACATGACTTGGCCTCAATAATATATGCTTCTAATACTAATGTCACTTTATACTGATCATTTATAAAGAGCCATCCAAGTCAATGGAACATGTGCATAAGGCAGATAAGTGAAGATGTCATTTCGCAGAATACATGTACATTTTTTTTCAGGCGATTATTGTTAACTTCCTATTGAAAAACAAAACAGATGGTTCTGTGATAGAGGTGGTCTTATAATGATTGTACTTACTGTAAATAGTTAAATATAACTGACATTTCAATGCTTATCAGTGGCGTAGCTTCTTTTAGGCCTTGTAGGCCCTGGACTACTGGTTTATCAAGAAAATGACATTTTCAGAAGTCCTAATACTGCAATAAAAACTGGAATGGGAGGAGGTTTAAGCCTAAAATGCGTGATAAACAGTATGCATGCAGTGTTAGGTTAATTTTGCATCGAATCAAATTCATAGTTTAAAATGGTTCCAATTAACAAATGCTGTTTGATTTTTGATTTTTCCTGAGATACTTTGGAACGCCAAAGCCTTCGGAACCCCTTCCCATTATGGGCATCGCCTTCTATGGGCCTACAAGCTTAAAAAAGCTCGCTACGCCCATGCTTGTATTAATTAAATATTCTAAACATTCTAATCATATCAATACCTGTGAACAGAAACATACTTGTAAGTAAAATTAGGAGTCCGAACTGTCGTTATTAGGTGGTTACTTTAACTAAAGAGCCATGACAAAACCAGCATGTTGTACTTATCATTTTTTTATGATACATGTATAAGTGCATAAAAACATAACACCGTGAAAATATAAATCAAACTGTATTATATAAGTAACCTTTGATCCTTTAGTTTACTGTTTGTTTGGTTGTCTGTGCTTAAGGTTCAACTGACAAAGTTCAGTCATTCGTGCAGTTTTGCCTGCATGAGAAACTTATTGCTGCCTCAGTGTGACATGACGCCTTAGGCAACTGGCATGTTTTCTATGCCAACCTGTCCCGGAACTACACTTACCAAACCAATTTCGACTTATGACCTTAGTTTAAACCTAAAGAATAATAAGAAGTTTATTAAAATGCGATTATAGAAAAGGGGCGATACGAAATTACGATCAAAATTCCATAATACAATAAGCGAAAATACAAGAGCTCAGAATTAATATGATGAAAATCGTTGATTCGCAACAATTATCTAGGCATATGTACTTAATTAATACCCTTTATTTGCTGAGCGCAAAGAACGCGGGAGATTTTTAAGAATTTAGTATGGCAGGTGGAGATCAAAATAACGACCCTCGATTACAGTCCAGACGCTCTACCTACTCATCCACAGGCACCGGTCACAAAATTTGTTAGTTATCTGTATAAATGTAGTATTTGTATTACGATATAAAAGGCTTCAAAGGGGTTTTGAATGTTCAGTAGACAGTGATATTTTGATTCAATCTTTCTGAGTACACTCATTTTGTCATTTCTTTCTAAATAGCGTAAATCTCCGTCGTTGTCCAGACGTATGGTCAATAATTTCAAGTCCTAATGTTTCGAGATCGATTCCTGCTCTAAGCGTGAATAATCCAATATCTTCTCGGGCGCAAAGTACTGGTACAGCTTATCAACCATCGGGAAGAAGGAAGGAAATTTGATCCTAAATCTTTATTCTGAATGACAATGTTAAGACGTTTAGTGAAAGCAGAATTATTACAGGAGCGTAAGAAAAATGCACTGGGTGGTGTACTAGAGGCAGGTGCTTTAAAATAAATGATGCAGTACGCAATGTTTGAAATGGGCTGTCAAAGTTGAGACATCTAAACTGATTATAACATGTTTTATTAACGTCGTTTCCGAAAGTGTGGATGTCTAGTAATATGATGTGTTTCTTTCGACGTATAACACTTTGGTTATTGGCGTGTTTTAAAAATATATCAAGTATTTTTTATCTAAAGCATTTCGCTAATATATTTATATCAGTAAATGTCTTATGTTGGGTTTTATTGATAATTTCACTTTTAGATTAAAATTAAGTACTTTAAAAAGATTGTAAGTTTTCATGTTCAAATATGAATTATATTATTATTTTCATCTTTTTTATTACATTTGTCAGTTATGCGGTGGCATAAAGGGGACACGATTTTTATATCGTGTGTGCATGCGATAACCAAGGCGTTCAAATCTTATTTCATTTTAGAAAAAGGACAAATAGTAAAGATTTAGTAGAAATGAATAAACATATAATAAAGTTTATTCGCAGAGTACGTCATAAGTTAAAAGTTCGACACGAAAATAGCTACCAAACGTAAAGCAATTAGGTCAGGTCGCACAAGCCATTCCAATAAGCGTGTTCCAGTGGTAGACTATTATTTTGCACCTTGGGAAGTTCATTAAGATTAAACTGTGTCCTTATTTTAATATACACATATTTTAACAAACCAAACACATTTTAACTTCATTTAAATCAATAATGTTTGCATAAATGAAACAAAATATACACTGTTTAGAACCAGTTAAATCTGAAAGTTTTTCATATCATTAGTTTTCTTATAACTTAAAGCAAGGTCGATCAATAAATTCTATGAAATTCAGTTCCCCATAAAAATAAATAAATAAAATAGTATTGTCAAAGCGGAAATGAAGTTCATGTTGGGAAGAAGGCAAAAAGTCTAGACAACTTGTATGAGAATCAAATAAATTTCTTCAGACGTTTCCTTATTTAATATATTTTTATAAGCAAGAAATGTACTTAGGATCGCTTCGTGCTTGTTTGTATGTTTACTTTTATTGTCACATTATACCAGCCAGTCCATGAACCATCCTTATGTGAAGAGCATCATATTTCAGGACTTTGATAAACGTTGGGTGGGTCGTTGATCGAAATTACGATGTCGGCCATCGGGAGCGGTGTACCGTCTCGTGCATAAGTTATAAAAATATATACAATATTAAGTTTAGAAAAAATGTTGTTAATTGTACAATTTGAATGCCATGTAATCTCTTAAAGATATGAAATATATACATACAGTATTCAGTATTCTAATTTTATATAACAAATACACAAACTAAATACGATTACACGTTTAACTTGGAGAACGCTTTTCATTTTTTTTTTTTTTTTTTTGAAATCAGAATAAAAATTATTTAGAATAGAACACATTAGCCATAAATGCATGTATTGAGAAAATGCTAATGTATGATTTTCATGAAGACTTAGTTTTTCACATGGTTATTTTTCATATATTTTCTTTATTCAATACTGACGTCCATGATCCAAACAAATAATTGAAATTTTATTATCTTTTTAACCTTTTCAACTAAGATTGTATGAGTCTCGTGTATTCATGAATTTTACCAAATTTTGCTCTACTATCAAGTGTTCGTTTTAAATATTAATGACACGAGAATCAGTTCCTTATAAATAAAAAGCCAAATGCAGGAAATACGAAACTCGTCTCAGTGCCAACAGAGGAGAACATGGTATCCTATATACCCTGCCAGGTGTGGGTTTACGAGGTTGTCTCGTGCCACATTGCTTTATCCAACTCTTCCCGACCATCCTCCTTTGACAGCTCATGTGGCTAATATATTTACAAATGAAGTAAAGGTAATTTGCTCTTTGGCTTGTTTTCCATCCTAACAAAGTATTACCTCAAATCTCAAATTCTGACATTTTTGTTTTAAAACATATTGAAATAGGTTTCTTATTTAAATTTTAAAAATCCGTACTGACTTTCAATTAAGACATGCACTTTTAATCCGTATTTAAAGGTAAACAAAATTATGAAAATTAAATTTTAAAGTATTACTTACTGCTTAGTATGATTGTTACTTGCGGTGTTAAGCAATGTTACGAATAATATATAAAATCTATAACTTTATCATTAACCAATATCACATAAAGTCTGATCTGCAGAAAACCACAGTTAAACCTTACCAAATTTAATTATAAAGTCCTCATTTCCAGACCACTGAGGAGCAGCGAACAGCATAAAACCTGATCAGCCTGCGAGTTACTCGCAGGCTGATCTGGTTTTATGCTGTTCGCATAGGTCTTTTCATGGTGTCCTCTATGAGGGAAAGGGTTATCACTAACGTTAACTATATGTTTTTCCTCAGTGTTACTTCATTCTATATTTGCTTCATTCTAGGACCACCATCAAAACCACATAAATCGGCAGTGTTTTGTCGGTGTCGGATTTCATTGGAATACCTACGTATCTGAGGAATCGTGTCATTTTTTCCGCCCCTAAAGATCTCCTACATATTGAAATATAGCAAAGATCAGAATCTGACATCGCTCCATTACGGAGATCGTAGATTAGTATAGAAATATCCTAGCGTTTACTTCTATGCATGGTTTGTTTAGTCTGGGTTTAATTAACACATGATTTAAGTTACAATTCCAACAGAATGAATTCGATAACACTCACCTCGAACGACTTTTGTATTTCTTAATATTTTCGTTTCATTTTTATTTTCTAATACGCTCGAATAAAATAGCTCTGTTCTCATTCTCGTGTTACTGGAAAGCGTTTTGGAACTAACTTCAAGATTGATAAGTTTATTATGTCATTTCTTCACGAAGATATATTTATGCATCTATTGTACTATTGCCTTACTAATGCAGATCTATCCAAAAAAAAAACGTTTTTGTTTATACCGAAGAGGTTATCTTATACCCACTGACACTTGAAACGATCTAAATGGAAATACATTGGTTTTGACAGATGTGGTTCGCATACTTGTTCGTCAAAGTCGCTATCCCTTATCCAAACAACATTGTGTTTATTTTTAAGATTATAAATAAATTCGCTCCAAAGATCAAGAGGAAGCTGATAGCGTTCTAGACTTTTTATAAATGTACAAACTGTTGACATTTCACTTCATCTTTGCTTAAAAGATGTCATTCAACAAGCATTTGTTTGAGTGCGTGTAATTTACTCGTAAATATCAGAACCTGCAAACCCCGATTCAAAGTCATTGGTAGCGTATTTTAGTCCGTAATCGAGCGAATCTACCATATTTAGGGGTGATGCAAAAGATACACTGATCTACTGTATAATTTTTCATTCATTTTCGTTGACATTAACTTTCGTTGATTATGTATCTAAGGGAATTTCGTAAATCTATGTTCTAGAAAACGCCAGAACTATATAAGAGGCAAATTTTTGTGGGGATTAATATTAATGGATAAAACCATCCACGAAATCAACGAAAATTAGTGTCCCGCGAAAATTAATGATTTTACAGTATTCCTCATGCATGTTTACTGTACATGTTTGAGACTTTTACACATTCCAGTGAAATTTAGTCAAAACACAGTATGTGGTTCTAATGCCAATATCAAGATCATACAAACTCCTGCAAAAACATCATTACACACACACACACACAGGTTTGTCTATATCACCAAGTGAGGTACATAACTGAGCGCAACAGTAAGGAGGTATCCCATTAATATAATATGTTAGGGCCTAGAATTTCACATACCTTTATTACTTCATATCTACTTATTGTCCAAAAACTTTAAAAATGGAGAAAAAAAAGCATAAATTCTTGTTTTGAACTTTTCACAGTCGTCCTGAGGTATACATATTAATGAAGAGTATTTCCATATATGGACATCACACACATTGGTCTATACATGTATACATAGGTATGCATATTAATATGCATTAATTTCCATAGTTCCTAAGATATCTAGTAATACTGAATATTTAAATTCAGCTGGCTTGTGATTGGTTGGTAGTTCTACGGGGTCTTACTCCACCAGAAATTAGCATGACTAACTGGTTGCAGCGACAACAACTAGCACGCAAAGTATGGAGAGATCCTATTTTGTTTGTTTTGTGTTAACATCATTGAGGACCATTTGAACAAGTAACTGGTGTTGCCCGCAACACTCGAGTCCCCTGCCGTTGAGGTGCATAATTTTTCCATTATCCATTATTCCATTATCATAGCAACCAGAATATTGGTCCAAGAAAAAAAAGTGATGTGCAGAATCTCCATATGCCATCTATTCATATACCAAGTTTCATAGCATTATCATGAACGGTTTTTAAATTATCGTGGGATCCAGATTTCCGGACATCAGACGGAAGGAAGGTCAGACTGAGGGCAAACCAATAAAACACCGGAATAACAGAAGTGTACCTGGATCTATACCATTGAATTTCTCTGGCACAGTGCAAGTTGGTTGTTTGGCTTATCGTCCCTTGGACAGTATTTCAGTCATTTGGAGAATAGGTCTACTTGAGACGGATATACTCGTAGTGTTGCCATATACCACATCCAGTCACATAATCCTGACATCGGGCCAGCCAGTCCTGTATCTTCCCTTATATGCTGAGCGCCAAGCAAGGGAAATATACCGTACCATTTTTAACAACTTTGGTATGACATCTTACTCCTTACTATATTTTAAATTTGATTTCAGCAATGCATATGCTTACAGGTCTATAGATGCACTGAAACAGGCGAATATTACTCACTGAAAAAGTCGTTCATATAAACTCAAATTGGTGAGCATTACTCACTGAAAATCTGAAGAAGGTGTTCATTATAAACTCAAATTGGTGAGCATTTCTCACTAAAAACCTGAAAAAGATGTTCATTATAAACTCAAATTGGTGAACATTACTCTTTTAAACCTGAAAAAAGAAGTTCATTATATACTCAAATTGGTGAAAATTTAACTTGCTGGAAAATGTGTTCATTGTTAATTCGAATAAGTGGGCAATACTCGCTGAAAAAAATTGTTCACAATTAACTGAAATAGGTGAGCATTTCATGTTGAAAAATGTCTTCATTATTAAGGTGGGTATTTGAACATTATTTGCTCAAATAGGTGAGTTTAAGACACTAAAGTATTGATCATTATTTGTGAAATAAGTGAGCATTAGTCATTCATTCAAAGTTGCATTGCTTACTTTGAGGAAAAAGTGCTCACATATCTAAGAAACCAAGTCGGTACGCGGTACACACTGAATAGGTTGCGAACTGTCCATACGAATGAACACAGAACAGTACAAAATTAAAAGAGTGAGTACTGTTTATTACTGGGAACATATATATGGGTGAACAGTAAAAATTGAATAGGGTGAGTACTCTTCATATAACTGTGTGAACAGTACACATTGAATAGGGTGAGTACCGTTTATATAACGCGTGAACATCACTCAGTTAATATGATGAGAACTGTTCATATAACCGCGTGAACATCGCTCAGTAAATATGGTAAGTATATACATATAATTGCGTAAACATAACCAAAGGAAATATGATGAGAACTGTTCATAAAACCGCGTGAACATCACTCAGTTAATATGATGAGAACTGTTCATATAATTGCGTGAACATCACTCAGTTATGATGATGAGACATTAAAATATTGTAATTATTCAGTAATATGGTAAGTTATGGTGAGTAAAACTCAGTTAATTATATGAACAGTGTTAATCTTTTTCAGTGAGTATTGTTCACGAAAAGTTATAACCTTATTCAGTGCAATGGTTGCGCAGTGTTCAAATAATTGGATGAACAGTACTCATTAAAGAAAGGTGAGTACTATTTATGTTTGAGTGAACACTACTCATTAAATAGAGTGTGTGAGAACTTAATAAAGTAACGTGAGTACTATTCATATTATTGAATGAACAGTACTCACTAAATAAGGTTAAGAGTAATGTTATCCTTTTTAAGTTAACCTTATCTTATGAGTAAGACTGAAGTAATTACATGAACAAGCCCATGAAAAAACGGTGAGCATTGCTAACCTTATTAAATTTGACTTCTCACCTATTCAGTTAGTTATGTTCACCTATATCAGTGACTATCACTCATCATGGGTTAAGAAACGTTCCCCAATATTGATGAGTAATTCTCATTACTTATGAGAACAAAACTCAACAAATAAGGCAAACATTTCAAAATGAAAAAGGCGAACATGTTAGAGGACTGTGCATGAGAGCCCACGACCAGGATCATGCTTTGATTGAAACCTCAACTGTAAAACAGTTAAGGTAGGATATGTTCGCGGAAGCGAACTATATAGATATGCATAGTCTGCATTGTGCAGAAACATGATGCAAACTTGACAAATTAGTTCACACCTTATATACGTTTCGTGTTATATCTTTGGCACGGGTTAGGTATTCAATAATTATGATATTGGGTTACGTGTTGTAAATGGTCGTCTTGGTCAAGATAAACACATTGGGTCTTATACATATATAAACAGAAATGTTTCTACAGTGATTGATTACCTGTTGGCGAAGGAATGTTGTTTTTCTAGCATACTAGATTTTAATGTTATGTCATTTAATGAATGGAGTGATCATTGTCCCCTTTTATTGACATTGAAATGTAATGAAATAATTCATTTTCAGGCAACCAGTGAGAATTGTTTTAAACACAAATGGTCTGATAATTTAAGGGAACAGTTTAGATCAGGTATTATAGGGCAATTACCTAGTTTAAACAGATTGACTGAAAATATATGTGTAAAGATAAAATGATATAAATTGTATTAAACTCATTTAATAAAATTATTCAAAATGTTACTGAACCCTTATTTGTTAAACGTTTAAAAAATGATAGGTCTACAGAATTCATAGATACACCAGTCCAAAAAGATAAAGAATGGTTTGATAATGATTGTACATACCATAAACAAAATTATTTGTCTGCATTAAAACGTTTCAATTTAGATAAAAATTCTGAAAATAGAGAGCAGCTTATACATTGTAAAAAAGTTTATAAGAATATTGTTCGTAAGAAAAGAAAGAAGTTTTATGTTATACAAATGAAACGGATTGAAAACCTTAGATTTACTCGACCTGTGGAATTTTGGAAACATTTTAAGCGGAACAAAAAACAAAATGATTGTAATATCACTGTTGATGAATTTAAAAACTATTTTTCTGAACTCAGTAATGATATTTTACAGGTTAAAAATGAGGAAGCAGAAAATTTTAACGATGATGAAGATTTTGATAAAAAGTGTCAAAATGATTTGTTATTAGATGGACCTATAACTATAGATGAAATTTTAACAGTTGTGAAATCACTAAAAAGGAATAAGTCGTCAGGTTCAGATTTTATATTAAATGAATACCTTATTGAGTCCATTGATATTTTAGCCTCGCATTTATGCGATATTTTTAACGCTATTTTAAACAGTGGTTATTTTCCAGATAAATGGACAGAGGGAATTATTGTACCCATACATAAAAAGGGAGATAAAAATGTTGTCAACAATTATCGAGGTATAACTCTAGTAAGTTGTTTATCAAATTTAATTAAAAAAAATTTTTTTTTTTTAAATTTAATTCAGAAATATTTAAATGATAACAAACGATTATATTGTGTATTTGTAGATTTCAAGAAGGCATTCGACTGTATTTATAGAAATGCATTGTGGCTCAAACTTTATAAGTCTGGTATACAAGGTAAATTATTGAAAGTTGCTAAAGATATGTATAATAAAGTTAAATCTTGTGTTCGTAGATGTAATGATTATTCTGATTTCTTCGAATATTCAATAGGCTTAAGGCAAGGGGAGATTAATTCTGCGATATTTTTTTTCTCTTTTCCTGGAAGATCTTGAATTATTTTTACAAGAAGATTTTACATCTGGCATAAATATTCATGATATTACATTAATACTTTTACTTTTTGCAGACGATATGGTTATTCTTGGAAACACACCACAAGATTTAAATAGAAGTCTCGAATTATTAAACACTTATTGTAAAAAATGGAGTATGGAGGTTAACATAGATAAAACAAAGGTCATGGTGTTTCGTAAACGAGGTCATTTATTACCTGGAGAGGATTTTTTCTATGATAATATTAAGCTGGATGTTGTAAACGATTTTAATTATCTAGGTACTATTTTTAACTACACAGGAAATTTTGTCTTAAATCAAGAACACATTGTTGGAAAATCTCTTAAAGCTTTAAATTTTTTAATTAACAAATATAAAAAATTTAAAATAAAACCGAGTATATATTGTCAGTTATTTGATGCTTTTATTGGTTCTATATTAAATTACAATTCTCAGATATGGGGTTATAGTAAATCTAAAGCTATAGAACGTATTCACTTAAAGTTTTTAAAGTCTATTCTAAATGTTAGACAAGCTACTTCAAATGTTGCTATTTATGGTGAATTAGGACGTTATCCATTGTTTATAAATCGCTATGTTAAAATACTGAAATATTGGTATAATGTCTTAAATACTGATAATATTATTATTAAAAAAATATGAAATGTCATATAATGATTTGATGAATGGGAAAAAGAATTGGTTAAGTAATGTAAAAGAAATGTTAGATTTACATGGTTTTAGTTTTGTATTTGATAATCCATTTTACTTGGATATGAAATCAGTAATTATGTCTATTAAAAATACTCTTATAGATAATTTTAAACAAAATTGGTTAAATGACATAGAAAATAATCAAGTTCTAAATTTGTATAGGTCTTTAAAAGTTAACATACAATATGAAGAATATTTAGATATACTACCATTTGATCTAAGATTTTATGTTACAAGGCTACGAATTTCAGCTCACTCATTAAAAATACACACTGGTAGGTATGGAGCCAATTATTTACCAAGAAATGAAAGGTATTGTGTCTTTTGTAATTCAAATGATCTAGAAGATGAATTCCATTTTGTTATGATTTGTCCCTGCTATAGAAATATAAGAATCAAGTATTTAAAAAAGTACTATTATACCAAACCAAGCATGTTTAAATTTATAAATCTCTTACAAAATAATAATAAAAATGTATTGTTCAATCTTTCAAGATTTCTAAAAGAAGCGTTTTGCCATAGGAACTCATTAATTGTTCGTTAGGAAGAATTGCATTCAGTTCATCCTCAATAGTAATATATTACTTTTGTTTATAAGTTAAATACACTTCATAAGTTAATTTTGCATTCTCAATTTACAAACTATATTTACATAACTGCATTTGAATCTGATTGTAATGTATTGAATGTATGTGTGTGTCTTGATCTACAAAAAACTGTATATTATAATGTATGTTATTTGACTATGTACTGTACAAGTATACGTCAATAAAATCTATGTTCTGTTCTGTTCTGATAATAATTTTATTTCATTGAACATTAATTTCATTCACGTTTAATTTGAAGAGTGTGTGTTTTCTTTTAAACAAATTAAAAAAAAAAAGTAATTGTTTACAAAATAGAGCTAATTTTGTTATTATTATTTTTTTCCAACGTAAGGGAAACGTTTATCAAATACCACGAGGATAATGTTATTATTGTAGTTAATCGGACTACAATAAGGTTCCAAAGTGGCGTAGTGGTAGTGACACCAAGTCATAAATGCATATTATTATAAACAAATATTTTTTGTTGATATTAAAAAAAAAATTAAAAAATTTTAAAAAATGTCTGACATATGCACATTTACGCATATAAAAATATATACACGCAAATGTTTATTCCTTATTCTGCTAACGGGAGAAAAATATATGAATAACAGTGATAGATTATCAATGAGTGTTAATTCATTACCAATAATTATTGATAAATAATGGACTTTTCAGACAAAAATGGTAGAGTATGAATTATACAGATTTAATTTTTTAACTGTTTTCATTTTAGTAATACACGCAATAACAATGGAAAATAAAATGAAAATGGTAATCAAAGTGTATAGCGTATAACAAAATAAGTTAGTTTTGGCTCACAATATGGACTTTGGAACCGGGATAGAGGTATCTTTTTAGCATGGTCAAATTTGTTTTCTTTTCTCTTACTAAAATTCTTAGATGTGTTTGGTTAAAAATTGACTGGCATACATCGTGACAAATTAATTTAACACAAAAGTACGCTGGAATAACCATCCTCGGAACGCACGCTATATATTCGGCTATTATCTCCGTATATACGATGGTATTACTTCTTTTTTATGAATAATTATCAACTACTTGATGATCAGCGAAACCACGCTTAGTAAAAGATGATTGATTGATTGATTGATTGATTGATTGATTGATTGATAACGAATTTTGGTTGAATTGTAAAATCGGAATAATGGGCATAAATATAATTTCAAAGGTAATTGGATAACATAATTTGACATTATCGTCGACGAGTATCTAATGTAGTAATTTCACTTCTTTCTGCCGGGCAGTTTACACTACATGTACACAGTAACCCAACGTTTCATAAGATCTTCCACTTTCGGTTTAAATTGTTTACAGCTCAACTCATGCATTATTTAAACATATAATATTACACTTGTAACACTACAAACGGTTAAACGTATGTAAACAAGGGATCTTAACCAAACGTTCAAGATTGTCTTCCTTTTTTATTTCACAAATTTGATCGGTCTATTTATTATGGCAAAAAAGGGTTAGACAATTAAGCTGTAAAGATGGAGTGTAGCTGTAACTTCTTTTTGCATGTCTTTAAAATTAAATAGTCCCTACCTGAGCTACTGCTATGGTTTAACTTGTTACTTTATACGTCCATCTTGGCAACAAGTTCTTACATCTTGTACTAATTCTCCAAGACAGTTTCTGGAATGGACCAATATTTTGCGCCTGGGAAGGCCATGTTTGTCTTAAATTGCCAAATGGCGAAATTGTAATTAATTTAACTTTACTCAAATAAGGATTCCAAGATGCTCGCTGACAACCTGTCTGTTTTCTTGACAATGGTTTCAGAAATATGGTGTTTGTTTTTGTTGCTGCTGTTAAATGTTGTTGTTTTACAGTTTAGATATTATGTTCGAATTACAACATGCTTCGTTGTACATTATTCGTCAGAAACATTTATTTACATATCCGCGAATTGCAAAGGTAATTGCAATTTTTTGTTAGTGCAAAGAATCTTTGTTTTGTTTGTAATCCATACAGTCTTGTTGTTTAGTCAGCTGATCATAAAATAAACCAGTTTTTTTTCTGATACATTCCGTAATCAAAATACTACTTACGACTATAATGGGTTCCTCTGTATATTGTTGTAACAATTATCTTTCGTTTTATTTGTGAAATGCAATAGGTAAAGAAACAAAAATTCTTGCGCAAAACTGCCTTCTGTAACTTAGTTTAGAGTGACTACCTGTATGGCTCTAATGGTGGCCTCTGTTTGCTCAATACATTAAAGCTTTACTGAATGGTGAATATCATAGTTCAATGACTGGTTATCACGGGTTTGTAGGAAGCGTGACTAGGTGTAAAAAGCATCCTTTTATCTTTAACAAATATTGATATTGCAACACGTGTGTTAAGTGTTTAAGATAAAAAAAAATGATTTCTGAGAAGACTGAAACTATGCGAGCGTAGATAGACCTTTACTTAAAACATATCCGAGGTTGCTATGGTAGAAACCGAAGTATTTATTTTTGAACCATATATATATAAACGTCCTCAACACGTAAATATGCTAATTAACTTCGCTACATTATTTCTCGTCCAATCTAAGGATGCGTTTTTAACACAACAAAGCATTTTGTTGAATCGGATAAAATAGTTATTTTATGCTTTGCTGAAATTCAACCGGATATAGACAATATATATCTTATAATAAGTGTATAAATCGTGGTAAATTAAAGGGCAAGATGAAGGTTATTTTGTTTGTCGATACAAATGTTTATATCTGCTGATAGAAATGTTATAAAATGGATGAAATTCTATACTAACGATCTCATGGTATGTAGCTTCAAATAATACATGCATCAAATGCTGGTAGATTCTAGAACCTCTTGTATTACACGTTAAGAGAGATTCTATTACACGGCTAAGAGAAATTAACCCACTTGAGAATAAACAGCATAAATTCTGAAATGAGGGGAAGTGTCTATCTTAATGTTTTAATTTACATCTCGCTATATAACATTTTATGGTTAAAACAAAGATTAAGAATATATTAACACAAAACCATTCCATATAAAGTTAATTTAGCAGTATTTCAAGGTTTTGAAGCGTGTATATGTATTACTTACTTTCCATCACAGCATATCGAGGTTATGTCTCATTTAGTTTATATAGAAGGGGTCATTAATCATGATTTACAGCGTAAAACATACCTCTCGATTGTCTTAATACATTGTCTCCCTCAATAGAATATAGTGTACTTCCAATAAAACCCAGACCGAACCGCTGAAACTAGTACTGATGAATTTCCCTCGTGCTTAGTACATAAAGGTAATTCCAAAACTGGTTGGCCCAGCGTCAATATATTGTGACAGGCGTGATATCACAATAAGGCATCATTGTATCTGCCCCGTGTCGAAAAGTCCCAAATAATTGAAATACTGTTATTGGACAAGGCACATAATATTATCCCTGCACGACCAGGGTGCTTTTGGTCACAAGATAACATGTCCGTCTAATGACTAAAGAACGCAATAATGTTATGTCTACTTTCGAATATTGGGCTTCCTAAATTGAAAGAACGGACAACTTAAGATATACCACTAGACATAGCTCTTTATTTCATCTTTCAATGCCGCGCCGATTCCATTACTTTTAGTTTTAAGGTTTTTTTGACTTAGTAGGTAGAAAGGTATATAACATTCATTGGTTAAGAAGTTTTCTTAATATATAGCACATCTATGAAGAGGGGTATACAGAGCATGTATTATTTTAAACACGTTAGCAGTATCTTTATAAGTTTGTTTACTTAAGAAGTCCAAGATGTACATAATTTTATCAAGTTTTTATCAAAATGATGTTGGGGAAATTCTGACAGAAATGTCTTCTTCGCTCAAAACATTTTGTAAAAAGGAAAAACGAAAACAGGCATGTTTTCATGTATATCTTAACCATTGACATGACATCTGTATTATGTTTCCTTTCTCGCTCTTGCCTTGTTTGCGTAACGACTGCTTGGTCGGTTGAAAAGTGGGAAACAGGAGAGATGTAGATGTAATAAATACATGTTTGAGGTGACGAAAATCAATTTTCTCAATTACTATTCCTTCGTGTCTTTTAAGAGAGTTTAAATCAATCTTCTTTCTAAAAATAATCTTTGCTTGCTGATGAAAAATACATCTATCATCCAGGAAGTGATGACACTGACAGATGAAAACATTATCAACAAAAAGCCAAGGGCAATCGTATAATGAACAGAATACAGATGTTTAATGTTTATATAGAATTGCGAAGAAGAATACAAGGCCAAACATTCGTCATCGAGACACACGAGTACATCTAGAAATCAAAGTTTTTAAGGCATTATACTCACCCAGACAAATGATTCCTCACACTAAATCTAATACAATTGCATTTACATAATTACTGACAAGCATTACATAGAAACGCCTGATTTTTACCGTCTTTTTTTTTTTTTCGAAAAATATAATTTTAATTGTGTAAATGTTGGCTAGGATTTAATTAAGTACGGGGCGTCTTTTTGTTAATCTAAAAACATCTTCCCAATACAACATAAATGCAATAATTTAACTTGTCGCCTACAATGATTTTTGTCATATTCACAAATGAGACCTTTTCCCTCAACTCAATATTATTTTTATAAATACATAAAGTCATTACCCATTTAGATCAATTTCTCACATTATTCAGACTTTCAGATCCAGAAATAGTTCAATGGTCTTTTGATTCCAACTTTAAGCAGCTTATCAATGTGAACAATGAATTATGGCCAGACTTCCATTCCACCAGCAATACTCGGTGCTAAGTAATACCCCGGGGTGAAAAGCACCATCTTTTCACTATATATGTCTTTGTAATAAAAATACCCATTTTTTTATTTCTTATCAAATAATTTTGGTTATCAGTGTATAAATTCATGCAAACTTGGCCATATAGTTGATGTTAAATAGGACTGGTGTAGTGCGTGCCTGATTAATTTAAGACTTATACTAAAATATAATTAAGGTTAAATATTGATGGAAGTTCCGAAACTCATTATATATGGTTATAACCCATTTAACTTCAGCGATCCAGATGGCAGTGTTTCACAATAGCCCGGGCAGACACAACCAACACTTCTGCTATCGTAAACCTGGAATTTATCAAGAGCTGTCGAACTTACACACTCTGATGAATTACAGTAAAATTGCTTTATCTGAGGAATGCTCTTTTGTGCAGTATATGCAGATATACTCACAGTCCTGGTGCATGACTACATTCCTTAAGGTAAAGTCCCTGTAATGGTTCCGCGACGTCTTGGACCACTTAATCTCTATCACAATAACAAAGATACCATAATGAAACATTAGGAAACCTTGGTTATCTCCGTTAAAGGCCATTAGAAATGTAGCAGAACCATTACAGGGACTTTACCTTTAAACTCGAAAAACTAAAAGCAGAGAAGAGAAGCTAAATGAAACCATTCTCGATTGTCTGGGCATATCATCCCCATTCTTCTGTCATCGAAATGTCCAAAATTATTGTCTTAACAAACACTTTATAGTCACCAATTAGGTATATAATTTGCTTTTCTCTCTGCTCTAAAAATTTCCATTTCAGCGATACCTCATTAATTTCTAAGCTCGTTGAAGCCAGTTTAGTTACAGTAGAGAAGCATGAATAGTTGTTGGCTTAATTTATTTGTTCTGTCAAAATACTGAGTCGCATTTCAAGAGGCAATTAATCCTAAAATGGTTCACCTAAAGATGTTAAAACTTTTGTTTTTGTGAACACCGAAAGCGTTAAATAAAGTGTTATTTACAACAAAGTTATTTTCAATTACATATCGCGAAATAAAAAAATAATAGATTGCAAACGAATACTTTTAAAGTTATTATTTTTATTTTAAAATTCTTAAATAGCCTCCACATCTACCTCGCAGGCATTTGATTTTTAAGTTAATTGTTTTTGATGGTGTTGTTTTTAAATCGAGGTGAGGTAAATGAAATTTCAAAAACAGTTAGTGTCTACATCACACTTATCTGATAATAAATAATACATCAGAAGTATACTTGGATCGTGAATTAACGTCAATACCGTTGTTGTTTTTGCTTGTTGTTGTTATTATTGTTGTTTCGTTTATTGGTTGAGTCTTTCTGGGGGTTTCTTTTGTGTGTGTTGATTTTTTGTTGTTGTTTGTTGTTGTTGTTTTTGTTGTGTTTATTTCTTGCCATAGCCCTTTTGAATGCAATAATTGGCATTGTCATATGACGTTATGTGACGTCAGGGTTTATAAAAGCTACAAAAAATTGTACACGCTCGGCAGCGGTCATTTCTGGTGAAATTGACTTGATATTTTTACTGCTGTAAGTTAGGATGTAGATGTGCACCTATGTTCGGGATTCCATGTCAAAACAGAGATTCGAACTTTGGTCATAAAAATATAATTTAGTGTTACAAAGGCTCCTTGTGAGTTAGAGGCATGAAAATTGGACAGCTTATGTGTCCAGAGGTCTTCTTTGAATTCTGTGACGTCTGACGTCACTTAACGTAAGACCGTAATAAGCAATTTTGCAATCAAAATTAGCGATATTTAGGTCCCGCAGGCTTTATTGACTGATTTGCATAAATTTTCAATGAAAGTGCAACATAACATCTCATTGTACAAAGTAACTTCTGTTTCCGGAAAATCGCAAAGG
Organism: Solen grandis; assembly: GCA_021229015.1. Lineage (NCBI taxonomy): Eukaryota > Metazoa > Mollusca > Bivalvia > Adapedonta > Solenidae > Solen > Solen grandis. Next base: position 42,587,654 of record CM037778.1, on the reverse strand, counting down.
TCAAGGTCATATGTCAATTATCGTTGTTTTTTTCTTCGGCCTTTAATATCTAAAAAACGATAAATATTCTATGTTTTCTGTGGAGACACCATGAGTTTATTTTGTAGTGCTTAGATAGACCTTTCAGATGATATTTAGCTTTTGAAGATCGGGAATCAGTTGAGTTATGGCAGAAAAAAGAAAATGTTAATACCCCAAGTACTTATGAATCGAAAACTATTAATTTTTGTAAATAAGTGTCATATTATCTGTAGAAAAATGCCTTGCCGTTGTATAAGTGTTTAAATTTTACAGATTGGCCTAAGACTCATTCGGTTATAGGGAGAAAACAAAACAACATGAACATATTTTTGCCGATTGTTTCCGTCTTCTCGAGGTTTAACCATCCATATCTAAAACGTTATTAAAGATACATCCATATTCAAGCAAGTGGAATGTTGGAAATTTGAATACCTTTCTAACGGTACCCATCTTTTTAAAAATGAACGTCATATAATGAAGTTACATGAAAAATAAGAACTAATTTAAACCGTTCTTTCTTGCACTACTGCAGGTTGTCCCAGTTATTAAATTGTTGTTGTTGTTTTTGTTGTTGTTGTTGTTGTTTTCTAAGAAACTATTAGTTTTTAAAAATAACTTTAATAACATTATTCATAGCTTGATGCAATGCCGTTTTAATGGTTTGCATATTTTAATAATCGGAACATCAACTAAAAGGTTATGATCGGGAAGTAGTAATTGACTTGAATATTTTTTTCCGATTTTTGCCTTTTTCTTGAGGATTAACTGTCTATATCTCAAAAGCCGTTACAGATAGGTGGATACATGAAGCAAGAGAAATGTTGGAAATCTAAAGACCTTTCTTACGGTACCTTGCTTATTGAAATCGGACATCATATAAGGAAGCTACATGAAAAGTGAGCAATAAAATAAAACTGTTCTTTCATGCATTTCTGCAGTTGGTCCCAATCCTTTGATTGCTTTTTTCAAAGAAACTATTAATATTTGGAAATAATTTTAAGAACATTATTTATAACTTGATGCAATGCTGTTCTAATGTTATGCAGATAATGATCAGATCATTAATTACAAAGTTATTGTTCGAAAGTAGTAACTGACATGAACATCTGTTTGCCGTTTCTTGTCGTTTTCTTGAGATTTAACCATCTATATCTCAAAGGCCGTTACAGCTAGGTTGAAATATAAATCAGGTGAAATGTTGGTAATTTAAAAACCTTTCTAATGGTCATCATATAAAAAAAATACATTAGAAATAAGAAATTCTTAAAAACCGTTTTTCCTAGTGCCTCTACATTTGGTTCCACATATTGTTCCAAATTTTATTTCTGTTACATGAAATGTATAATGTACGTCTGTTATGTATTTTAATGTTCTATGCTCCTTAAAATTCAACAAAATAAATCAATGAAAATATAAGAAATAAATATTTGGTAGGAAAGGAACCTTGTATACTTTTTTGCATGTAAAGAGGAGCAGTGATTCTTCAATCCCTTGACTCCAAGTTTGAGAATTATTATAGTCATTTCAAATAAGTTCTTGAAGAGCCAGCTTCATGAAATAATAACAGAAAACAAACCTACGTAGTCCCCTTGACTTTCATTTCAATATTACGTCATTGACGTCCAGATTTCATCTGCTATTAATATGTGTTTGCGCTCTACAGCTGTCAATTCGGGCGGATTTTCTTCATTTTTTTCATAGATGATGTATGTCAGGATAAGTAATTGAATCTGATTAGGTTTGATATAGTTTGCAGAGCAGAACGCCCTATCGTTTGTTCAGAATAAACGAAATCGTTTTTGGTTTTGTTGTTGTTTTAAAATAGTATCAGAGGACATAAAACATACACAGAATCAAATATTAGGCAATGTATCAACAAAGTATCAGTTACAAGATGGTGTGTGGATTCAGAAAGTATTGATTCTGTTAAAATCATAATTGATAAAATTATCTGTTACATAAAATACATTTAAGTGATCTTCAGTAAGCTTTAAATATATAGGTAGAAAAAAGAAAGCACTATCTTTTAAAAAATTTATTTTTGATCGCAGCTTACAGAATGGATTCTCAAATATAAATGTATATATCAACTAAAGGCATATGTGCACAATGCAGTTATTTTCTATATAGACAAAGAAGGAAAATTAAAACTAACCATGATAATTTTCTAAACTTTGCATGATTATAGAAAATTACACTAGAAACAAATTTATGGGGGGAAATGGGGGGTCACCGTTCTAATTTTTTAGTTATCTGCCCCTGAAAGTGAGTTTTTTGCTTATATGTCATTTTCAAGAGCAAAAAATAAGACTTATATTATCATAAAATTGTTGCATAAAATTTCTAAATCATTTACACAGTAAAAGAGAATACAGACCAAACATCGAGCCCATACATCCTAGCCCATAAAATTGAGTTATATGGTCGTGAAAATACTGAAAAAGAGCAAAAACCACTTTCAGGGGCAGATAACACAAAATATAGAACAGTTACCAGATTACGAAGGTCGTACTTTGTACATATTTATGCTGCCATCATATTTATGCACGGTTCGATCATTCTTATACCAAATTATCACATGGCATAACGATTCAATGTCAAAAGGCAACCTTAAAAAAGAAATAACGCAAGTGTCAACAATTTGTACATCTTTATTAGTCTGCTCCACTTTAGACTTCCGGTATTTGGGAGCGATTTTGAATTTGGTGATATGATTTGACATCAACGGATTGCGGGAAATTGCTCGCGTATTTGTTTTTGTCATCCGATCAAAATTGCCGAAAATAACAAATCAGAAGTTGATAGTGGAGCACACGTATAAAAAATGTACAAATTGCTGATATTTTGAATTATTACTTCGTTATGGTTTAGCTTTCAAAAGCTTAAAGCGCTTAGCCCGTGTAAACTGTCAAAACAGATCAGTATTTAAATTCAAAATTAAATTTAGTATTGCATTTCAAAGCATTACAGACAAGCTTTGTGTCTTGAAATTTTGAGTCTTGATTTTTCACGCTTTTGGTGGATAATGAAACACTGCATGATTGTGGTTTGTGCATTATTTATAAGCATAGTAGAATCCTAATTTATTGATATCCTGCTTTGTGAACAAAAAGGTTTCTTATATCTAAAGGAGAAAATAAATTCTACAAGTTCTTACATGTTATATTAATCATTTACGACGGTACCTATGTTGAACTAGTAATTTTCGCTTGTTAAGGTAATAACATTCCAAACCTCAATGGGAATATGTAAACATGGTTTTGAATCACACAACTAATATAAATTTATTATTTTCCATTGATTCTGCTATTCCTTTTTGTTCTTATTCAATAGTTTTAAACACATATTAACAGATTATATCGTACCTCAGGAATATTAGATAAATTGAAGTGTGCAAGCTGAGTGTGCAAGCTGAATTGAATCATCATATGAAGCAAATATTTTACAGAATGTAAGTCAATATGATACATTGTTACACTATACGAGTATAAATATAATATCGAGAACGTCTGCGACCGAGTGGGTATAGTTATTGATAATGCATTTTATTTATCTCAAAACTTACTGCAAAAGGTCAATGATTACTAATTAAATATGTCATTCCTCCATAACTGATATTTTGTGGTGTATTTGTAGTATATATTAACTTTTTATTTCCTTTTATACTTCATAACCATTATGTGATGATATTGCATTTTATATCATTGCTTATTATTTAAAGTTGATTTATTGTCCAATTCTATTGTGGTTTTTAACTCACGCAGTTTATTTTGATTAAATGTTCATTTAAGCATGTATAATAAACATACATAGCATCGAGTTACATGACAGTCAGTTCAAATGCAGACTGAGTCAGATGACAATAATACTCATATATAGTATATTTATGTATCTGAGGTTTTCAACTCATTTTTTTACTATTCAATTAATATTCGAATATACAAAACTGTACTAAAAACAAAACAAAATAGCAAAACATACATTTTGATTGATTGTTTTAGCTTACCGTCCCTACGGCAGTATTTCAGTCATATGTCGACGTTCAACTAATAACAGGTGGAGGAGATCCCCGAGTGCCCGAGGTTCCCGGGTAGAACAACCGACCTATCGTATGCTAGCTGGAGGGCTTCATCACTTGAAATTGTCGAACGACCATGGTGGGATTTGAACCGACACCATTGGGGGATACATTTTTATCTTGTAGTTAAAAAAGTACGATCGATGTATCGAAATGAACATTTTTCCCAGTTGAACACATTTTGTAAAAAGTTTCAATCTATGTATTATTCTGTCAGTTTAACTCCCTTTGTATATATCACTCAGTCCCTCAACGATGTGATTTAGAATCCCGGCAGGATCACTCAGATTGATAATGCGAAAAAAAAACATGCGGTAAGTCTTTGTTTCTACCTGATTGTCTCTGTGCACTTGGAATTTTCCCTCACAACCTTCGGATCCGCAATCGGGTATGTATTGTTTGATTGGAAATATTAATCCATGTGCATTTAGTTTATAGTTTCTCTTATCATTCTGCATGTATAAGAGTTCTCGTTTTGAAATATAAAATATGTATAATGTGTAATTCTATACACCTATCACGATTCATATTAAATACAAATATCAAAGTATTGTATCATCGTCCGATCTTTTTTTTTAAAAAATGTGCAGAATCAGGTACCTTTCTCATCACGACCAAAACTTTAACATTAACAGTCGTTCACATTTCACAAACGGCTGAACAAATTGGAGAAAATTGCCGCTATAAATTAATTTACACCTATCCGAATAGGCTTAAACTGTCTCTTTAAGTATCACTTAACATTCACAGAAATAATGTCTCAGTAAAATATTGAGAACGAAGGATATCTTAGAGGATCATAAAATATTTACTGCTGCCCATACTGGGTACGTTTGGGGTTTTAACCAATATCCTCCGTTATCTTCTCCTGAAAGCACTTTTTTAATGTTTAAGTATGCATTAATTATTAGAATACCAACTGTATTCCTATTCTAAACTTATGTTCGCCAGATTCTGCCACCGATGTAAGCCAATACCCTGCCTTAAATCTTATACAATGGTTCCTGTTGTATTAAGGGTATACCATATATACTCATACGCAAGAGGAAGCGAGCTCTCAAATTTTTTATCAGGTATTTTGTCTTTCATTAATGTGTTAATGTTTGGCTTGCAAACAATCCCCTAAAATGTCTGGTCTTTCAAAATCAAATTATTTTAGAATACTAAACAGAATTGGTACCGAGTATGATATATATTTATGTAAGAAAAAACTCATTAAATTAATGAAAACCTAAGTCTCGCTTTCTTGTGCAACTGAATATGCATATTCTGCTTAAAATTAGGTTAATCTATGTAGATTAAGATGTAGAACACTGCGGAAATGTAGCAGTGATCAGTAAAGGTCACTGGTAATTTTGGTGAATTATTCTTAACAGAAAACAAGTCTGCCAGATATTCTTGACAACAACTTCAAACCAGACATAATTGTGTTATGGACACCTGAAACCGAGAAACTGGAAGAAGTAGAGTAAACAGTGCCTGCGAGAAGAAAAATGTTAGATGATAATGTGAGAAAAAAAACAGAATTAACTATATCTCCTGCTTGTAGAAGACAGCTGGAATTAACTATGACAACGTCATACAATATCTTGAATACTAATGGTTTGGAAACTTGGCATTTCATATCCAATAAGTCACAAGAAAACTAGGACTGATATTTATTTCACTTATAGCGTGTTATTTCTGCTGACAATATATTTTACGATTCCAGGATCACGACTTCAGCGTTTATGATTCCAACCGAAAAATCGCAGATAATAAATACCCGCACGAATAACCGGCTATATGGTAGTTCATCTTTATAGGAAACGCATCTTTATATATACGGGGAAAAGCTTTTAGTGTGACATACAAAATTATATATTCCTCTCATATCAAACATTTAGGTCTGGTGCAAGTCTATTTTACCTGCTTCTTAATTTTCTTGTAGTTATCATAGTTCTGTATCAAGCACTCGACATAAATATTGTTATTTATTTCAATTTTGAAAAAACATTCAAACCTTTTTCGTAGCTCAATGGTTCTAATACCGTGTGTGATACAAATAATGAAACGAGGGGTATTTGTAACTTGTTGATTTATTGAACTAATGAATTAACAAATGCTAAAAGATGTTGAGAAATTTGTTGGTTATGGAGCAAATAAATATTCAAACAAAACAAAGTATCAATTAAATCAGTGGAAACAAGATCTATTCAACTCCGAATACAAAGTGGCAATTTCCGACACGAAATCTGGGATGAAAAAAGAAAATGTTCGTATAATCCCAAGTTTCGGACAACCGGGAGTAAGTTGTTTAATATTTAGTCTCATGGGAAGTAATCTTGCTTTAATCGGGAATAGGAATAAATTTTATCTTAGGTATGGCATTCGAATAATCGATCCTCGGCTTTGTAGTTATTTATTATAACTAGAGTTGCATCCGCAACATCATCGGTTTTCTCACTTAGATAAGCTTCATACAATGCTATTGTTACTTCTTCTATCATTCCTTTCACTTTTTTATATGAAATTGTACCTCTTTTTTATAAAGATAAATAAACTGTGTCTTACATTTGTAAAACAACCAATAAAGGTTAACATCATCCCGGCCGTGGGGCCAATACACTGAGAACTATACACACCCCCAGTTCACCAGTACAGGTAGACCAGCATTAGACTGCAGGAAAGTCACTTGACCGCGAGTTGTTTACATCATCCCAGCTACGCTGTGGTCAAATGGCCAATAATACACTGAGAAATATACACACCCCAGTACAGGTAAGATAAGCGTTGGACTGAAATATTTTTAAAATTGGGCTTTCGCTACGTATGGGAAATCTAACATAACTCGACCATTTTTTACCCGATCTTCAAAAACTGCATATCGTTAGAAAGGTAAATAAACATTCTATAAATCTGATAATAAAATTATAATGATATGTGATTAACCTCTGAGATAAATGCAGAAAACCACTGTGTGTACCTATAATTGAGTTTTTTCATAATTATTTTTTTCATTTGATGTCTGACTTTTAAAATTTTGGTACCGTTAGAAAGGTCTCTTAAAGCATAACATTTTATACCCGTTATGTCTCGATAGAATATTTACCGTTTTTGAGCTATATGAGGTCAAAGAAAAAATCGATATTGCTGATATGACCTTGACCTTTACTACCTTTTATTATTTTAAAGTATAAGCTGATTTAGAACATCATACTGCACATTCAGTGAAAATTTCATGAAAATCGAACAAGAAATAAATACAGGAGAACGAAAAAACATGAAAAAATGACGAAAAATGAAATGTTTTAAAAACTTGAAATTTTTATTTTTTCCGTATTCAGTGATCTTTGAACGCCTCTAGCGGATAAACGGTGCATTTCCTGAAATTGCCACACTATATATTTTGTGCGGCTAGGTCTTGCGAATCTGTTTAAACAAACAAAATTCTTCTATCTTATCAAAGTCGGCCAATATTTCTGTTTAAAGGGACCTACCATATTTTCTCTTAAAAAACGCGTTATTTCCAAGATTCGAACTTTGGTCCCCTCCTGAACAGGAAATGATATCTTTTTTGAACTTCTAGACCTATATATTTTGTTGGGGTGCCAATAAGGAACAGAATAAAAAAAACCGTATCTAAATCCGACTTTGGATTTTGGAGATTTTTCAATACAATCAATTACATAATAAACGCCACCTAGCGGCACAATGGGAGACAAATCTGAAAAAATGGCTCCTAAGGATCTAAGTCAGGACAATGTGAATAAGTGTTAAAAATTTCATGGTCGTAGCTTAATCCTACGTTACTGTAGGCTCGGGACAAATTTTTGACAGAAGAAGAAAAATAAAAAAAAAAAAATGACAAATAAACACAACGAGAACAATAGGTTTTCGCACTTCGCAGTTGTGCGAAAACCTAAAAAAATGACAAATAAACACAACGAGAACAATAGGTTTTCGCACTTCGCAGTTGTGCGAAAACCTAATTAAAGTACACAGTACAGTAAATTTGGTAACTGTTATAACGATGAAGTTCAACTGCCTTTTTAAGGCACGCTTTTCGTCAGATCCTATCGAGATTTTCAGTAATTAACAGACGATTATTTTATGGATTTTAACGGTAAATGGAAACTTGTCTTATAGCTTCTTGGTAACATTTGTAATTAATGGACTTATACTATAAATTTATAAGATTATAGTGCCTTTCAAAAAACACTCTTCAAATACGAGTATACGACAATTTAAATTTTAAGCACTGCAAGATGCAATTATCAATCATAAAACATAGAATGCACAAAACAGTTTAAAATTGAATAACTTGCCAAATCAATATTGTCATAAATCATATACATAAAGTTTAAATTTTGATATGTGCATGGAAATCTACTGTAGAAATGGCCTTTGTCATACTTTGTCTATATCAGCCAATTTGTCCTGAACAGCCAAATTAGATCCAACCTTTAAATGAGTGACTGCTTATCACAAAATTGACTATACAATATTAGTTATTGCCCTGTTAAGTCGAACGCTTGATTTCGATTTTTTCAAGATTCAAATTACGAGTAATACTTATTTTAAGTAAAATTTAGATTATGGTCGGATTTTGATTTACCTTTCAATACTTACCAAACGGTAATGACGTATGTGTGATTTTATTCCATTTCTGCTGTTGTGTTGTTTGTGGTTGATATAGGAACTCGAAACTTGTAAGACTAAACTATCCATTTTCAGTATGACCGCAGAATTATGACGTTGATTACAATCTGATCTTTAGGTACAAACACATTTTTAAAGTTAGACATTAAGGGTCTTCATAAAAACTACAGTTCTGTGAAACCCCTATATATGTTAGTTCTGGATATCCTCTTTTTCCCAAAAGTTTATTATTTATGGAAAATACGGGAATAAAAGGTAAAGTGTTTATTATAGTGTCACCTCTATTGAAAAGGGCATCCAGTTTTGCCTTATGAGATATCTCTATATGTGAAATATTGATCACAGACTTTCATACGTTCATTAACAAAAAGTAACCACTGAGCTATCTACAAATTTAGTGTTTCCTAATAATTGATATGGTATATACCATTTCGATGTAACAGACATACTTGAGGATTTTAAAATAATTACTTACTGTTTATTTGCATAGAGCCCGGCGTTTTGTCCTGCAGACATTTAGATTGATTTTTCTGAAACATCATAAGTTCCAATCATTTCTTTGACAAATAATTTACACTTTCCTAAGATTCTATCTCAAAGGTGTATAATTTTAAAATTTATCTGTCTAGCCTTTAAAGTTTCAAATGTAAAATGACAAGTATGTGTATGAAAGAACGCTTGATTGAACATTGATTATTAGGATACGTATGATTTAATTATGTTAAAATTAAATAGTGAATTACATGATTAGTGACATCACGCTGAATTAAATTAGACTGTCAGAATCAAATCCGAAAAGTTAAGAAAAAAAAAACGAAAATCGAAAACAATATTGGCATATTGACATCATCTCTTTTCTAAATGTTTAGATGATATTTTATATATCGACTTGAACACATGTATACAAAAACTCTTTATCAAATATTAAAATTATATTTTTTTTATGTTTCAAATTGTGATTTATCTCATTTTCTTTAAAAAAACAACAAAAAGTGTGAACATATTGGCTGTAAACATCCTGTTTATCCAGTTTAATAAAATATCATCTTAGGCTTAACAATACAAACACACAATAGTTGCTCACTCACCAACCCTGGGAGTTTCATTCTCTAGCTGAACTGCTTTTGGTACTTTAAAAAAAAAAGAATCAAAATGATTGTATAATTTTACGGTATTTTTTATATTTATTATGTTTAAAAACCCATTTATATAAATTCACCCTCACAAATCATTTTACGGTAATTATATAATCATAATAATAGTTATTGAAAATCTTTTTATTATATGAGTGAATTTAATTTTTATCAATAATTAGGTCACTTTTTCTGTGATATTTACTCTCCTCGCGAAAACTTGTAAATAAATACGTTTAACGTGTATATAATATATGTACGTGACAGAAAGTATAAGGTGCTGACAAAAATTAACAAGAACAATTTTGTCTTCTAAATATATTATGCAAAGGTTTTAAAATATATGTGTTTATGCTGTTATTTCTAGGAAAGGGAACTTGAGAAATCAATTCCACGGCCGGTGATTTTGATTATTAGTCTGACATATAAGGCAGGTATTCATTTTGTCTATTTTAAGCATAAACAGTATATAATATTCTCAATATATCTCAAGGTATGTTATCATCAATTTAACAAAAGGGTTTACGTTTGTATTTAATGTATTTTTCTGTCTAACCATTTCAGCTTACAATGTGTATATTCAATGACTGGGATTGAAGACATTTTTATAGAAAAAAAATCTTGTATGTTATTACGTATTGTAGACAAAACCATTGATGCTTTATTAAATATCAATGAAGAATTAAAAGAAATATATGCATGTTTTATTCGGACGTGTTATATAACAACTTGAAATATTCGAATGAGAGGTATATGCAAGCTACATGGGTTGCAAAATATCTAAACACATAAAATATATTATATTAACCAGTCATTTCTCAGCAACGGAAAAACTTGTATTTATCTTTTAAGCTTGAAATAAATAATGCCAAAATCACCTATCCTCTCTTCTCTCTCTCTCTCTCTCTCTCTCTCTCTCTTTTAGTTTTATCAGATCAAATAAAACTACTTCAACATTATTTTTATTAAATTATTACATAATATACTCAGTACAAAAAGAAACGCAAATTAGGTTTACAGTAAAATATTTCGACATTCACAAAGGATAGAGGGCGAAGGAAAAGGTATCACAAGGATTACTCATTTATCTGATATATTCCATATAATTTTTAGCAATATCTCTTCAACTTTTTAATGACACAAATTCAATTAAAATGACAGTTAACGGAGGTTCAATAATTTGTGATGTTATCGCTACAACCCGAGCTTTCCTCGCATGTGGGATGTAATTCCATTCATGTATGACATGCTACAGTCTGTGGAGCTCGGGAATAAATTCGTCCGTCGTTTCAGTTCATACAAATTGTAAACATTTGGTGAGATGTCAAAAGACATGTCGGGCCATTCGATGACAAAGGGTTTAATCGATGCGAGGAAGTTTGGAATAAAAATGCCTTCTGCGGAAAAGCATTGTTAGGACGGCCATATCTGATGAAAAATGATGGTAAAAGTTCCTTACTATATTTGGATGAATACGGTGCCTTAGATGCTTGAAAACCCTGTATAAACAAAATACTGAAAGTACAAAAAGTTGTTCAGAGAAGCATAAAAAAACTTTCATCCTATACTTTTAGTTTTGTTTTGTGTTTTTTTTGTTGTTGTTGTTTTTTTCATCAATCAGTGCCAATTGTCTGTAGACCAGTGTTTGTTACTGGTAAAAAGAAAAGTCTGTCACGATGCCAAATGTAGTGTAATGTTTAGTCAATCGGATCACTGAAGCGAAACGAACAAGGCAAGGGTCACATTTCACTTGAGAAAAACCCTAATTACCAATAAAACTGTATTGTATATACATATATGTATTTCCACCCACAACATAACGCTGAAAAAAAATGAAAATGAAAAAGTTGCGTTGTTTTTGTTGTTGTTTTGTACTGAGTGTAGGTATTTCGCCAAAACCATACATCTGTAATTGTATGCGTGTAGGGCTTACTGCAAATGTTTTAGACTAAAAGAGAAGAAAAAAAACCCATAGGATAAATAATAAAGAAATTGTTGTGTTTCATGTAAACAGATAATAAAGATGGTAGAAATTACGGATGTTACTTTTTTTTCACATATGTAATGACGATTATTTAGTATTTACAATCTAATCTTAGTCATTGTATAATATTGATTATATTCCTCCCTCTATAGCCAACTGGTGAACTGAACAACGAAATCTGGATAAACGTGGGATGTAACATTATAAATTTAGCATTTTATTCATAAGAAGGCAATGTCCTAGTCACATAGCATTTTGCTTTACGTTTAACCTCTATTGTTATATAATTTATACATTATTCGGTGTGGTGATTTAATTATTTTTAACCAAATACTGAGTATTTCTACTTGTCCTCAACGAAGTACAAGAAACCCTCCAGATTCGACATGAACGACATCATTTGCTTATTACTGTCGTACAGCTATAGTTTGTTTCACAAATTTATGGAACCTTTTCAAAAACAGTGGACATATAGTATCTCCGACCCATGATTTAAAGTTTGTACTCTAAATGATAACCAACGTAGAGTCTTTTTCTACTCGATACGGCTGTTATTTTCCCTGGTTAAATAAACTCCCTCTCTCACAAGGGCTCTATGAATGACTCAATATTTTCTTTGGTGTTCAACTCATAGGTTAAACAGCTTTCCAAAACAAATCCAATATAACCTTAACTTATGTGTATTCCTCCTCTCTCTCTCTCTCTGTCTCTCTCTGTCTCTCTCTCTCTCTCTCTGTTAGTTTGCCTAATTACTTATAAAATATTATACAAATGTATTTCTATCACTGAAAATAACCTTATTTGTATTATTGCAATTCCTATTGTACAAAAAACGTCTAAATAAGCAATTCCTTCCGATCTGTTACTTAATCACTTAAAAATAATTTAAATATTGACTTTATATGCCGAATAATTGAAATATATTTGTACTTAAGTTTGTCAAATCATAGTGTCAAGCAGATTGACGTTGTTTTGTTGGTGTTGGTGGTGGTGTTTCTTTTTAGGAACTACTCTGGGAAAATAAAGAATAGTGCAAAAAGAAACCTTTCATTGATTTTCTGAGTGCATTTTATCTCGTTGAGTACAATACCGTAGAATTTATCGTCCTTTCGAAACATTATAACAATAATAGTTAATTTTGCAAATTGAGCATGATCATTCATAAAATATAGGGTCGCCCTGTTTTACCATCATGTAGCTATCAAAATTATCAGTGAATGATAAATTACTTCTGACACAATATTTTCACACTCATAAATGCTTCCCAGCATTTTCTTCTTTTTTTTTTTTCGAAACGTTAGAACCAAAATTTATTACGATGATTATCAAACGCTTAAAATATTTTTTTTATAAAAAAACATTGCAAATTTCTCTTATCGTGCTAGATTTCATTTTTCATGTAAATGTTTTTTGGGGGTTTTTTTAATTAAAAAAAATGAAGAAGGTGAAAAAACACCTTGGTAGGTAAACAGAGATAGCACAAAATAAACACCAAAGATGCAGCCGTTTTAACAAAGAAAAATATAGCAACACAAATACTGTAGTAATATCAACATACCATCAACTATACTATTCATTTTATATTTTGTCTAACGCAACTAATACACCAACAAGTCTGTTTATGATTACTATATCACATCTGGTATGTTGATTGCTTTTATAGTGAAAATAGTTTAATGTTAAAGGTGACAATTAGTTGATATAGTTAGTACGATATTGGCCTGTATAGCATACCTAAGGTAAAACCTAATTACAAATTTAAAAGATAAAACAGTGTGTTATTGAAGCTTATTAAGTCATAGAAATTCACATGTGTTTGGTAGAATATTTCGATGAGAAATATAAGACTCGGTCAGATGACAATAATACTCACATATGTATATTTATTTGTCAACACTCGCTGAGAAGGTTATCAACTTATTAACTGTTCTGTAAATATTAGAGAATTCAAAACTGTACTAAAAACAAAAAAATAATAGCAAAAATATGCATTTTGTTTGAATAATTGTTTTAGTTAACCGTTCCTAAGACAGTATTTAAGTCATATGTCGACGTTCAGCTAATAATGGGTGGTGGAGATCCCTGAGTGCCCGAATTTCCCGGGTAGAACCACCGACCTATTGTTTGCAAGGTGCAAGGCTTCTCACTTAAAAAAATCGAACGACCATGGCGGGATTCGAACCCACATCGGTGAGGGATACATTTTGATCATGTAGATAAAAATGTACGATCGAAGTATGAACATTTATTCCCAATTGAACACAATTTATACAATAAACTGGAAAATATCAATCAATTTAATATAGTGTCTGTTTATTTCCCTTCGTTAATACCACCTCAATCCTTCAACGATGTGAGTTCGAATCCCGACAGGGTCACTCAGATTTTCCATGTGAAAAAAGTCATGCGGTAAGTCTTTGTTTTTACTTCGTTGTCTCTGTGCACTTTGGGCCTTCCCTCACAACCTTTGGATCCGTAATCAGGTATATTACCACTGGGGAAAAAAGGCGCCCTTCGGATCCGCAATCGGGTATATTACCACTGGATAACGGCGCCTTTAACAACATTTAACGTATAGTGTTATTGTTTGATTGGAAATGTTAATCATTGTGCATTGAGTTTATAGTTTGAGTTTATCCTGCACGTAAAAGAGTACTCGTTTTGAAATATAAAATACTTATATTATGTAATTATATACACCTATCACGATGCATATTAAAAACAAAATTCAAATTATTGTATCACGACCGATCTTTTTGAAAAATTGTGCAGGATCAGGTACCTTTATCATCAAGACAACAAAATTATTAACAGTCGTGCACATTTCACAAACGGCTGAACAAATTGCCACTAGAAATTAATTTACACCTATCCGAATAGGCTTAAACTGTCTGTAAGTAAAACTTAGCATTCACAGAGAATTCTTCTCAGTGAAATATTGAGAACGAAGGATATCTTAGAAGATAATTAACTATTTACTGCTGCCCATACTGGGTAAGTTTGAGGTTTTAACCATTATCCTCCGTCATCTTCACCTGAAAGCAATTTTGAAATGTTTAGGTATGCTTTAATTATTGGATTACCGACTGTATTCCCATTCTAAACTTATGTTCGACAGAAATAACAAAATCATATTGTAAATGAATTCATATTCTACTACCGATGTAATCTAAAACTCTTATATATAAATCTTATATTCTTGATACGGTTGTGTTAATGGTATACCATATATACTCATATGCAAGAAGAAGCGAGCTCTCAACTTTTTTATCAGAAGGTATTATGTCTTTCATGAATGTGTTATGTTTGGCTTGCAAACAATCCCCTAAAATATCAGGTCTTTTAAAATCACATTGGTCATAGAATACTAAACAGAATTGATACCAAGCATGATATATATTTATGTAAGAAATAACTTATCTAAATCAATGAAAACCTAAGTCTCGCATTCCTGTGCAGTTGAACATGCGTATGCTGCTGAAAGTCAGGTAAATTGATGTAGATTTAAAATGTAGAACACTGTGGAATTGTAGCAGTGGTCAGTGATTTTGGAGAATTATTCTTGAAAGAAAACAAGTCTGCCAGACATTCTTGACGACATCTTCAAACAAGACATAATTGTGTTATGCACACCTGACACTGAAAAACTGGAAGTAAACAGTGCTTTCGGGGAAAAATGTTAATAATAATGTGAGGGGGGGGGGGAACAGAACTATATCTCCTGTTATTAGAAGACAGTCGGAGTTGGCTATGACAACGTCATACAATATCTTGAATAATAATAATTTGGAAACTTGGCATTTCATATCCAATAAGTCACAGGAAAACTAGGTTGCCTTTGATACAACGAATACATCAATGCACATGATGTTCCTCTGACAAAACAGGGACTGATATTTATTTCACTTATAGCGTGTTGATTCTGATGACAATATATTCTATAATTCCAGGATCACGACTTATATTTCAGTGATAATGTTTCCAACCAAATATCGCAGGTAATAAGTACCCACAAAAATAACCGGCTATGAGTTTGTTTATTTTATAGGTAGAGGATTTCGAAAACTTAAGTGTGACATACAGAATACTGATATTCCTCTCATATCAAATATCGAGGTTTAGGGCAAAAATATTTTACCACAGTTACCATAGTTTCTCCAAGCACTCGACATTAATAATATTATTTATTTCAATTTTGAAGAATATTCAAAACTTTTTCATAGCTCAAAGCTCAAAGAAAATAGTTCTAATACCGTGTGTGATACAAATAAGGAAACGAAGTGTATTTGTAACAGCAAGTTCACTTAAATGGGAGACTTTTTCAGCACGCTTCGACTGATCCTATCGATAATATTTTTAAGTATATAGAAACATCTTAAACGATCTTAAACAGCATTTTAATAAAATGTTTAATCAAAATGCATTTGTAATTACCAGTGGTCCTAACTTGTTAATTAAATGAACTAATGGATTAATAAATGCTACAAGATGTTGAGAAATGTGTTGGTTATGGAGCAAATAAATATTCAGACTAAACAAAGTATTAATTAAATCAATAGATACAAGATCTATTCAACTCCTGATACAAAGTGGCAAATTCCGACACGAAAACTGTATGAAAAAAATAAAATTTTCATAAAATCGCAAGTTTCGGTCAACCGGGAGTAAGTTATTGAATATTCAGTTTCATGGGAAGTAATCTTGCATTAATCGGGACTAGGAATAAATTTTCTATAAAGCATGGCATTCGAATGATCCATCCTCAGATTTGTAGCTATTTATTTCAATTGTAGAACAAAGTACTGTAAATTGATAACTATGATAACTACAATGTTTAACACTAATTTGAAGATTGTAACCGCCAGTTTAACTGCCTTTCAATGCACACTATTCATCAGTTCCTATCGAGATTATTTTAAGTAATTTATAAACTATCTTACATTGTAAATGAAAACTTGTCTTATAGCTTCTTGGTAACATTTGTGATTAATGGACTTAAATTTATAAATATAATTTAAAAGATTAAATTGCCTTTTAAAAACATTTTTAAATACGAGTATACGACAATTTATATTTTAAGCACATACAAAAGGATGTCAATTTATCAGATCGATAAAACATATGAATAGCACCAAACAGTTTAAAATTGAATAATTTGCCAAATCAACATAGTCATAAATCATATACATAAGATATAATATGGAAATGTGCATGGAAATCTACTGTAGAAATGGCCGATGTCATATTTTGTCTATATCAGCCATTTTATTCTGAACAGCCAAATTAGAGACCACCCTTAATTGGATGACTGCTTATCACAAAATTGACTATACAATGTTAGTTGTTGCCCTGTTAAGCCGAAGCTTGATTTTGATTTTTTTCAAGATTCAAATTACGAGTAATACTTATATTAATTAAGTAAAATTTAGGTTATCGTCAGGAATTGACTTACTTTTCGATACTTGCCAAACTGTAGAGACGTGTGTGTGTGTTTTGTTCCATTTCTATTGTTGTGATATAAGAATTCGAAACTTGTAAGACTAAAATATCTGCGTTCAGTATGACCGCAGAATCGTGACATTCATAAATCCCCTTACAATCAGATCTTTAGGTACAAACACATTTTAAAGTTAGAAATTAAAGGTCTACATAACACTTTTACAGTGCTGCGTGATATAGGGAAAAATACGGGGATATGTGAAACATTGATCACAGACTCATACACGTTTATTAACAAACAGGAACCACTGAGCTGTCTACAAAATTAGTATTTCCGAAATAATTGTCATATTATATACCATTTCGATGGAACGGTCATACTTGAGGATTTTAAAATAATTACGTATATATTTATTACATAGAGCACGGCGTTTTGTCCAGCAGACATCTAGATTGTTGTTTCTGACACATAATAGAATACAATCATTTCTGTGACAAAATAATTTACACTTTCCTAAGATTCTTTCTCAAAGGTGTATAATTTTGACGTGTATCTGTCTAGCCTATACAATTTCAAACCGTTAAATGCAAGTATGTGTATGAATAGAATCGCTTGAATGAACATTAGATTATCAGGATACGTATGATTTGATTATGTTAAAATTATAAAGTGAATCACTTGAACAGTGGCATCACGCTGAACTAAATCAGACTGTCAGAATCAAATCCGAAAAGTTGAAGAAAAAAAAACGAAAATCGAAGATCATATTGGCATATGTAATAAAATCCATCATTTTTCTAAATGTTATGATGATATTTACATTATTGACTTGAACACATTGTACAAATAACTGTTTATCAAATGTTAAACCTTTTGAAATTATATCTTTTTACGATTCCAATTTATCTGATATCCTCAGAAACTAAATGAGTGTAAACGTATTGGCTGTAATCTAGGTAGAAGAAACATCCTGTTCATCCTGTTTTATAAAATATCATCTTAGGTTTAACAATACAGACACAATAGTTGCTCACTTACCAACCCTGGGAGTTTAATTCTCCAGCTGAACTGCTTCTGGTTCTTAAAAAAAAGAGAATCAAAATGATTTTACGGTATTTTTTATATTTTTATGTATAAAAAAGAAAGTCAGTAGAACTGACAGATGCTCCCCGAAGAACGTCATTGTTACAAATAAGGCCTTGGTCAATGGGTGGGAGGATATGTTGAAATCCCCATTCCTAAATCATATCTATTCTCCTAATCAGATGAGATGTTTTACCAACTCTAATTTGGAGACTTAGTAACAGTTTACTATTTAATATGATAATACGTGTTACTTATCAGATCTTTCATTGATTTTTTTAAAGTTTTTATACTACTAAAAATTAAGTCATACATTTCAATGTGTGCTCATATCAAAGAGGTTAACCAACACTCTTGACATATGACTGGATATTTGAAATAGTGTATAATGGCCTAAACAACAATTAGCTGACATGATTATGATTGACATTACTAGCATATTGAATTTTGTGGGGTTTTGTTTAAATGATATCTCCTGTTAAATTAGGCAAATGACATGAATATCAGTCAACAACATGGTAGTAGGGGCCATAACTCTCTTAAAAATTGAGGAACCAGGTCACGTCGACGATATGCGTATCTCCTCTTGGTAATAAAGCTTCCCATAAAGTTTCATTGAATTCAAGCCATTAGTTCCTGAGAAATAGCCCGGACAAGAATCATGCAATATGTACTATAGGCCAAGCTTCCCATAAAGTTTCGTTGAATTCAAGCCATTAGTTCCTGAGAAATAGCCCGGACAAGAATCATGCAATATGTACTATAGGCCAAAAAGTCAATGGGCCATAACTCTGTGAAAAATTTAGGAATCGGGTCATGCTGACGATATGCGCATCTCCTCTTGGTAATAAAGCTTCCCATAAAGTTTCGTTGAATTCAAGCCATTAGTTCCTGAGAAATAGCCCGGACAAGAATCATGCAATATGTACTATAGGCCGAAAAGTCAATGGGCCATAACTCTTTGAAAAATTTAGGAATCGGGTCATGCTGACGATATGCGCATCTCCTCTTGGTAATAAAGCTTCCCATAAAGTTTCGTTGAATTCAAGCCGTTAGTTCCTGAGAAATAGTCCGGACAAGGGAAGTGTGACGGACGGACGGACGGACGAAGTGGCGACTATATGCGTCACCTTCGGTGAGCATAAAAAACTTAATATAAATTCACTCTCAAAAACGATTTTACGGCAATCATATAACCCTTATCAAACACATGAAAACGCTATCTTAGTTGATGATCATCTTTTTATTAAAAGAGTGAAATTAGTTTTTACCGATAATTGGTCACTTTTACTGTGACCTTTACTCTTCTTGCAAAGACTTATAATGTATACCTTCAACTTGTATAATATGTATGTACATGACAGAAAATATAAGGTGCTGATAAAAATTAACGAGAATATTTATTTATATATTTATTTATTTAAATATATATTTTATGCAAAGGTTTTAAAATATATGTGTTTATGCTGTTATTTCTAGGAAAGGGAACCTTAGAAATCAATTCCACGGACAGTGATTTTGCTTATTAGTCTGACAACTAAAGCAGATATTCATTTTGTTTATTTTAAACATATACAGTAAACAATATTCTCAATATGTCTAAGATATTTCATCATCAATTTAACAAAAGAGTTTACGTTTGTATTTAATTGTTTGTATTTTTCTGTCTAGCCATTTTAGATTACATTATGTATAATCAATGACTGAGATTGAAGACATTTTATAGAAGAAAAATCTTGTATGAGATAATATACTGTAGACGAAACCATTTATGCATAATTAAATAAAAAAAAGTGTATGTATGTTTTATTCGGACGTGTTATATAACAACTTAAATCTTGTATGAGACAACATACTGTAGACGAAACCATTTATGCATAATTAAATAATAAAAAAAAAGTGTATGCATGTTTTATTCGGACGTGTTATATAACAACTTGAAATATTCGAATGAGAGGTATATGCAAGCTACATGGGTTGCAAAACATCTAAACAAATAAAATATATTAACTAGTCATTTCTCAGCAACGGCCAAATTACATTTATCTTTAATGCTTTAAATAAATAATGTCAAAATCACCTATCCTCTTTCTCTGTCTCTATTTAGTTTTATCAAATCAAGTCAAACCCAAGTAAAATATTATTAATAATTACAAAGTATACTAGGTCAAAAAGAAACGCAAATTAGATTAAGAGTAAAATATTTCGACATTCACAAGGGACAGAGGGTGAAAGAAAATGTATCCTTAGGATACAAGAAATGTATCAACATCTCTTCAACTTTTTACATGATATCAAATCAATTATCATGACAGTTAACGCAAATCCCCCAGGTTCAATAATTTGTGATGGTATCGCTATAACACAGGCTATCAGTGCTTGTGGGTTGTAATTCCATTTATGTATTGCATGTTACAGTTTGTTAGCTCGGGAATAAGTTCGTCCGTCGTTTAAGTTAATCCAAATTGTAAACAATTGGTGAGATGTCGAAAGACATGTCGGGCCAATTGATAACATTGGAGTTAATCACAGCGAGGAAGTTTCGTTTAAAAAGTGCCGTGTGAGGACGAGCATTGTTAGAGCGGCGACATCTGATGCAAAATGAACGTAGATAGTGCCTAAAATGATTGAAAACTTTCATAATCAAAGTACTGAACGCACAAAATGTTATTGGGAAAAGCAAAAAAAACTTTCATCGTGTATTTTTGGGGTCATTTCCACCCTTCCTACTTTGAATCATGACGAAATTGAGGTCGTATCGGCTGTGCAACTTATCCGTGTGTCTCAAGTTGATTTTATGAAATGCGTCCTTGATTTTCAAATTAGATGCGGTATCTGGAAATATAACAAAAATTAGCCTCGTTAGCTTATACAAGAGAAATGTACCTGTGTCATTTTGTATTCTTAATTTGGCTTCCGGTTTTTAAACAGTTTCACAGAAAGGTATACGTGACTAACAATCCTTTATCACATTGTTTGGATAGCTTCGACTCAGCAGTCGTCGATGGCTTCGTGCTCGGCATTCATTGATAATTTAACATTAATGCATGCTTTCAGTTTGCATTGTTTTACATGTTCGCAGAGCGTTTTGCAATCAATGAAGTGACTGAAATCACCACCTCCTGATAATATGTGTCTTAATAAATGTACACCCAAACATCAGTGTAAAATACATCGAAAACTAGTTTGATACGATGAAAAATTATCAGGCATTTAAGAAATAATTCACAGGTTTCTTCTGTAGCTCATTTACAGATAACTACATTTGAAAATTTCATTCCATCGGATTAAAGCTGCAATACATATGACAATACATTAGCATTAACATAGGAAAAAAACGCATAAGTGTCAATGTTGCATTTAGAGGTGTCTGTAAGAATAGAAGCATATCTATAATTCGAATTAGTCAACAAGAAAATTGATAGAAATTGACAGATATACGCGAAAATTCAAATCACGTAAATTTAATTTCCATCAGAAATAAAGTGTGGATTAGTTTTGAGTATGAATGCTGCATGAAATGTCTGACGAATATGAATTATATTTAACTCATTAAACTCATTAAACTTGTGTCGTTTATTCTTGATACAATGGTTACTTAATATTTAGAGAGACGTTATTCGTGGTGTTCGTAGATATGCCAACGAAAACTGAATCAATCAATGTACGCATTGAAAAAATCACCAAAAGTATTACTTATGTGTCTATATCAAAAATTGACACTAACCCTCTGCAATGTTTAAAAAATGGAATGATCAATTCTGGTGTCTAATGGCATTTTAAAATTCTTTAGCGGAAAAAATATTCAGGCAAAAACTTTATACTATTCCTTCTTTCCGTCATTAAATAACACACTCTCTCTCTCTCTCTCTCAATATTATTCATTTTCAATTTCATCTAACATATTTTCATCATTTAATATCTGTCTGTCTCTCTCTCTCTCTCTTATTCTCTCTCTCAATATTATTCACTTTCAATTCCATCTGACATATTTTCATCATTTAATCTCTCTCTCTCTCTCTCTCTCTCTCTCTCTCTCTCAATTTCATTCACTTTCAATTTCATCCAGCATCTGGCTCGTGTCATTGACCAACACATTTTTCACTTAGTCTGTGTATCTTGGACCAAAAGGCCGTATCATTCTGTGAAGGTCTCCGTCTGAGATACTGCCCCCTGAAGTGTGATTAGTAGTTAGCGTGTTTGTGTATTTCATCATCTTATTCAGTTGGTTCGTGTCACTATTCAAAAACACCCAAGATTGAATAACCGTCCTATGCAGAAATTTGTCAGGGCAATCAATGTAGTGAGTCACAATATCGTTTTACACATAATATTTGTTTTGTATTTTATATTGGATGACCACCAAATATATATCATATCAACGAACAGACATTTGTGGTTTATATATCATACAAGCACAGACTCGGAATGGCTTGTGTACCGGAAAATAATTTAACCGTGTTACCATAGAAACTGTTCAAGAAATATTTAGTTTCTGAAATATTGAATAATATATGAACTTACCAGCGCCTTTGTTACAAACCAGTTTTAATAATACATTTGGTTACATTATAAGTTTGTTTTCTTTATCGGCTTACACTCAGCAATTATATGTATAAATACATACTCGTATATATACATACATATATTGTTCTAATGCTGTAAATATTTTTAGATTTGATGCCATGTTTGCAGAGTCAAATCAATGAACAAAATTCCTAGTTTATGATTGCATATTGCTGTTGTAAAGATATTGGCCTCTTGTGAGTCATAACAATGACCTGACCACGGTAATTTAATGGGAGAACGTCCTTATCTTCATGACCCAGAACATAAAAATCCATTTTAAGGCCGTCATTTAATCAGATGATGGAGAACATTTATTTATTTACATTTATTTGCATAAATGATTTGCGCCAATTAATGTTGATTCTAAGCTGTTACCCTGATTTTCTCACAGTTGTTATGTTTGGTTGTGGTGTGTGTGGTTTTTTGTCTTTAATTGTTAATGTTGTTGCTGCTGTTGCTGCTGCTTTCGAGTTACAACTGGATATACAATGTTAGATGAAGCAATCGTTTGTGTAAAGTTGGGATTTCACACCATTTAAGCATACTGTTAAAAGATCGAATATTAAAGTATTATTTTAAATTGTATACGCATATGTGCAGATAATCTAATTTCATTAATTTAACAAGCATATGTAACACGTTTGCCTATTCAATAATATATGCTATGTAGATTTATCACTGATAATTTAAAACAACCATTCATTTCATAAGTGAAGTACATAAGTGAAGATGTCATTATGCAGAATACAATTATTCTCAGCCGATTTTTGATACTATCTCTAAGGGTGGTTTTATCATGATTTTTATGCACGTAAAATACATGTAGGTAACATATCTGACTTTTTAATGCTGATTTAGTTAAGCTTATAACGTTATTTGCATTATAACTATTCTTTTAAAAATATCCATTTGTGAATAAGAGCATACTTGTGCTGTAAAGTTAGGCGTTGAACTGAGAGCTTTTTATTAATCGTTATTGTAACCAAACACACATTAAAAATACAGCACAGCACATTACAGACACTGCACTTTCTACTGAACATTTCGTATCTAAATTCTATTATATCAGTACATAAAAACGTAAAAATATAAATCAAACAGGAACTTATGAATGTACCTTCACAAACATTTTGTGATACACATATGTATAACTGTCTAACACAAGTAGCTACACTTATATCATGTATTGTTCATATGATTGCTTAAGTCTCACCGATAGTATTTGAGTCATTTGTGAAGTTTTGTCTACATGAGATATATAGTGCTGCTTCACTTTGATATCACGCCTAAGAAGACTGGAAAGTTCTCCATGCCAACCCGTCCCGGAACTACCCTGACTCAACGATTTTCTACTTTAGTTTTAACCTAAATGATAATTAGAAGTATGTTAATAATGCAATAATAAAAACGGGTCGATATGAAATTACGATCAAATTTACAGAATACAATAATCGAAAAAAAAAAAAACAAGAAAACGTCTATGACGTAAATGTTTGATACAAAATAAAGCCATCAAATTTTATAACCCGATTCTCGTACATCATAAAAGCTCAAGAGAACGACAACACCATGCTGCCTGGAACACTACAATTATCTAGTCATATGTACTTAAATAATTAATCGTTATCATGTCTGAGTATGCTGTCAATTGTGCATTAGAAAACTCATATCAGTAACATAGACTCGAATATTCACAAACACTCGACAGAATTATGCACCTATATAATGTATAATTTAATCCGCGATGTTGATGAATGAATCCAAAAGAGTAAACAGTAGAAACATTTTATATGTCCCACAGATGGTCTTTCAAACATTTGGAAACGTTCGTGTATATGAGACAGATATCGTGCTGCATCGCTGAGATATCAGGCTGGTCGCTGAGATATCAGGCTGCTCGCTGAGATATCAGGCTGCTCGCTGAGATATCAGGCTTGTAACTGGCATATCACGCCCAGTGACAATAACTAAGTCAAACAGACATGGAAATACCCGCTGAGCTCCAAGCAAATGAGATATATTTATGACTAAGGTATGTTGCGGCCGGAGATCGAAATCACGATCCCCGATTACAGTCCTGTCGCCATACCTATTTGTCCACTGGGTCACAACATTTGTCAATTATCAGAGTATTTAAGTAACATTTGTATTACGATAAAATGCCACGAATAGTGGTTTTGAATGTTCAACAGGCAATAACAGGCAATAACATTTTGATTCAATCTTTCTGAGTACACTCATTTTGTCATTTCTTTCTAAATAAGCGTAAATCTCCGTCGTTGTCCAGACGTATGATCAATAACCTCAAGTCCTAATGTTTCGAGATCGATTCCTGCTCTAAGCGTGAATAATCCAATATCTTCTCGGGCGCAAAGTACTGGTACAGCTTATCAACCATCGGGAAGAAGGAAGGAAATTTGATCCTAAATCTTTGTTTTGAATGACCTTTAGTGAAACTATAATAGGAGCGTAAAAAACGCTGGGTGGTAACTAGAGTCAGGTGCTTTGAAGGCATTTCAGTGGGTTTTTTGAAACGGACAGATTTTTCTAAAGTTTTACACATTAGCACTTTAGAGTATTACGAAAAGATATATTAATTCAATTCGGGGGTCACTATCCTCGTTTTAGATTTAGCTTACAGTAAAACATGACTGTTAAATTTTGTTCAAAAATCAAAGCATTAAAAAATGGAAAGATTGGGTTCTAAATACTTTAATAACATATCAAAATAATATTTTAATATGCGAAAATTCTGTCAAACATGCATGGAAAATACACTACGTGCAAAAATAGCCATTGTGTCTGAACTAAAATATATGCAAAAACTACCCAAAAGCTATGAAATTTTATATCTATTTTTCTTGATAAAAAAAAATAACTGACAGATTTCTATTTTTCAGACTATTCATTTCTCTGATATTAAGGATTCCTGAAATGTAAAAAATGCTTACCTCACCAGATTTGTATTTTTAACTAAAACTGATTTTTTATTGAAGTTTTAGCCAAATTTGCAGAAAAAAACACTAAAATGTGATATTTAGGACCTTCAACATTTGGCAAATATACTTTCAATCACGTTTTTAAACAGGAATGATTTTAAAATTTGGGGCTTCTTTTAATATTCAAACAAAAATTTTATAAGAAATTAAAAAAAATATATATTTTTACCAAATTTAAAAATCGGCGGTGGTAACCCGCTTGAAAAGCCCTTAAAATAAATTATGCAGTGCGCAATGTTTAAAATGAGCTGTCAAATTCGAGACATCTAAACTGGTTATAAAATGTTTTATTAACGTCGTTTCCGAAAGTGAGAATGTGCAGTCATATGACGTGTTTCTTTCGACGCATAACATACTGGTAATTGGCATGTTTTCAGTATTTTTACCTTTAGTGTTTTGCTAGTATCTCACACCAGTAAGTGTCTAACCTGGATCATTGATTCCACTATTAGATAAATATGAAGCACTTTAAGAGGAGTTTAAGTGTTTAAATTCACATTATTATTATTTGTTTTGACTTTGTAGTATCGTTTGTAATGATTTTTTGTCAATTATACGGTGGCAAAAGGGGACATTATTTTTTATAACATGTGTGCACGCGATAAATACGGCCTTCGAAATAACTATCGCGCACTGTTGTAGTACCTGTATTTATCGCGTTTGGACGTAATAGCCATCGCGTTCGCACGCATTAGTATTCGCGTGAACACGCAATATAAAGTATCAATTCCATGTCCCTTTTATGCCACCATACACGTAACCATCGTGTGATCAAGCAATAAAATGCTCAATTAAGGACAACCTTAATACTTAACATGGTTGCTGCATTCAGTATGTGCGTATATTTTAACTTAATTCGTACGTACATGTTGATTTTTAAAACACATATTTTCTCTAAGGTGAAGAGATAAAAAAATAAACATGCTAAACTGGAAATAAATTTAAAAAAAACTGAAGGAAGAAAAAATAACGCAACGAGTTGTATGCTTTAACGGTTGTTTTCTCATATTTTAATATTTTACAAAATTGTGTCGCATAATACCAACATGTACCGAAAGCATCAACAGTACAGAATAAAACACACTTCCTTAGTACATTGTATGCGTATGATAATTGATAAAAAAAATACCTTAAGTGCTTGATATCAAGCTTATGTTTCTTGGCGAATGAATTTAAAAATGACACAAGACTCTATATTTCATGGAATTGGGGAGAAGACGAACGAAACGGCGGCCCATGGACGAATCATGCATGCGAATTTCAACTTTTTTCATTACTGGTATTCCCCTACATTTATAGTTATATTTTTTATGCTGTAGGTCTGAAACGCCATCTCTGGTGAACTTTCAGGAGTACCAACAATTCTTAAAACAATTGAAATATGCAGTACTTAAGGATATATCTATATATGCCTGGTTAGAGCTGGAGACGTCCTTCTCGCTTTTTCATTTTTGATATTTTGCTTTGTGAATCATTCTCTTGAATGTGTTACTATAATGTTTTTTTAATATGTATCTGAGAATGAAAACAAAACAATCACGACCATCAGAAGTGGTGTTCCACGTTAGTTATTTGTTGACCTGTTGCTCCCGAGACGGACGCTCTAGCTTACTATCAAATTCTGCAATATGGATATTAAGTTGTCAACTTTTAAAATTTTAAGCAGGTTTTATGCAGATATTTGCGACTTAAGACGAAGCGAAATAGTGATCGAACAATTGGTTAGCAACTGTGTTATGGTATCAAAGTGTATTCAAGTTATTATAAATTATATTATGTTTAGCTGCATTATATAACGTAACGCCATGTTTTTTTGTTGTTGTTTTTTTGTTGTTTTTTTTTGTTGTTGTTGTTTTTGACACATAAAACCTGACGATGGCATACTGCCAAAACGTTGCTTAATAAAATGTAAGTTGAAAAAACAACAATAACAAAAAATAACTCGTTTTTGTTGAACTTTTTCATCCTGATGCAATTAAATTGAAAATATTAAAAACTGGTCTTCCAATTCAGTGAACTGGCAAAACCACCAACTATACTACCACAAAAATGATGTAATATTTATTGCAGAAGTAATTCAACCATGTGTAATTTTCATACATTCGTAAATTATTACTGATACATGTTCTATTATTCTTATCTTTTAAGGGCGATATATAACAGCTACACTATTCCTTTTAAGGACATGCCTTAGGATATTTTCATTAATTATCGTTCTGCTTTACTGATTTTATGACAGAGGCAAGATGCATAAATGCTTTTCTCTTATGGGTGCGAGAGTGGATATGGGTAAATATTTTATCAATGTTTGAGAGCAGCGTATTACGTAGAAAAAATAATTTAAATTATAGTTAGTTTTCAGGCCTAGAACAAGTTACTAATTAAGTATGAAACTTGTATATTTCCTTTCAGGCTTCAGTTTTTCTAATGCACATGCGTCCATGCTTGGAATTTTTACCGGAAAATAATTCAAAAAAGGTACATGATATAATAAAGTGTATACACATCAACGTGAAGAATGTACATACAACTACAAAATGTAATACACAACATAATAAAAATATACACAGCAACGTAAAGAAGATTCATGACATAATAAAGAATGCTCATATCATAATAACATTTGCACCCACTTGAACAAAGATGGTCAACATAAGCGTTCGGGCATTCTATATTCAAGAACTTTGCACATGCTTGTAAAGCCGGGTACAGGCATTTGGTGATAAATCAGTAGTCAATAAGACATGTTTGGTAGCTCAGTTGGAAGAGTGCAGAAACGGTATTCATGAGGCCCTGGGTTCGAGTCCCGGTCGAGTCATTGACTTTTTCACAACCTGTTACATTTGGCGCCCATCGTAATTAACCTACTGTTTGATATGGCTACTGTTTCGAGACCTCAAGAAAATTTTCACGATGATCTTTGTCTCTAAGGATCCGGGACGAATTCTAAATTTGGAGGGGAGTGTGTAGCCGGGTACGGTATTTGGGGATAAATCAATAGGCAAGAAGAAATGTGGCTTGGTAGCTCAGTTTGTAGAGTGCATGAACGGTATTCCTGAAGCCATGTGTTCGAGCCTTGGTCAAGCCACTGATTTTTTTCACCATCTGTCATATTTTGTCACGGTACCGATAACTCACAATAGGGAAGAATCATATGTAAGCGGTAGTGTAGCTCAGTCGGTAAAGCACTCGCCCTAAAGCGAAGGGCCCCGGGTTGGAGTCCCGGTCAGGCTGCACATTTTTCTCACCCTGTGACACTTGCAAGTGTTGTTTAATACTGTGTGTTATGTATGAACAAATTGCATCAATACTTTTACACAGATTTTTTCCCAAATACGTGTACATTGTAGTAATGATAACTTTACACTAAATAACTATACAATTTTTTCTCGTTTATGACTTTCACCACTGCGACACTTTGGAGCCTTATTGTAAAGGGATTTATAACATCTAAAAAAATCTTCTTGGGCACTTTGTTAAAACGATTTCATTTCGTTGGAAACACATATATACCAAAATGAGCCCATATTTTGAAAATAGTGAATTTTGGCTTCTGGAGGGTATAATAACTATATTTATCATAATTCAACAAAATAATAAATGCTCAAAGATATACAGTTATTTTCAATAAAAGAACAACATTTATAACGTTGCAAGTTATTACAAGTAAGACGTATTAAATGTGGATTATAGGAGATAAGAGCATGTAAGTTTTTGCACAATGCTAACATTTGCTGAATGCAAACTCAAACGGACTTTTACGGTTTAGGTCTCAATTAACGCATGATACTGGTCGTGGGCTCTCGTGCATTTTTCTTTAAATTTTCTTCCTATAGTGTCTTTTCCCTCCAAGTCTCTACCTCACTAGTGGGCGCATTTATTCCAGTATCTCCTCTTATCAGTCACGCCCTTTAATTACACTTGCTTTCTTCAGTCGCGCTCTTTATCGACAAGTGTGCAGCTACCTGATAGAGAAAGGTAGATTTGATTGGGAAGAAGAGAAAGAAGGCTGGTTAAAAAAGATTGCAGTGAAGGAAGGGAAGAGAAGAATGTAAGAGATGGAGAGTGAATGTGGCTTATATTTAAAGAAAGAGACATTGCAAGAGAGGAGGAAGTAGAAAACGAGAGTGGAGATAGACAAATAAAAAAAGAAAGGTGAACACTGTGCATGAGAGCCCACGTCCAGGATCATGCTTTATTTGAGACCTAAACCATACAACGGTAAAGGCCGGTTGAGTTCGCTCTCAGCGAAGGTTGGGAAGAAGTCTACATTGTGCAGAAACTTACTTGTCCCTAACTGCTGTCTCTCATAATCCACACCTTATATGCCCTACTTGTAATATCTTTCGAACGGGTATTAAATTGTTTCTATATTTAGATTTATTAGCATTTTAATAAAAATAACTATATTTCTTTGAGTATTTATTATAATTATTGAAATATGTTCTAAACAGAGTTATTTTACCTTCCAGAAACTCAGCAAATTAAAAATAGCTAAATCAGTGTTTTCAAAAAAAGTATTTTTATCCTTTCCAACGAAAGGGAAACGTTTATTAAATAGACCAAGGACAGTGTTATCTGTGTTCTAACGGTATACAATAAGGCTCCAGAGTGGTGCAGTGGTAACGACTCCTCTTCTCAGTATCACTCCGCGTGGGTTCGTACCTCTGAGGTGAAAACAAAATCTATAAAATTAATGCTAATTGACGTAAACCTTGATCTTTTATTTTATGATGTCATAATCATTTCTGCATTTGAATTGTAATCTTCTTCATGTTCAATTGATTTATGTTTTGAAAAAGATTTACATTTCATCCATTGAACTTGTAAAACCTGCAATTACATATATCATATCTCATTAAAGTTGTTCTTAACTATGATGCAGCTTTTAAAGGAACGCTAAAATGCCTG
>CM037778.1:42506695-42556695 GCA_021229015.1 Solen grandis | reverse complement strand
TCGTTGATCTAATAACAAGGTTTTTATTAATTTCCTGGATAACAACAAGAACAAATCAATGCTGAGCAAGTGGAACTGACTCTGCTATTACCTTTACACATTTCTTGGACTGTGCAACATATAGCCTTTAAACTGTAAACAATTAGATATACTTTTAAAACTGAAAGGCAACACTTCACTTATTATTTTTCAATTCATCTAAGATCCCTTTTAGCAAATTGTTTCTTTCCTGCTGAATTGCAAGCCTTTGCCTCTCAACTTTTAAAAGTTCCTCCACGTGTTCAGAATGTTTTTCAAAGACTGTTTTGAACCACTGAGGTGCTTGAGACTCATCTCTTTTCCGCTTTCTCCGTGATTGGTCTTGGCCGGATGTGGAAGGAGAGGCCTGTTGAGGCTGGAGTGCTGCCGCTGCTGATGTTGCTGCATTTGATGCTGCTTCAGTTATTGCGGCTGCTATCTGTACTGCTGCAGCTTGTGCTGCGGCTGTTGGTGTTGGTGTTTTTGCAGCTGCCGTCAGCGTATGATTCTGAAATGCACCTGTCTCGGGTGTGGTGGAATTGTGGTTTACAGCTGAAATAATATAATTCATGTGTTAATAATATGTTATTAGGTTTGTCCGTACTCAAATAAGGTTTTAAAACCCAATGTTTTACGCACTGACTTTTTCATGGTGCCTAGGTCTGCATTTTAGTTTACAAGTTTAGTGTTATGTTGTAGGTTGTATCATTTACAGTGTAACTTCATATGACTATGGTTCAATATTGGAATCAGCTTGAATTTTGAATTCAATTTTTACTGATTATTGGTCATATTCAGTGTACATGTATTACATTGCTCATTCTATGCCTTTATCACATTGTATAAGTTTTCCAGCTGTAAAATGTACTCTAATGTGCCTTTAGTGCATTTAAAACTTTGCCACATTTTTCAAAGGTTGCAGAAAAGTTTTCTTAAGCCTGCATATTCATAATTAATATGTATAACCATTTATTGCTGGGTTTCACAGTTTTGGGAGGGCTGAAAACAAGAGTCTGGGACATAACAGGAGGTAGATAATCAGTAGATCAGCAGTTAAGCTTTGGAACATCAAGAAACACTCAAACTGCATACGATGCTAACCAAGCAAGACGACCTTCTTTGCATGACAATGCCCTCTCCCATACTGCCTAAGTAGAACTTAAAAACTCCTTCAAGCAGCAAATGTCCCACCCTCTATACTGCCCCAACCTTATTCCTCCAGGACTGAAAAAAGGCTTTCTTGAAGTAAATTGAGTCCATGGTGGCTTTCATTTCAGCTATGAATTAGTAACAAGTAACTCACACTTCATGGTTTGAGATGGCATAAGTATATAGACAGATGGCCCATACTTTGGAAAATAATAATGTTTTTTGAGAAAGGACAAGAAGTATTTTCCAAAAATCTCTCGTATTTAACCCTTTCCTCATGAATTTCATGTAAATATTTATGACTTGATAAATAGTAATTAAATGAGCTTTAAATGGTATATGAAACAATGGATTTTTTTTATTTTTCTTAGACTATAAGAGTCTGCATGACTCTGAAAATCAGTAGAATCTGAGAGGAAGGAACTATCTGATCTGGGTTGCCAATACACCACCTTTATCAAAGATGTATTTGGCATTAACATTAACGTTATAAACGATATCTGTGAATATAAAAGTATATTCAAGGAACAAAACCTTATTACAGGAGTTTACATAAATGAATCCATCATTATCAGAGAGGCTCACTGGTAATATATAATGCATACAGTATCGTAAGTTGGCGGAGTTAGAGGTCACCAATGGAAGTTTTATGTAAGGAAGAAAGGCCAAAACATAGAAAAGGCATATATATTGGATAATTTAAGTATTTTTCACACTTCAAAACTTTTTCCCTTTGTATTAAAATTTGAAATCACAAAATAGGCATGAGGTTTGGAGGCATTCATGCTTTCCTTTGCTGAAGAAATACGAGGAACAAGAAGTCTGTATGGTTGCCTTATGTAAACAAATGTGTTTCATGTCAGTCCCCTATAGCTAAATGTAATTGAGCATGAAAAACAGGCAGGCTGTTTGTTGCCACAATAATATTCATGAAATTTCTTGCATTTCCAAATCTGATCCGATTGTTTCCACCTATGTTAGGTAGTTTCTTTGGGTATTTCAGCAGTTAAAATGTCAGCAGTTTTTAAGGATTGTTCATATAACTTAGACCTTCCTGGAAATATTGATGTTGCACACTATATTTTTACACAGTTTTTCAACAACTTTCAATCGAGATAGGTAGAGAAAAATGTTGAGCAAAATACATGTACATCTTTCAGCTAAGGGTAAAAAAAAGAGTAAATGATACCTCCATCCATTGATGACACTGTGACAGTTGGTCTGGCAGGCTGATACGACCCCGCTAGGATGTCGTCCATTAGATCATAATACTCCCAACGCTTTCTCCTGTTGCTACCACCATGTGAATCATATATCTTCTTGTAGCTGTAACATATACAAAATGTCTCACACACATATGCCAAGTATTTTAAAATATGCATCTGAAATTATTCAATCAAAATATATTTTTGTTAAAGGCACAATTTTGTTGCAGTTTTGTATCTTCTAATTCCATAAGTATGGCATTTATAATGAAATTTGTACATACATAGTATTTAAATCATTTAAGACCAAGGGGAGAATAATTATTAAGAAATAATTATGTATTTACAGTGCTTTGGAAAGGAGGAGGCCCTATGCCAAAGTCAATGGAAAATCACATACTCAAATTTCAAAAGAAGTCCAGTAACAAAGGTCACATATTTTTACGTGAAAAATATGAAAACCATGCCAAATATATCATGCAAAAGAAAATTTTTTCAAAGTCACTGTTGTAGAGGAGTGATGTGATTACCAACAGACTGCACCACACATGCATAACTTAAGAACAGCACAAAAAAGGTACCGAAATACAAGCTGTCGCCACTTCTTGTCACAATTATCCCCGGTCGTGGGATGGCCATTTGTGGTGACCTTGGCTGCGACCCTCCGCCACACCTCCTTTTTCTTCAGCTCTGGACTGTTGAACATA
Source organism: Solen grandis (assembly GCA_021229015.1). NCBI lineage: Eukaryota > Metazoa > Mollusca > Bivalvia > Adapedonta > Solenidae > Solen > Solen grandis. Next base: position 42,553,616 of record CM037778.1, on the reverse strand, counting down.
GGCAAGTGCTCCTTATAGTTTTCTATTAGGAGCAAGACCTTTGCATGTGGCCATTTGGTGCCATCTGGAAAAAAGATTTGCAGATTTCCCTAGATTTTTTATATAACTGATCGTCTGAGAGTGTGATTCTAATAATACCATGCTCCTACAAAGCCTTGTCTGTCAATAACTATGTCAGGGTTAATATACCGGTGTAACAGTCAGGTTTTTCCCCAGTCAGTTTCTTCCCCAGGGAAGAAACTGACTGGTCAGGTTTTTCCCCGGGGAAGAAACTGACTAGTCAGGTTTTTCCCCACCCAGTCAGTTTTTTCCCCCCTCTATTTTTAAGGTTTTAGAGGTGGGGAAATTCTGGAATAGTCAGTTTTTTACCCCCTATCTTATATATTGCGTGTGATTGTGGGGAAATTCTGGACCAGTCAGTTTTTCCCCCCCTGTCATTTAGATTGCTCGTGATGGTGAAGAAGTTCTTGACCAGTCAGTTTTTTCCCCCCCTATCAAATATATTGTGCATGATGGTGGGGAAATTCTGGCCGAGTCAGTTTTTTCCCCCCTATCCAATATATTGTGCGAGATGGTGGGGAAATTCTGGACCAGTCAGTTTTTTTCCCCCCTGCCATTTAGATTGTTTGTGGTGGTGGGGAAATTCTGGACCAGTCAGTTTTTCCCTCCTATTTAGTATTTTTACACGAGATGGTGGGGAAATTCTTAACCAGTCAGTTTCCCCCCTATCTAATATTTTTATGCGAGATGGTGGGGAAATTCTGGACCAGTCAGTTTTTTCCCCCCTATCTAATATTTTTATGCGAGATGGTGGGGAAATTCTGGACCAGTCAGTTTTTTCCCCCCTATTTAGTATTTTTACACGAGATGGTGGGGAAATTCTTGACCAGTCAGTTTCCCCCCTATTGAATATTTTTATGCGAGATGGTGGGGAAATTCTGGACCAGCGAGTTTTTTCCCCTCTGTCATTTAGATTGTTTGTGATGGTGTCGAAATTCTGGACCAGTCAGATTTTTCCCCCCTAATATTTTTATGTTTGTGATGGTGGGGAAATTCTGGACCAGTCAGTTTTTTCCCCCCTGTCATTTAGATTGTTTGTGTAGTGGGGAAATTCTGGACCAGTCAGTTTTTTCCCCCCTATCTAATATTTTTATGCGAGATGGTGGGGAAATTGCCTTTTCGATTTTGGTAAAACGGACATGGGTAAGAATAATTAGAGTGTAACATACACATTCTGAGAAATTTTGATGAAAATCGGTCCAGATATAATGGCTGTAGACTGCGTACAAACATTTGTAGATAACGTAAAGTGTGATGTCATAGGCATAAGAAAATCAATGAAATGATATATTCAGTATCTTAGATATAAGCAAAATACTTTTCATGCCCATGGGATATTTCGAATCCAAGATTAGAACCACTGACATCAAATCTCAGTTCAGAAACGTGTACAATCACTTCAGATAAGATAGAAAGCTAATATTTGAACTGAACATAAGTCTTCTTTACATTCTGAGAAGATGAACGTCATATGACATCATAATACTCCTAAGACCAATGTTTTTTTTATTGAAATTCAACTGCTTTTAAAGCCTGTAGGCCTTATTTTTTGTTTCATTTATATGAATATTTACTGAAGGTGCAGCATTTGATCCTATGGAACTATGTCACTTTCATTTTCGAAAAAGATGTTAAGTTCAAGGTCATCATTGCTTATATATTGAAAACCTATAAAAGTAGACCGAATTATGTAAAAAGCGACTTTGTTGGAATTTAAAGTAAATTTGTTTTGGAACATAGATTATAGAAATAGGTCAAGTTAAATGAAATTGATATATATAAAAAATATTTTCTGTTACTTTTGCCATATCCTCCTGGTTAAACGGCTTATTTTTCAAAGTTTATGGAAGTTATGGCTATAAAAAAGCAATTTAAAAGCAGAGATTTGTGTTTTTTCGCTTATACTGTTTACCAAATGTAGCAGAAAGTCCTATCATTTGTATCAACGAATGAAATCTAGTTATTATAGTTATTACACTTACATATTTCTAACTCACTGTTGCTGAACCTGGTCAATTGCAGTGTTCCAGGTGAAGTTAATATATTTTGTTTCAAACTGTGTATTAAGCAAGGGTAAACGATGTTTAATATAAAATTGTAGACTAGACTTTGGTTTTTATGGTGTTTGAAGCATAATTGGTTGCAAGGAGTTTGCAACAGGATTTACTTTGGTTTTTTAAGGAAGTGCTTGCATGAGAAACTGTTTCAAATAGTATTAAGTTTATCTATGGTTTATTTATAATTTATATAGCTCCAATATATGACTGCTTGGGAATTTTTTGGGGATTTCAATCAGGATGGTTGATACAATATGTGTCAAAAAGGGCTGGTTGTTTTGGAAATTATAGCTGACTTATTTGGTTATTATTTAATTTAAAATATGTTTAATGATTTTAATCATTAGTTGTAACAATCATTGTTTACATCAAACCATATTTTATATACATATTTCACAGAAGTTTAGCCCCAAGGAAGAATTGTATTTCAAAATTTTGATGACAACATTTGATATTATGAGTTCAATTTCATTTTTTTTCCACTCAGCTGGCATGTTTCACTTTTCTAATTTGAACCTCAAAAGCAACAAATATATATATTAATAAAAATACCATAGCATAATAAAAAGCCCTATTAAGGCTACGTAATTATAGCCCTTATCACACATATTTCCGTTACTGTCAACAGCATTAATTAAAAGTTTGTGTTTCACAGCAATAATCTCTGTGGAATCAGAAGTAAAGACTTTGTTAAAGGCCATTTGTCAAAATTTTTAAGTCTGAAATAGACATAAATCTGATTGACACAATTGAATTCAGAGTGAGTTAAATACATAAGTACATAAACATACAAGGACAAGAGTATACCACTTTATGACCCCTCGCAATAAATGACAGGGGCATATAAAATTGGTAACATAAATATATTTCTTCTTTGTTGTTTCATCTAATTCTTCATTTCCTATACACAGAGAATTTGAGAACAAGCAGAAAACAAGAGATTTGTTTTCATAGAAAACTGATGTCTCCCCCCACCCCATTTCCTCACACACATACATACATCGAGGCACAGAGTGACATAAGCTTTCTTTGCTTTGAAAAAGTTAAAAAAGTAGATTTACCATGATTTCAGTTACCAAAACATTAGCTCACTTTTGACATTATTATTTTTCACTTGTAAAAGAATAATTAGGATGATAAGCAACAGGTAAGCACTGTGTGGCTAGGGTAAAAAACGTTTGCAGATGTTTGCAATAACTGAGTATATTCATGCCAAAAATCTGATCATTTTAATTCATGTTGAATTTTTACTGTAATTACATCACCAGTATTTATGGAGTAAATAGTTGCGGTCAAGAATTGTGAAAAGGGGAGATAATTCCAACTCCAAAAAATACTGAGGCCATAGTTATAAACTTTGTGCATAACACTTAATTCTCTCATTAATTTATTCTCTCCATAAATGAAATTTACTTTCAAAAGCACGAGTCTAACTGGAGTTATCAAGTTAAGGACACAAAATTGTATAAAATGGGAAAAACTCCTACAAGAAAACTTGGAAATGGATTATGCTCTTGTGTACTGCAATTTCCATTCATAAGTCTATCCACCTATGAAATTTCCATGTTATATGTCTCATAGTGCATGAGTTATGCTCCAGACAAAACTTAATTGAATATGAAATAAACAATGGGCAATAACTCCAAAAACATGATGTACAGAGTTACAGTTCTTTTTTCCCTCTAGTGCATACGAAATGCTCTTGACAAAAAATAAGATTGAAATTTAACAAAGGGCAATAACTCCAAAAATATTATGTGCAGAGTTATGTTCTTCTTGTGCATGACACTTCTCCTCAATGAGATCTATCCATCTTTTCAAAGTTTCAAGTTAATAACTTTGATACTTTTTGAGTTATTCTCCAGACAAAAAGTAAGACAGACAGACAGATAACTCTGACAAACAATATGTCTCCACCCATAATAAAGGATTCTCACCAAAACAATCCTCAGAGACGATGTACTGTTCATCAACAAATGACCCTATCTCTTGACCCTCCATAGTCATGACTTTCCATTCCATTTTAGTCTCAGATGAACCCTCCTCTAGATCTCTGTGTGAAGCCTGCATTAGACACTGGCACTAATGTCCGTGGCTGTTAAAAAGAAAAACACAGTGTGTTGTTTGTCTGTTAAAGACTGCCCATGATGTCTTTATGAAAAAAGAATAAAACTAAATCTGTTGTTGTTTTGCTGTTTTTCCTTTGTTTGTGATGTTGTTTGTTGTATGTTTTGTTGTTGTATAGTTTTTGTATGTGTGTGTGTGTGGTGTTGTTGTTGTTGTTGTTGTTGTTGTTGTTGTTGTTTATGGAGGGATTTATCATGAAACTATCTTTACCTTTCTTTCTTTTTCTTTTTGTTTCTTTTACTGTAATGGCTTGCAATCATTTCTGATTATTATATGGCCATACTTTAGACCTTACCGTCAAGGATTTCCCACATATGGGCCCTGTTTTTGCTGAAATAAGAGACAGCATGGGAAGAAACAGTAGGCGGATACATGGGATTCTGGGTGCGATACTATAGTAGCTCATTTTGCAAATAGAACCCTTGGTTCTTTTATGTGCCCAGTGTATAGCACTAATACACAGGGGACAAGTTCCTGGGTAGAACCAGTACTGAGTACTCTGAGTTCCCATCGCAACCCATTTTGCCAAGTGCCAGACATGGGTGCATCTGGTACCAATTTATATTTCTTTGCAAAGTTTGATGCAGTCACCGGAGGCAGTGCCCAGACCTCCCATACGCAAGCATATATTCTACCACTGAGCTATCATGTGCTGAAATCTGATGTGTTTTTTACAGAGCTTTTATGTCATAAAGTCAGTAAGGATCAATAACATTCATTTAAGTCCACAGGCCCAGATCCAGAATTTTTCAACTGGGGGTGCATGTAAGGGCAAAGCCCCTGGTTCGAGTCCCGATCAGGCTTCAAGTTTTTCTAACCCTGTGACATTTGGTACCCAATGTGGGACTGTAATAGCTAGATTAATTTTAAAGTATATTTTAACTGCCTTTGGCTGCAGCAAGACCATAGCAATTTAATTGTTCGGTGTACTGACTTAACGTGACTATTTGAGTTTCGCTTTGACAGTATTTCAGTAATATAGTGATGTCCAGCTAATTTATACAGGTGGAGGAAGACCCTGAATGCACGGAGGCATCCAGGTAGAGCCACCAAACTACTGCAAGCCAGCTGCAAAGCTTCCTCACATGAAAATCCGAATGACCCTCCCGGGATTCGAACCCACGTGCTGAGGGGCTGAGTGAGTGTTAAAGTCAGCGACTTTTCCCTCTCGGCCACGGAGGCCCCCTCTTTGTAGTGTATATATGGGGACGGACTCCAGATTAGCAGGAGAATATGTAATGGCCTATACCTGACCATTATCTTTGAGAAACGAAAGCTCAGATGGTTGAACATTTGCCCTGTAAGCAAGGGGTCCGTGGTTCAAATCTCAGCCTCAGCCTCTGACATATGGATCAGTTAGAGAGACAGCTTGCATACTGAGGGTAACCGATTTAAATCAGATCAGGGCAAATGGAATTTTATAAATTACTCTAACGCTACTTCAACTCCTGCTGTAAAAGGATGTAAATGCCATTTCGTTAATTTTGGCCCATTTCGCAAAAAGAGTTAATTTCGCGTTGCCCATCTGAAACGTTTCGAAGCTTTTTCCTGAATGAAGCCTCAGGAACGTTTCGGGACGTTTCAGCTAAGCAACACATACATCGGTTTTACGTAAATTAAAAATAAAGGAAATGTATGACAATGTCGCATTGAACCACACTAATAATTTGAATATCAGACTAACAATTGAAGTTACTATTAAGTGTGTAAAATAAGAAATAGGCCATACCTTCTCATCTAAGGGAGTTAACTACAGATGTAATCCTTAAATTTTGTCGTTTTCTTTCAGGAGAGTTTCAAAAGTGTATCGTCCTAATTCAGAATTAAAAAACAAAACAAAACGATTTAATCAAAAGTTGGAGGGGATTTTTAAAGCATGATATAGATGAATAATTATATTTTTAGTGCTGTAGTGTGCGAATTCAGGTATCAATTTTCGTATTGTGTGAAATGTTTTAGATTGTAACGTGTTTTCGCGGCTTGTTTAAGCTGCGCGGCCATCCATATTTCTTGATATCTAATCCAAAAGTTGTCTAGATCAAACGATTTCATTACAGATTTCCTATAATACAAATCGTTTTTGCTGTAAGTGTTCATGGTTTGAATGTTTATTTGATAATAAGTGTGATTAATACTTGCAACAGACCTACACGGACTAGAGATGGGCAGATATTCATCAGATAGTGAAGAGGATAGAAAGAAGAGAAAAAAGAAGAGAAGAAAGAAGTCTAGGTACTTATATTTATCATTATGGTGTTTCAACTTTTTTTCTTTTTTTTTTTTTTTTCAGTCTAAACCGGATTTATGACGTCCCTTTGCCATGTAAACAAGAATATAAATGATCAAAATGGTCCACAGATTCAGTGTTCCCATTCACGCACAAATGTACGTAAATCACGTACAGAATGCTGAAAAAACGTACAATATATCAGAATACTAGTCTTCTCTACATGACCGGAACGTACGCAAAATGCCTACGGTTTTACTTTTCTTTCCTTCATTTGTATATTTACACGAACCTGAATACCTACACGTACGTCGTAGCCTTGTGTTTTATGGCATGAAAATCGATAAATGATACTTTGGAAATTCCTCGCTCTAAAAATAGCACAATTATGGGAAGTAACTCTTGAGGGTACGTGCGATAAGGTTCGAGTGTTTCGAATTTGTTTACGAATGTACGTAAATGTCGGGGGAAAAAACAGTCTACGCTGACCGGCCTGTAGAAAACAACTTCCCCAGCACCCGCAGCCGATTCCGATAATGTTCAGCAACAAGATGACAGTCCAAGCGATGTAAATACCATTAAAAAAGAGGCCAAAAATAAAAACATTCCAAAAACATTGGTTGACATTATTTTTGTGGCTTTGTTTCAATGATGATAATAAAACTATGCATTGCTACGACGTAGAAAAGAAGAAATGCAGACATTGTATTCAGTAACTAGGGCTGGGAAGGGTACTCGAGTACCCGGGTGCCCGGCGGGTAAAAGCGCTACCCGGGTAGTAAATTCCTACCCGGGTACCCGGTCTAAAATTAGAATGACTTTTTCTTACCGCTAATTGATGCATCGAGGTACTTTTGGAAAGGTTTCCGTGTATACCAGGTCTTAAATTCGTGTAGATAACGTTATATGCCACACATTGGCCAGGAACATGTGAAGGAGGGGAAATATGCATAATATAGAATCTGTACAGTTAGGAAACACGCATGTACATATTAAATCATTAAAGGTAGGTAACCCCATCCGGAAACCATCGCCGATAGTCGGCCAAAAGCCAGCAGTCTTATTTCAATCTACGGCAAAAACGAATACGTATATTTCAATACGTTCAGGACATGAACAGTTAAAGATGAAATCTGAACGAATTTTCTGTTATTTTCAGCATGTAGGCCTACAGTATTGATGACTAACAACAAATGGGTTACAATTAAAACACTTGGAAACAATTTCAAACGAACAACTTTTTAATTTTTCTCACCGATCTATTTATATTCAAAGTTTCCAATGATTATATATTCAGGATATTCAGTTAAACAAATAATTAAACGAAAAACAAAACTATGGCAGCATTTTAGAACGTGTAAACATACAGCATCTAATCTGCATACACAGTGACGTCAGTGATTGATCTTAATCAACTGAAAGTTTGATTTTCGCGGGTACTCGAGTACCCGCGGTTAATTGGACCACGGGTACCCGGGTAGAAAATCTCTACCCGTCCCAGCTCTATCAGTAACAAAGAATTTTTTATGTTGGTACCCCCAATTTTCACACGGAACCCCCAGAACTGAAAATTGTGGCTCACAGGGGGTTCCATGAACCCCTTGATTAGAAAAGGCGTGGGAACACTGAGATTATGGCACCACATGGGTGTTCAAAGTGAAACAAGACAAATTCAAAGAAAATAGCAGTGTCCTTGGCAGGTTTTGAATCCGCAACCTCTCAATTCTGCAAAGTGTGTCTTACCAATGGACCAATCCCCACTCTCTGTGAGCTATGGACTTAATCAGCAAAATGATATTCAACTAGGAACTAACACAACCACTTAAGGGGTGAACAATGTTACGATAGTCCCAGATGTGCAACAGGTTGTACCAGAATCTTTTTCGGTTTTACTCTTGTTTGCGTGCCTGGATGTTTATCACTTTCTTTACCCCTCTTTCAAACCATAAGGAGTCCCAATCTAAGAATTGCTTTGATTCTAGACTAACTGGCCCCGGAAAGTGCAGAACATATGAATTTTCTGTTTTGGGGTTGGAGGTTGCTGTTTCAGTTCTTTGATGTAATGTTTCTATGACATCTAGTTTATTTTCTTCAGGGTGAGTAGAGTAAAACTAAAAGCTTGAATATATTTCAGTATGTTCAGGTTTGCAGTTGATTTCAAAGACCCACCAGGCATTGAATTTGGTATCTAGGAATGCTAGCCAATTATTCTCTTCCATTTTATTTTGAATTTGATGATCAGGATCAATGCTATTTATGTGGCTGATGAATTTTTTGGCACACTTCGCTTTTTGTTTTGTGTTAGTGTAATCTGCATATCAAAATTAACCACCAAAATGAGAGATGGGGTATTGAGGAGAAAGCATGAGCCTCTAATATCTTTGTAAAGGTTACACACTATAGGAGACACTCGAAATCCTATTGCTTCATCATGTATCTGGAGGAAATATGTTCCATCATACACAAAGCTTTTATAATTATATCATGTACGTAAAGAATTCCTCTATAATGAATCAATCAAACCACACAGTTGAACATTCAGTAAAACAATGGAACTTGCTGTGTGCATGCTGCTGTTCATCATCAAGCCAGTACACTTGATGCCTTTAAGGCTATTGTCACATTGCTCATTATCATGTTGATCTTTCTATAAATTTTAAATTCCTGGTTACATAATTTTATCATTTCACTTGGCAATCATGTGCCGTCATATAGGAGGGAACCTCAACAGTGAGGGCAGAAGTTCTACAACAAACAGTTTAAAACCTGTTCAACTAACAAGTCGTTTTAAGTTACAATGTGTAGATGGAACTTATGAAGGGACTTTGTTGGGATGGCATTGTTAAGTAGCTTATTCAGATACTGACTTTATATTGTACCAGGGCCTTTAGAGTTAAAAACTCTTCGAATTGAAGGAATGAAAACCTTATTCTGACCATCAATATGATATGATGGCTGTTATGATCATCAAACTATGGCTGATATTTGGAACATCTTGGTACTGTTAGTAATCCTACATCTTGAAGAGCTAAGCAAAGTAATCAGAGTGTAGTTGAACATAACTATTTTTGTCTTTTCATTTGGGCAGGGAAGTGTTGACAGCAGGCATTCATCTAAGTCTAAAAATCAAAGAAGTCCAAAAGAAAGTACAGGTCAAGGTCAAGGAGTAAGTCAGTAGATAGATATAGAAGGTCAAGGTCAGCAAGCAGAGGAAGGAGGTCAAGATCATATGATAAATACAGGTCAAGGTCCAGGAGCAGAGACAGGTACAGAAGGAGGTCCAGATCACGGAGTAGAGATAAAAGGAGACGGAGGTATGTTTCCACTGAGTAAGTCTGCAACCATAGTGCAGAACCTCTTTAAGCTGCTGATCCATGTTTGATGACTTGGTTTGCACAGGTCTTGAAAAATCATTGAATTTGATGTCTGTCTTAAAAACCCTTGAAAATCACATTTTGCCTTATAAAACCTCGAAAAAAATTAAAATTAACAGAAAGGTCTTGAAAAACCCTTGAATTTTAAATTAATATATTGATCATAAAAAAAGTGTTTATCATGTTGTTAAGAAATTGAGGTTCATCTCTTTCATGCCTTAAAATTTAAAGCATAAGTTGCTGTTTATGCAAATCATTAATTTTGTTTTTAAGGCCTAAAAAAAACAACTTGAAAAACCCTTAAATTTTGTTTAAAAAAAATTGTATGAACCATGAATGAGTTGAAAATGTTGGGCTGTCAAATCTTCGATCTTTGGAGCCACAGAAAGGAATACTGTTTCTTATATTCTGAAAGAAATAATAGATCTTGATGAATTCTTGTTAATATTTTGATTCCAGCATATTTGATTCCTACCTCACCCCATATTCATATTGTTATGTTTTATACATTCTAATTTACACTATTAATTGAGATTTAAAATGGTTGCAATGGAGGGTCAGAAGCTTAAAAACCTTTCTCCACAAGTATCTCTGCTTACAAGAACTGTGGAAAGGATCATATTGAATTTTGAAAGTGAAGGAGCCAAATTACATCTTTGAAATTAGGGTTGACACGATATGTCAACAGTGTACAACAATATATTGCGATACGCTAGCACCATATTGCAATATGTACCACGATATATTGCTTTATGAACCAAAAATATGATTGCATAGCCATAATGAAAATCAAGTATATTATTTCTGTTTCATACTCCTGTTAATAAAAGTTTACTGTATATTATTTTTATGATAATCAGCTAGAGTGTCTGGTATGTTAAAGGTCAAGGTCATATGAAAGATCTTCAAGACGGTCCAGATCTTACAGCCGAAGTCCTAGCAGGAAAGACAAATCAAGAAAACGTTCTAATGAAAGAGAGTAAGTATATTTTTTGATTCAGCACAAAATACATACAATACAGTGTAGAGCCTTTACTTTGTGTGCTTCATGTTAATGTGAATACTAACATGAAAGGGGTTGTACCTTGGAAGCAAAGTCATTAACGCTTTACTTCATGAATATTTAGGTAAAGAAAATAATGACTTGATGATATTGATTTAATTAAATTTTAAATGGTACAGTTATTGACTCAACCCTCGATACATCGGCATTCGATACAATGACAAACTTGGAATCTGCCACAAAATGTTATGTGACAGATTTATTAAATTCCTTACAACAGTAAGTATGGCTTCCAGCATCGGTAGCAATTCTGGATACATCGGCGAAATCGAGATTTACAAACACCAATGTATCAAGGGTTGATTGTATATCATCTTGAATCTATGGATTATTCTTTACCATGCAGACCCCACAGAAGCATGATGATTTTTGTGTAAATTAAAAATAAATTATCCTTCGCCCTGTCTAGCCCTACCAAAATTTGAGATAATAAAATCAAGAAATTACAAAGAAATGTTTTTATTTTTCACTTGCCCTGCTCTTATTTTCATTGGCCAGGGTGGGCAGGCAGGTGGAACTTTACACCCCTGAATTATAACAAGGTTCAATACAATGTTATAAATAGTTTTGGACCCCTAAAACAGCTTTGTAATTGATCTTCTCTGTACATTTGTAAAAAAGGAAGATGTTGTCATGCTGTTGCTTGCTGGCAGATGTTACAGCTATCATTTAATTTCTCAGCTGTTGACATGATACTACAATCAGTAGGGGGACTAGAGAGAAGAGCAGCAACTTAACTAAGGAACAAGTTCATTGGATAACCAATTAATTGTTACTTGTAGGAAAGGTAATACTTGCCTAAATGATCACTTTATTCCAACTGGACACAGCCTAGGTGGTGGTTGTTGTTGTTGTTTTCACAGAGTAATAGAGGGATACTTGGTCACAAACTTAGCTGGTTGTATATAATGCATAAGTCTGATCTAAAAATATACAAAACATCAGAATATTTTACTGAAAATTTTTCACAATACACTTTTTTCCATTGTAGAAGTAGATTGGGGAGGAAGACTTGAATACTCATTTAAAATCTCACCTATCTTATTGCAATTGTTCCCTGAAGTTAAACTATTAACCTCTGATACTTTGCTGGTGTAAGTTTGGTGAAACAGGAACCAGGTTGATTGGTAACTTCTGAAGGACAGAAAGCCCTGAAGCTGATGTCTGGACAAGTTGCGTATCCTGAAGATTCTGCGTCTGTCACTGCTGTTATTATTGCTATTATAATTGTTGTTATATTTACAGTGACCCCTGCTCATCAATCCCAGGGTTCTCAGAAATGGTAAGAATACCTATTGTGGTACTTATGTTTAGCTGCAGTCACTAATGACTTGCTTGAATAAGTGCAGCAAGTGTTTCTTTTCCATTGGCTATACATAATCATACATGTTCAGAGCCTAATTAGACATAAAATCTACGAGAAAAAATCTCTATATTTGGGTTAGCTAGATACATCTTAGCAGATCTTTCTCCTCACTCCATGTTTTTTTTGGGGTTTTTTTTGGTTAACTCTGTGACTTATTAGGATGTCGCTCATCTATTTGTCTATCCACCCTTTACAATGTAATCCTGGTATGCCTGTGTGATGAGATGTGTGATATTGGTCAGCTTATGTGGGGAGATGTGTGAACTATACTGTGGGGAGTGTGTTTGTGCATATGTGAGAGGTGATGATCCTTGTAAGCCCATATAGAGAGATGTGTGATCATGGGAAGCATATGTGGAGAGGTGTGTGATCCTGGGAAGCATATGTGGAGAGGTATGTGATCCTGGGAAGCATATGTGGAGAGGTGTGTGATCATGGATAACATACGTGGAGATGTGTGTGATCCTGGATAGCATATGTGGAGATGTGTGTGATCCTAGTATGCATATGTAGAGAGGTATGTGATCCTTGGAAGCATATGTGGAGAGATGTGTGATGCTGGTAAAGCATATGTGGAGAGGTGTGTGATCCTGGTAAGTTTGTGTGGAGAAATATTGACTGATGCTCATTCGTATTTCCACAGACCCCAGGGGAGCAAGCCAGGATCCGGATGCAGATGGCACTCAAGGCAGCAGGTCAGTCTTCTTAATGTGTCTACCATGATCTGCAGACAGGATTGGTGCTGGTTACAAAGATTCACATTCTTACAAATCTAGCGAAGGGTGTTGTGGCCCATTGGTAACATACCTGACTAAAGATCAAAAGGTTGTTGGTTTGAACCCCGTTTGGGGGCAAGGATTTATCATAACAATCCCAGGTGCAAGGGTGCATAATATCACTTGTGGTCTTATGTAATAGAAAATGTTAGTACTAAAACCATAAGTGAAAATATTATTCTTCTGTGACAAATGATTTTTCAAAACCTGACCTTTTGCCAAAGTACTTTTTCAACCCAGGCATCATCATGGGGGTAAGTATATTTTGTAAAAGAAATAAATTTTAATTGGATTTATATATTGTGGTTACAGCTGCAGCTGATGAGAAGATCAAGGGAGATATAAAGCTGCCTAGCTCAGTGGGCAGTCTACATGACTCCCTTGCCTTCAGCAATGCTGTCCAGGACATTGAGAGTTCAGGTTTCTCCGCAGCTACATTCAAGTCAAATCGAGGCGTGAGTACTCTTCACCTCTCACATCTACCAGTAATGCAGGGTTTTCCGTAATGCAGGGTTTTCCCTTCATATTTTTTCATGTGACAAATTTTGAAATATTTTGGGGTCCTCATATAGACAATTTAGGCAGCAAAATGGACAATTTTATACATCATGGAAAACCCTGGAAATACACCTTTCTGATCAAGTCCTCATAAAAGTAACCCAATCAAAAAACTTCTTGAATAAAGTTGGTGAGAATGGAAGTGTATGTAGATAAGAAATTCAAAAAAAAATTAACAACCGCAAACAGAGCTGCTTCTTCCATCATAGACCAAGCAGAAGATGATGTAAAGCTTGTGTATTGGACTTAAGAGTTAGTCTGATTGTGTATTGGACTTTTGGGTCAGACAGTGTGTTGGACATTAAAATTATCCTGATTGTGTATTGGTCTTGCAGGAACGTAAGGAGGACAAAACAGTGGATAAGGAGGAGTTCACGTTTGGCACGGCTGGGGAGTTGAGGCTGGACACCCAGAGGAAGCCGATCCTGATTGACCTTGACACAGAGGAACTGGCACACCCCAGCGTATGTATCCATCCACCAGCAATCTCTCTCTTTCTCTCTCTCTCTCTGGCATGCAATGCAGAAAATGATACCCCAATATCACTTTATTTTCCATTACTTGACCCATCCACCTGTCCTTTATTGTAAAACACCTACTTTATCGGATATTAAATACCTTTTTGAATGTAACACAACTTCTCTTCTTTAGTAATACATCTACCTGTCTAAATGTAACACACCTGTGACCATTAGTGAGCTAAGAAAAGCTATCTTATTGCCATTTTTTAACACTTTTTGTATCTTTGAAATTTCCTTTGACAAATCAATCAGTGTGAAATCATCTTTATGAATTTGGATTTTTAGCTCAGCTGAGCATAACATGTTCATGGGTTGTGCCTAAGATGAGCTACTGTGATCACTCTCGATACATTGTCAGCAGTTTGCTTTAAAAGACATACCCTCTGAAACTATTGAGCAGAAATTTATTATACCCCCACAAATGAAATTTGGGGGGTATATAGGAGTCACCCTGCCGGTCGGTCCGTCGGTCCTGCGGTTGGTCTACAAATATTTGTCCGGAGCATTTCTCCAAAACTACTGTACCTATGTTGATGAAACTTTATAGGTAGATAGACCTTGATGAGAGGAAGTGCAGTGCATAAGAACCATAACTCTGCATGTATTTTGAAAGGAATTATTGCCCTTTGTCATTTTTAATCTTTTGATTTTGTCCGGACCATAACTCCAATACTAAAGTAGCTAGGTTGATGAAACTTCATATGTAGATTGATCTTGATGAGAGGAAGTGCAGTGCACAAGAACCATAACTCTGCATGTATTTTGAAAGGAGTTATTGCCCTTTGTCATTTTTAATCTTTTGATTTTGTCTGGAGCATAACTCCAATACTAAAGTAGCTAGGTTGATGAAACTTCATATGTAGATTGATCTTGATGAGAGGAAGTGCAGTGCATAAGAAAACCACAATGTAAATTCTTAAAGACAGGTTTTTGCAAACAATAAATATGGATGTGAACCATAATTAGACTGAATTTTTATTCTCCTCAGCTACAGATCTTGGGGGCAAATTGTTTTCTTCTGTGTGTCTGTATGTGTGTCACTCTGTCTATCTGTCTGTCATAACTTTTTAGCATTGTCCAAAACTTTTGAACCATTGCTCACACTAACTTTAAACCTTACATACATGTAATCTTTCACTCACGCAAACTTTTGAAACTGTATTCCTACACATGACAGACTTCCGGTGTGGGTATTGATCACCTTTATTGATAATATTTTTTTTTGGTATGCTTATAAGCCCAAATCCTATGTGTGAACATTCGTTTTATGTGTCATGTGAATACATCCTGTGTCAAAGATGGGGGTGGGGGTATGAATCACCTTCAGTGATAGTTCTAGTTCAACTTGGCATAGATGTGATCCTTTGGTTGTCCTTCACAGATGTTTCATACTTACATGTGTAAAATTGATAAATGAAAAATACTAGTTGCCATGGTAATCAAAATATTTTTATTATAAAAGAAACAATATTATATAAATATACCAGAAATTAGAATTTCCTTTCACACTGTGACATCATGACTGTCTACGGTCAACCATAATTATTGAATAAATGTTGATAACTAGAGATTCTCAGAGGGTTTGATAGATTCTTTATGTAAACTTTATTTATAGAAAGTCAGAGAGTTCTGCTACTGTAAACCAATGGTCAGAAATTAATTCCATTTGAAAAATGCTCTCTGTAAGACACTTTCAGAACTGCTAAAATATTGTGGTTTCTAGTGATGTGCTAGTTTCTTTCTTTCTTTTTTTTACAATCTATATAGGGTTTCAAGAGAATCCTTCTATGAAAATGAGACCATATCTTAGTTTTTTACACAAATGGTCACCTCAAGGCTCTTGAAGAAAATAGCTGAAGCAAGTATGATTTCTTTACAAATGAGGCTTCCCATGATAGGGCTGGTCATGTGTGATGATCAGTATGGTCAAATTTTAAATCTTGCTGGTATTGGGGATCACAAGCTAAATACCCAAGTGACCTTTATAGTATTATTTATACTGCTGGTACTCAGGTGAGCAATCTATAGCAACAATGACCCTCTTGTTATCCCATCTTGTCAACCCATCTTAAACAAAAGGAAGTTTCTTTAAAAAAAAAAAAAAATAGGTCATGTAATGAGAACTTCATATCTCCTATGGCGTGTGATTATATTTATCATTTATGTGTGTTACAGCTGTATGAGGGCCAGGAGGAAAAAATGGAGCGCTGGATACACAAGCTGGCCAACATGCGCCGCAGGAAGTTAGAGGGAGAGGCTCTGGCCTGAGTCCTGCACTTAAATAACACAGATCTATTGTTACTGTTAATTTAGTGTCCAAACTTGGATGTCACACTAGGTTGGTCTGCATTGTAAGACTATCAACAAAAATTAAATAAATCTAATATTTCAAGTCCATGGTTTGAACAGTGTTATGTGGGAGTCTGTTTCATTGGAGCACATCACAATGGTTCTGCCTTTGATTGAGTTGATTATTGTTAAGACACTGGAGATGCAGTCATTTCAGTGCCTTGGGACAGTCTTATTGCCTGATACACTCCTGCTTCACTTTGTGATGAGGGGACAATACTGCAATCACACATTTCACAACCAGTGGTTAACCATTCTCCAACCATGGTATCTGACAGGATATCCTGCAATTTCATTGTCTCTACTAGTTTTAGTATGTTCCTCATCATACAGCCATTGAGAGAAGGTGTTATTCTCCTGGGCAAAAAAATAAATACCATTCATATTGTAAATACATGAATTTATTATGTGATTCTCATGTAAATATATTTTTATTTAAAAAATTTTTTTTAAATGCCAGCATATAGATCCCATCCTTTTACACTTTAGTATCTTCATTTATTGAGAGCAATGGCCATTTTATAGCCATAATCTCTCATTTCATTATGGTTTACATTTGGGCCAGTAGGTCAGAAGTTGAGAATGATAAAGATATGTAAGATTCACCTTGTGTTCCAGAAACTTTAGATTAAACAACTATCATAAAATTTATGCAAGTTATTATGGCCAAGTTTAGTTTTTGTTGTGATATTGTACCAAAAAGGTCAGGAGTTTTACCCTTGAATTATAAAAAAAAAAGAAGCTAGATTTTACTTTGAAACAATAATATTTTTTAGGACACCAAAACCTCAGACAAGATAGGTAACGTTTGGCTTTTGTTCCGAAGTTACAGCCCTTTGATATCAGAAAAGTACCAGAATTAGCAGTTTTGATAAATATTGGAGACAATGGTTATTGCCATAATCTAAAGAAAAGGGGGGTCGATTAAGTCTGATATCACACCATTAGGTCATGAGTTCTGGTCCATTGTTAATAAAAAAAAATGCATTATTTCAATTTCAAAAAAAAAGGAAGTTATTGGTTTGAGATTACCTTCGCTGCAACGCCATTTCAGATGTATAGCAATATCCAGTCAATTGGGATATGACCCAAAGTGTACACTGTACACTGACTTACTGCAAGCCAGCTGGAAGGTTTCCTCACATGAGAAATTTTAATGAACAGATCAGAACTTGAACCCACTGCACTGAAAGGGCTAAGTAATGGTATTCACTTAGCCATATTTAAAAAAATAATAAATAATTTAGTTACCATGGTAACCAGATTTCTGCATAGATCAAGTTTGGGGAAGAAAGCATGGTGATCTTAATAGGTCACCAAACACAATATGTATGCCGGTGGCATAAGGGGGTGGGGGCATGGAAGATATTTTTATATCGCGTACGCACAAGATAACTTACTGCTGCTAACATGGAAAATGGAAATATATGCAAAACACATTTCAAAGACTCTAATGTTATTATAGGTTATAAAAGCATTGTTGTAAATAATTGTAAAAAACATGTCTAATTTTGGTAGTGAACAATGATGAATGGCAATGTTTTTAACAAGGTTTATTTTGCAAATAAGAAAATAGTCCACGAGATGTGTACAACAACAGGAATGTAGCAAAAAAAAGTACAATTTTAAAATAATGTCTATATATATTCAAACAAAATGTACAGTAAAGAATAACTAGACTATTATACAAAAGACACGACTGACCATTATCGTAAACAGGCTTACCTGCACCATAAAAAATTGTAAAATGATTAAAATCAGAATATGAAATGATTTGATATAACAAATATTTCAGAGTACCTCCAAATGTTCTCATTTAAAAGCAGTGTAATGGTATGTTATCCTATGAACTGTAAAAAAATCTATGATAATCCGCTGCATAAAACCTAATTTAGTTCCAGGCTGATCATGTAATGAGCAGTTATCTGCTCGTTGTAGTTAGGACATACAATTTTTTCACCTTTATTTCTTACTGACAAAAGCTTGTTCAGGTCTGATTTTATCAGTTGTAAACTGTATCAAAATAGTTTATACAGGAATATACATTAATGATCAGCACCTTAAAGCATAGATTCATTGATAAAGGAAGTTACAATAAACAAGACAGCCATGATGGCCCTGAATGACTCGCCTGGGTATCACGGCCACATTTTTATTTTCAATTTTTTTTTTTTTTTTAATAAAAAATAGACAATAATTCTAGTATAACTTAAAAATATTTTACCCCTGATGCAGTGGTGCGAAATTTTATCACCTGAAGTACATGGTTTCATCAATAAACTAAATACCTAAGATCTAGACGACATAGTTTCAAAAAAGAAGAATGTGAATGTTTATCCAATATATGTTAATGTAAAATAACTGTCCCCTGGGTTGTGGCCGTTTAACTTTCGATATGTTCCATTAGACAATGCTTCATGCCAAATATTTAAGCTGTAGCCTTTCTGGTGTTACAGAAGATTTTTTAAGTGATCCCATTTTAATCTGGAAAAATAAGTGACTCATTTTTTTTAAAATGCGTAAATGTTATTCTTCCAGTCTTCTAGAACATTCCGAGGAAAAGCGCGCGAAAGACCGACGCACAACAAATTTAGTACGCTCTAGAAATAGTTCAGTATTTTTTCTATGAAGTATAATTATTTATAGACGGTAATACAAAAAATTATATCTGTAAATAGTCTTGTTTGATATTTGTTCATATCATTATTGCATATGACAATTATGATATAAAAGCGTTATTAGTTGTTTTGGTTTTGGCGAATTAATTTTCAATGAGAGCATCTCGGCAGGCTGGAAGAATTCAATATACATAGTAATTAAGGGGTTTCATGTCATAACACGGTGGATTCTTTTTTGTTGTTTTAAATCATTTTCACAAAGTAGCATTCCTCAATTGATGGAAAAGGATTGTATTTAACTAACTGAAATCACTTTCATGTTTACATCAAAAAGAAAAGTAATAACACCAAGCTGAATGATATATACAAGCTGCACCCCTTATTTACAGTAATTTTATAGTCCATAACGATGCGTTAACCAATAACAGGAGTCCTTTTATTCAGCTTAGAATTATTTACCGCTGTTAGTGTACATTTGATTGGTTTAAGATGCGAGTTGAAATCGAAATTATACAGCTACGCCGAAAAAAATTGAATACGTCTACTATCTGCAGGAACCACGACTACTCTCGCAGAGTGTTAAAACAAAGCAACGAAATCGGTTTTGTGTCACAATTTCAACTATTTTTATTTGAGAATTATCCAACTTATCTTTCGAGTTTATGTTGTGTGGCGCTTATACGAACGCTTGGAAGGAAGACGCTGTAGTTTGGCGCATAACCACGACGTTCACGTTGTCACACGTGAAAAGTATGGTGTATGGCCCTTGACTCAGTGTGGCCATACCACATGGTATATGACGTCATTTTATCTAACGCGTAAAGCATATTTTGCATCGATTCGAAAAAGAAAACTGATGTAAGTATTTTATTTCTTCGCCAATTTTAATGGGATATAGTGCATGCGAAACGGAAAATTGTGCACTATGTAAAAGTCCTAATGATTCTTTTGTCAGATGTTAAGTATTTCCAAACATTCGGGAAAACATTATTAGCAATGTGCTTTACGTTTAACTTTTAGCAAACAAACTCGGAAAGCTTTCCCGAATGTTAGGAAAAACCGAACATCTGACAAAAGAATCACTGGATTCCATGTGTAGAACACAATTTTCCGCTTCGTATGAGCTTTATACTATTAAAATTACTACTATTAAACTACTCGTTTATGAATATACCTGTGTATGTTCTAAATAATCAGAATGCATAAAAGCCAAATTAAGGTAATGTTTATAATCGCGGCATGTGCATTATAATAATATAATAACTTTCATATACTATAACGAAATTAATAGCATGTTCTTATCTAATTGCAGATAAAAAAATAATCCAATTGGCGTTACAAAATTATACGGACAGACCATATGTATCGTGATGTGTGCCGTATTTTTTTTTAAAAAAAAAAGTAATAATAAAAAGGAAAAGAAAGCGTGAAGGTATATTCCGCCTATTGATCCAATGCAAACGTGGTCAATGTTGATAAATATCTATAAATTAGAATAATGATAAATAAATAATTAAATCTTTAAAATAAGATTTAAACAAATGAATAATGTCGTTTCAAGATAGTGTATTAAAGGTAGATAATTCTCGATCAATGAATTTATGATGATGAACTCGAAACAGTAGGTGCATTTTGCATTGATTATTGGGGTTGAGAAACGACTATAATTCTAATATTGTTAGTGATTTTAAAAAATGAAATCATCAAACACAGGACGATTATCCCCCCCCCCCTTTTTGTGTCACTGTGTGTGGGGGTGGGGGTATACCTAGGACTTTCAATAGAAAGATAATGCACTGAAGCACTGGTATCAAACACTTTGATATACAAATTGTCATATTTTCCTTATTCCGAGAGGGCACATGCAGATATTATTGTATTTGTATCAATGTTTTAAATAGTTTATTTCCGTTTAGTCCGATAATGAAATAAATAAATAGTACAAAAACAGGTATCAGTACGTTCTAAACAATAAAAAGCTTACCTGAAAAGTAGATTATTTCGAATATTAATGTTGTGACATTTAAGGCGTGTGTAATCTCGTTTCGGTAATGTTTTCGTCTATTTAGAGTGGTGTTCGCATGTTTGGTGGTTTCCGTTGATTTTCTTTGGTTTTCGCTAATTTTTAAATTCGGAACCTTTCGGCGACAGGGAATTATCCGAGATTATCCGATTATCAAATTGCGGGAAATCGAAACAAGGACATTTTTGATATTTTGCATGTTTTATCTACAGTCCATCGCGACCAAAAGCAACCATGACAGTTGATGAGATGTATTTAGAGAATATCGATGAATTTGTTAACGATGAAAACAAAATAGTAAGTGACTGTAGGCTCTACGAAATTATATATCCATTGTTTACCTGTCAATTTACTGTGTAGTTTATTAGAATGCTCAGTGAAAACATAAACACATTGACAATTTGTTCTAAGTAAATACATTTACCTTTTATATCATCTAGAGCTACATAGATAAGAAACATGTTGATCAGATTTTTAGTGTTGCTGTTGATGTAGAAAGTTCTAACCAGTCTTGGGAGACAGCTTGTATGGTTTGGTAGTATTTATGATAAGAGATAGAGAGAGAAATGGTGTTTTTCCTTCTCAGAGTAATGGTAATAATGCCCCTTCCCAAGTATGCTGATGCCTCTAGACTGGAGGCTCATGGAGGTTTTTCTTATTCTAACTTCCATGAATGTTTCCTCCATTGAAATACATCTGTCAGCCATAACTCTTGGCTGTATAGATACTGCCTAGAACTCTATAGACCATTCATACGAGGGGTGGTGAAATCTCATTTTATTTTACTTGGTTGTCCACGAAAAGTCAACAGTGAAAATTTACTTTTCCGTGCCGGCAAATGTACGACTCGGACAATAGATTTTGCCATCCCTGCATACAAATAGTATTTTTCAGTTACAAATTACCTTTATCATTAAATGTGGTAGATACAAACAATCTATCCACAACAAAAATTCTCCGGACTACTGGTAATAGAAGGTCAAAGCATCTTGTCCCCTGAAAAAGGTTGCTAGAAGAATATTAGATTATAAATTCCCAACTACTGGTACATCTTGGGGTGATGAATGAGAGCACTGCTGTTCAAATGACAAAGAGCAAATATCACTCATTATTCCACATGCAATAGAAAAAGAGTGGCGAAATGAGTTATATATATGGGTTTGTAACAAAGATCTGGTTTTTACCATAATACGGTATGCAACGTAAATGTCTTTGTGATGTTGATGATATCCAGAAGCATCGTTAATTCAAACTTAACCCTTTCCCTCATATAGACTCATTTTGACGCACTCATAGGTACCACATAAGCCTGATCTACAGAAAACCACAGTTAAACCTTACCAAATTTAATTATAAAGTCCTCATTTCCAGACCACTGAGGAGCAGCGAACAGCATTAAACCTGATCAGCCTGCGAGTTACTCGCAGGCTGATCTGGTTTTATGCTGTTCACATAGGTCTTTTCATGGTGTCCTCTATGAGGGAAAGGGTTAAAACCAGTTAATGACCAAATTAAGTACATACCTGTCTAGTACTTTGGTTATCTGTCCCTTTCCCCTGTCGCACAGTGTTGTACCTTTCTTCAGGTTTTCTCTACACCTAAATCTTTCTGTCTTTCCCCAGCACCACTTTCGTCTCATCACTAAATAACACTCACAACTTTTTAGCCACCACACACTGTTTATAATCATAAACTGCCAACCTACATCATACAGTTCTCTTTGAAACACTTGTCCCAAGTCTTTCCTAATGAACTTGTAGAAATATCTGCAAGCAACTGCCTACGATTCTCTTTCACCAAATGAACCAATGCCCTGTTTTCACAGTCGTCTGTCAGTCTGCCTCTAAGGTCTTGTGTTGTTTTGTACAGTCCCATGTTCATGATATCTCGTCACAATTTTCTTGATGGTATAAGCACTTACATTTAGTATTTCTCCAATTTTTCATGAGCTAAATCCACCCTCCTGCATAAATATGGTGTCATTTTTCTACTTTACTGTCATATCAGTACCACATGGTGCCACGATTGTTTGATGATGTAATAATTATGATAAAATTATCAGAAAAATGCTCAAGTTGGGACACGCTTCCTAGAATAAATCGATAAACATACACAAGTACATTTTTTGATATTGTGGATTGTGGCATAGGAACCCCTTTGTTCCATAAATATTACTGACTTTGCTTAAGCTGAGGTTATCTGATGATATATCTTCCGAGGTTGCTGCTGATAATAGATAATAGCTGGTGGTCTGTATTAGGACATTTGGGGCTATCCTAAGCACAACACGCACAACTGTCTGGGTTGGCCCTGTCCCTATATTCCACAGCAGAGAGGTTTTCAGATTCTCATAGTGATTCATTGATGCTGCTTTTACTGATGAATTTGAGCGAATGTTTGTTGTTTGACAGCTTGATTGGATCTAGTAGGCTGCTGATGTAAAAAGAGGAGACTCCTTACTTTACTCCTGCTCTACTGAAGGCTGCACAATCCTGGACTAGATGATTCCAGTCCAAAAGGAACAACAATCTGACATGTTTGCTTTAATTACTTCAAAAATTGTATTATCTTTATACTAGCTTATAACAGATTTTTCCCTTGTTTTGCATTTTTTGTTCATTTTAAATGCAAGTCAAATTACCCCTTGATGTACAGATGAAGAGACAAATTTCAAAATATTTTTGTGTTATCTTGGCAAATACAGGTTCTAAATGAACTATTTATGTCTCATTGAAATTGTTTTGTAGACAACACTTACCTTGAAAAATTCTTGCATACAAAAGAGATCAGTACTAATTTATTCTGATTTTCAGGTGACATTCAAATGGCTGAGTCAGTCACTTCAAGTTCACTGTAACATCGCCAAACAGTAAGATGTGCTCTCCATACATGCTTTGTCTGTTCTGCTTGAGTTTCTCTTTCTGTACACAATAACTATTCTGTTACAATCTTTTGAGATCCTATGTTTTCCCTTACTTATATGTTAAAATAATGTGTAAAATGGAAAGAAGTGCAAACCCCAACATTATTTACTAATACCTACTTACTGTTTTCAGTCTATACATTGGAAAGTTTTTTTAAATGCTGAAAACTGATGTTCTGTTAGGTATTGTACTGTATTTTTTATTGGGGTTGGGGAATTATCAGCATTGCTGTTTTTGTTGCTTGAATTGCTTACAACTCCTGGAATATTTATTAGATGTAGAAATGATAAAATTTTGTTCATTTGATTTTGCCACTGCCTCATTGATCTCTTTGAAAATTCCTTCTTTTTTTTTCAAGTGATCATTTACATCCTCCATTTTAGAGGAATATTAAATAGATACTATTTTGTCCAATCAGTGACGTGGAAAGGAGGAGGAGGTCCTACATGCTATAGTCACATTTAAACAGAAAATATCAATTCAAATTTTTCAAATAAGGCACTTTAAATAACAAATGTTGCATAGATTTTTGTGAAAAAATATGTTAACCATGCCAGATGCCACACAGTTAAAAATTATTTCCAAGTCACTGTGCCGTCCGTCCATCTATTGGTAAGTCTGTCCTTCCTTTGACAACTTGACAAATACCCGGTATATAGTTTATTGTGTCAAGGACTGTTGTGGGGGTATTTAAACATTTTTCTTTCTTTCTTAGAATGTTGTTCAAGTTCATTGACAGTCAGAAAAAATCAAAGGAGAAGAATGGCCTGACAGTAACATACTTTGTGTCAGGTTTGTCCAAACCAGACTCAGCTGGACAGCAGGTAAGACAGAAATAGAGAACTGTCATGCTAAACCCTTTACCACTCTGGCCATTATTAAACATTTTTAGCTCAACTATTTGAAGAATATGAGAGCTATTGTAGTCGCCCTAGCGTCGGTGTCAGCGTTGGCGTTGCAGCTTTTGGTTAAAGTTTTGCATGCAAGTTACTATCAACCTTATATCTCAATAACCATTTATGTTGTTGTATTGGGGTTTACCGTCGCTGCGATAGTATTTCAATCATATAGCGACGTCCAGCTAATTACAGGTGGAGGAAGACCCCGAGTACACAGAGGTAACCGGGTAGAACCACCGACCTACCGCAAGCCAGCTGGAAGGCTTCCTCACATGAAAAATCTGAAGTCCCTACCGGGATTCGAACCCACAGCGGTGAGGGGCTGAGAGATTTGTAGTCCACGACTGTAACCGCTCGGCCACAGCGGCCCCCACCATTTATGGTATTTTACATATTAATAAATATGTTCAGGGGCATCAGACAACCAAGGTAGATAAATCTTGACTGAATTTAATATGAATTATGGCCCCTTTTTAACTTAGAAATTTTGGTTAAAGTTTTGCATGCAATATACTCACATGCTTATATCTCAGTATCCAGGCATGCAGTTGATTTTAATCATCTTTAATATGTTCAGGGGTATCATACTTTAGGAGATAACCTGATAATATTTAAAATTATGGCCCCTTTTAACTTAGAAATTTTGGTTAAAGTTTTGCATGCAAGATACTTTCATGCTTATATCTCAGTATCCAGGCATGCAATTGATTTGAAACATCTCTAATATGTTTAGGGGTATCATACTTTAAAGGAAGATAACACTTGATGGAATATATTAAAAATTATGGCCCCCTTTTAACTTAGAATTTTGGTTAAATTTTTGCATTCTACTATCCAGCTTATATCTCAGAAATTCCTTGTGGAATTGACTAGAAAGATAAGGAGTGTCTTCAGGGGCATCAGAAAACTAAGGAGGATAACTTTTGGACTGAATTTTATACAAATTATGGCCCTTTTCTAACTTGGATTTTTGGTTAAAGTTTTGCATGTACAGTGCTGTTGTGCTTATGTCTCAGTAACTAGGCATGGGATTGATTTTAGACATCATAAAAATATTAAGGGGTATCAGACTATCAAGGTATATCATTTTTGACTACTATTATGTACAGGGTATGTGAAGGGAAAGAATTGAAATAGATTTCATTTGATTTACCAACAAGCATTTTGAATAGTCGAGTGTGCTGTCCTCTGACAGCTCTTGATTTGCAGTGCTCCGACCCTGAATTCAAGGGGTGGGTAGGTAGGTAGGTTGTTTTTTTTTGTTGTTTTTTTCAAATGAAAAAAATATAGCTGAAAGTGCTTTTTTTCCGATGGAATGGACATAAAAAGATAATGGGGAAAAAAAATACAACTCAAAGAAGGGTTGGTCGGGGCACTACAAACAAACATATTTTTAATTTTGGCCTCAGATACACCCTTTTATACCATGTTAGAACAGTCCCGGTGGCAGAGTTGTAGGAGCATCTGGTGCAGAATCAGGAGAAAAGTTTGGGTTTGGTTCCCAACTGTGACATATTGAAGATGTAAAATATGGTACTCACTGGTATAGCTGCCCTGGTTTGGGGCTCAGCATACAAGGGGTGTCCCAGGACTGATTGGCTTGGTGTCAGGTTAATGTGACTGGGTGTGGTATGAGTATCATGCCACTTGTTTAAGGCATGATATTGTAGTATGGTAGCACTTTATTTGTCTCATGACCTCAAAAGTCCCTAAATGACTGATTACTGTCAGTGTGACATTAGACCAAAACAAAACTAAAATACTATGTTAGATAATTATAATGTCAAAATTGACTGAAAGAAGTCAGGCTGAAGAGGTGTTTAATACAATAATGTATCCCTCTCATCTCCAAGGTACTGTGGCGTAACAAACAATATAAGTCTTGATCGGTTTGCAAGTTATTTCTTGGACGATCTAGTATTGCACTGATCACATCACTCATTTGGTTGAGTTGCTTGCCATACATTGGTGGTGAAGCTAATCTGAAGTCTAAATACTAAGCAATTGTGCTTCAAGTACTCTTTACTTCATATCTAGATGTTTTTAAACATGTTGGCAAACAGAGAATACCCAATCAAGAAGATCCTTGGAGGGAGCTGTCTGATCAGGGTCTCTGAGCAACAAAGAAAGCTCCATTGTTTCATCTACCATTTGAAGTTAGTACATTAACCCTTTCCCTCATAGAGGACACCATGAAAAGACCTATGCGAACAGCATAAAACCAGATCAGCCTGCGAGTAACTCGCAGGCTGATCAGGTTTTATGCTGTTCGCTGCTCCTCAGTGGTCTGGAAATGAGGATTTTACAATTAAATTTGGTAAGGTTTAACTGTAGTTTTCTGCAGATCAGGCTTTATGTAGTACCTATTGAGTGCGTCTAAATGAGTCTATATGAGGGAAAGGGTTAATATTCATTGAGTCCTAAATTTTTACATGAATAGTCATGAGGTAAATATTAAGACTACATCATAATTGATACCAATGATCACAGCCCCAGTGGTAGACTTGTTCTTGATGTATCTCTATATAACATTCACCAGGCCTTCAAGTGTGCAGTGGTTCCAGAGGAGAAGCTGGATTCATACAAGAAGACCTTTGTGACCCTGACCAGTTGCCATGTGTACAGTGTGCAGAAGTGTCAACTGAAGGTTAGAGATATTTTCTTTTCCATAACGTACATATATCAAGCCCATGCAGGGAGATTTGTGTGAATGTGTGTTTAATGTTACCAGAGACCATTCCCAAGTCTCATTCTTGAGATGCAATTCATCTGGTTATTTCTCTTCAGTTGTTGTTGTATTGGGGTTTACCGTCGCTGCGATAGTATTTCAATCATATAGCGACATCCAGCTAATTACAGGTGGGGAAGACCCCGAGTACACAGAGGTACCCAGGTAGAACCACCAACCTACCGCAAGCCAGCTGGAAGGCTTCCGCACATGAAAAATCCGAAGTCCCTACCGGGATTCGAACCCACAGCAGTGAGGGGCTGAGAGATTTGTAATCCACGACTATAACCACTCGGCCACAGCAGCCCTCTTCAGTTGTATTTCTAGTGAGGGATATACAAGAATCCCTTTTGCCACTTTGTGTCCAATCTACCTCCCCTAACTTCTGCATCTCAAGTTTGGTTAATAATAATTCCTTCGAAACTAGAAATATTCCTTTGTCACAAAAGGTAGTTTTGGGATTGTGTTTTGGATGAACTGGGATTAAATTGCCTGTACTAAAATGGAATTGGTAGCTAGGTTGTTTGAACAAAATGTAGTTTGAACAAGGCTACAGTAATGTGAGAAGTCTGGTTACATGAGTGATTATGGAAACATGATTCTTATTTGCTTTCTTTCCCCCTTACACATAATTAGACCCTTTTTCACCTAGATAAAAGATGTGTTATGAATTTGCAGAGGCAGACAGTTCTTTCCTGCGCTAGACGTCTCCATCTAACATGTACTGATGGCTACCGTAGAGTATGCCACATTGTGGCTGTCTAGCTATTCATATGTAGTCATTTGATGATATTCATTTATATTATGGAATATAAATTTATTTTTTCTAAGTCACCTTACAGTATATTACCATAGGAATAATAGCAGTGGGCAACTTACAGAAATCTTAAGCATCTCAACCAGTTAGGTCACATCCCATTCTACACTCACATTACATGAAGTTTGATAACTTGTTTATAATGCCTTCAAATTTGGAGTACTTCATGATTTACTATGATAAGACCAATCAGGTAACCCTGTCAAGGATTTTGTAAGAATAATAACATTTTTTTCTGTGTCAAAGAGTATGCAGGGGCAGTGATTTTTCTATTAACCCTTTCCCTCATATAGACTCATTTTGACGCACTCAATAGGTACCACATAAAGCCTGTTCTGCAGAAAACCACAGTTAAACCTTACCAAATTTAATTGTAAAATCCTCATTACCAGACCACTGAGGAGCAGCAAACAGCATAAAACCTGATCAGCCTGCGAGTTACTCGCAGGCTGATCTGGTTTTATGTTGTTCGCATAGGTCTTTTCATGGTGTCCTCTATGAGGGAAAGGGTTAAACTGGTACTGTAAAAGGACCCATTCACAGTTTAGAAGGGACTTAAATGGATTCACAATGTCATTTCAAAAGTATATTTTTGATAGAGGCATGGTTTAAACCCTTCCTGCTCAGCTGAATTAATTTCAGAGTTGCTTCTCTTGAAAATATAAACCATTCTCTACCATTTTGAAGAAAAATTGCAAGGTATTTCTGCCATAGCTTACATTTCCTCCTCACAATAGCAGAAATGCCTCTATTTTTGCTCACAATTTTGAGAAAAATGCTAATTTTTCACAAATGAAGGGGTACCAGTTCAAGGAATAATCACTCAGGGGGTATTAACACCATCATGGTAATTCTAGTTGTACCTTGGATAAGTCCTGTATGACATCTGTTGATGATTTTCAGGACTCCAATGCTCTGTATATGACAGACTACGAAAAGTTCAAGGAAATGTGTTTGAGTCCTCAAAGTAAGTTATGTCTTATTTCTTATTAATGTAAGTTAAACTTTATTGGCAGCTTCACTTTTAGAAATTAGTTAAGATAAGCATAATTATCATGATCATCCATAAAAATTTCTGAGAAGAATATAGTCAGTGCTTCATCTGATTGTTCATCCTGCTTTTTGTCTGGACTATTTCTCGTTGTTTACAGATCATACTTTCATAAAAACACTTCACCAGAAATTTCTCACTTATGTAATCATGGTTTTCACCTCAACTGAGTGAAGCAAAAAAAATATGAAAGTGAAAAATTTCCAGCAAGTATTTTGATGAAAACCCTATTGGTAAATTGGATAATCTGTATGATAAACTCATTCAAGAACATATCATTTCACCTTGGAATCAGTGAGGCTTTATGGGAAATCTTCACTTGTTATCAGTGTTTGTTACTGTTGGATAATTTCCCCCAGTTATGCCCAGGACTGGTTCCCTGCATACTAAGGGTTGGATAGTATTAACTTATTCCTAATGTCAAAAGAGGCATTTTCTTCCCATCCTTTAGAAAAAGAATCCAATGAACCTATGCGTAAAGAATTGATCACACAACTGATTAAGACTTTTGCAATCAACACATAAATGATAACTTTTTTTCAAGTTTTAATATTTCATGAGTAGGTTTTGGTTAGACTCTTTTTACCAGAAAAACAAAACACCTAATACCCTTGTGTTGTTTTGCATGCAAATTATTTGCCAAACCATTTCCTGGGAACAACTAGTTAGAAAAGGGCTGTTCTGATACTCAAAGTGGCAAATATGAATATACAATAACATTCAAAATTGCAATAATTTGATTATTGCTGGCTCAAATAACATGATGCACATTTAGTTTTATGAAATGTAA
This sequence comes from Solen grandis, assembly GCA_021229015.1. Classification (NCBI taxonomy): domain Eukaryota; kingdom Metazoa; phylum Mollusca; class Bivalvia; order Adapedonta; family Solenidae; genus Solen; species Solen grandis. Next base: position 42,523,288 of record CM037778.1, on the reverse strand, counting down.
TTGAGCTTGTATTGGGACTAGGATTATATCCCTTATTAGAAAAGGTATTTGGGTACTCACTTCTCAAACTTGCAGTTTTACTGTATGTATATCACAATATAGAGCCAGGAACACAAATATTTATTCAAAAATGTATGTATGGTTTCCTGCACCAGGTACAGCAGTATACAGAACGAGGAGGCCCAGTTGCGGTCACAGGATGAGATGGATCTCCTGACCTTGACCCCCATGTCCACCGTGGACGCGGCTAAGGTAGCCATAGGCTTACAATCTAAGTCATCATATTTTCATCAAAGCTTTCTTGTTTTATAACATTTACTGTATTTTTTTTGCACCTAAATTAAGATAAATTGTGGTCCATGAAAGTCATATTTAAAAATCACATAAAAGATCATACTAGCCAGATAATTCTACAGTATCCATTATATTGCAATACATGGTAAACCATTGGTCACTTTTAATTCTCATTGTGGATGCAGCAGCCAGCAACTACAACTTCTGGGTCAGCAGGGGCGGGGAAAGTAGTAGGGGCCAAGAAACAGCCACAGACAGCCCTGGTCAGTATGTTTGCCAAGGCTGATGCCAACAAGAAAGCCAGGAAAGATGGCGCTGACAAATCTTCAAAACCCACAGCAGTGAAAGAGGCGGACAAAAAAGGGAATGAAGATGAACCTAAGGTGTACATGACTCACTACTGATTATTTCCATCTTACAGTTCCAAAGGGAGATAATTGAACTTTAGTCTTATTTAAGTCTTTCTTACTTAAGACATCAAATGTATTGTATTTATCTGCCTTTATTTCTTTGTGTCATTATAATTTTCATTATCTGTAGCTTTGACTAAAATTCCCCATTCTGGGCAAAAAAAAGTATAGCACTACATTATTTTTCCTTTTAAAATATCATAAGCATTTCCCTTTGTTATGTAAATGGTGCAAATTTATCCCTCATTAGAGCCTATCCCCATCTTCTATAAGAGACAAATGGGCATGGTGTTGTTTGGGGACATAATTTCTAAGGATTTTAATGGAAACAAATAAGTATCTGTTTCTTAAGTCTGATTATAATGTTAATGTATGATTGTATGTTACAGGAATCTGCAAAAACAGAAAACAAGAAAACCAAAGGCATGATGAATTTCTTCTCCAAAACAGCTGGTAAGTCTCTCTCTCTCTCTACATTTATCATAAAATATTTTAAGAATGAATTCTAGGGTCCTAATCAAAACTGCAAACTATACTCAAAGGAAAAAGAAACGCAGGGTAAACATTTGTGTAAGTTTTAAATAGGAAGTAGTTAACAGGATTACAGTTCAAATTATTTTGATAAAGATTTTTTTTTCAAACAAAATAAATGCTTTAGAATGAGATGGGGTCTATCATATGCTGTGACGCATATAGTCGCCGCTTCGTCCGTCCGTCCGTTCGTCCGTCACACTTTCCTTGTCCGGACTATTTCTCAGGAACTAACGGCTTGAATTCAACGAAACTTTATGGGAAGCTTTATTACCAAGAGTAGATACGCATATCGTCGGCGTGACCTGGTTCCTCAATTTTTCACAGAGTTATGGCCCATTGACTTTTCGGCCTATAGTACATATTGCATGATTCTTGTCCGGGCTATTTCTCAGGAACTAATGGCTTTAATTCAACGAAACTTTATGGGAAGCTTTATTACCAAGAGGAGATGCGCATATCGTCAGCATGACCCGATTCCTAAATTTTTCAAAGAGTTAAGGCCCCTTGACTATTTGGCCTATAGTACATATTGCATGATTCTTGTCCGGGGTATTTCTCAGGAACTAATGGCTTGAATTCAACAAAACTTTATGGGAAGCTTTATCACCAAGAGTAGATACGCATATCGTCAGCGTGACCTGGTTCCTCAATTTTTCACAGAGTTATGGCCCCTTGACTTTTTGGCCTATAGTACATATTGCATGATTCTTGTCCGGGCTATTTCTCAGGAACTAATGGCTTGAATTCAATGAAACTTTATGGGAAGCTTTACTACCAAGAGGAGATGAGCATATCGTCAGCATGACCCGATTCCTAAATTTTTCACAGAGTTAAGGCCCATTGACTTTTTGGCCTATAGTACATATTGCATGATTCTTGTCCGGGCTATTTCTCAGGAACTAATGGCTTGAATTCAAGAAACTTTATGGGAAGCTTTATACCAAGAGTAGATACGCATATCTCGCTGACCTGGTTCCTCAATTTTTACAGAGTTATGGCCCCTTGACTTTTTGGCCTATAGTTCATGTTGCATGATTCTTGTCCGGGCTATTTCTCAGGAACTAATGGCTTGAATTCAATGAAACTTTATGGGAAGCTTTATTACCAAGAGTAGATACGCATATCATCGACCTGACCTGGTTCCTCAATTTTTAAGAGAGTTATGGCCCCTACTACCATGTTGTTGACTAATATTCATGTCATTTGCCTAATTTAACAGGAGATATCATTTTAACAAAACCTCACAAAATTCAATATGCTAGTAATGTCAATCATAATCATGTCAGCTAATTGTTGTTTAGGCCATTATACACTATTTCAAATATCCAGTCATATGTCAAGAGTGTTGGTTAACCTCTTTGATATGAGCACACATTGAAATGTATGACTTAATTTTTAGTAGTATAAAAACTTAAAAAAATCAATAAAAGATCTGATGAGTAACACGTATTATCATATTAAATAGTAAACTGTTACTAAGTCTCCAAATTAGAGTTGGTAAAACATCTCATCTGATGAGGAGAATAGATATGATTTAGGAATGGGGATTTCAACATATCCTCCCACCCATTGACCAAGGCCTTATTTGTAACAATGACGTTCTTCGGGGAGCATCTGTCAGTTCTACTGACTTTCTTGTTTTGCAAGGCTAGGAGGTAAAATCTTGAGTCTGGCTACTACAGATCATAGTTATCCTGTGTTTCTTTTTCCTTCAAGTACAGTAAAACTTCGATGAGTGGAACTTTGATGTGTCGACTTTCTCGGTGTGTCGACTTCAAGTCCCGAAATCATTCCTTATATATTCTATATGAAATCCAATTTATGAGTCGAACTTTTATGAGTCGATTTTTTTTTGGGCCCCGCATATAAAACTTATATAGATTTACCTTTCATAAGTCGAAAATGCCAATTACCTGTACCCATTATTGCTTTGGGATGTTTTCACATGTTAGCGAGAGGCACGAGAATGTGTTTGGCACCTTTTTACCGGCGTCTTTAATCCGCCATTTGTAAACAGAAAATTACCATAATGCACTAGTGTAACGGAATGTGCTAATTGGACTGAAATTACGTCGGTAAGAACAAACGGTGTAAAACTGTTTAAAAGATGTTTAATTGCACTTACTCAACATGTCATCATTATTAGATATAAGCTGCATCATGACAGTCTGTAGTCACTTATCATGGCTACGATTTAAACATTGTTTATTGTGTTATTTTCTTCTTTATAACTTAATAATCGATTTTTACCATTTAACAAACATTCTTTCATACACTGGTACATGCACTACATATGAGTCAACTTCCCGATGAGTCGATCTTTTTGACACGGTCCCTAGAAGTTCGACTCATCGAAGTTCTACTGTATATTATAAGTTAGCTGTCTGTAGTTAAACTGTGTTCCAAGAGATGACCATTTTTTCTCACATCAAATTTGGAAAACTTCTAATCCCTTAGAATCTGCATTAAATCAGCCTTTTATGCTAAAAAAATAATACATCACTAAAGATTCTTGGACAAAACAGGGTTAGAACCCACAACCCTCAGATCCACAAGTATGTACGCTACTTTTGTACCAAGTCACCTTTAATCATGTGTACACTTTAAACTTTTCAGCAATTATCTGTAAGTGCTCACCTTGTAAAACCACTTTTTGATATGCCCTTTGCCAGCTACTGGAGACAATTTTGACAGTGCTTTCTTATCCCAACAGGGCAAAAGATTGCAGCCCAGGGTTCCAAAACAGTAGGCAGTGTGGAAGTCAAACAGGAGAAAGTATCTCCAGCAAAGCCGGTCTCCCCAGCAACAAAGAAAGGTGCCTCTGCAAAGAAGACACCTAGAGATGAAGATTCAGGTGAGTTCATTCCTTCTCTATACAGTAAAACATGTGCTAGTGGGACCCTTTACTAAGCAGCCAATCTGTACTATTAAAGCCGGCAGCTTCAGATGAATTCATATAGCAACCTTGTTCACTTCCTCTTAACCCTTTCCCTCATATAGACTCATTTTGACGCACTTAATAGATACCACATAAAGCCTGATCTGCAGAAAACCACAGTTAAACCTTACCAAATTTAATTACAAAATCCTCATTTCCAGACCACTGAGGAGCAGCGAACAGCATAAACTATCACCTGCATTACTCGCAGCTGATCTGTTTTATGCTGTTGGCATAGGTCTTTTCATGGTTTCTTCTATGAGGGAAAGGGTTAACCAACTGAAGACATTTATGTCATGTTACTGGTATAGCTCCCTTACTTGGCTCATAGGTCAAAGGTCAGCAAATAAGGGTAGTTCCAGGACTGGTTGGCCCGTTGTCAGGATAATGTGACTGGGTGCAGTATCATGCCACATGTCTACGGCGTGATACTGCAGTGTGGCAGCACTAGATCTGTCTCCAGTAGACATAGTCTCAAAACAACTAAAATACTATCAGTGTGACGTCAGACCCAGTAAACAAAGAATCACACAATAAAACAGTAATTTCATCATGAAAAGATAGGCAGCACTTACATCTGATCAACTGATTAAATTGAGATACAAGTGCCCCTAGATAGATTTTGGCTGTGAAAGTTATTTAATCATTTGAGGTGATATTTGATTTAATAATTGGAATATGGCAGATTTAAATTTTAGTTTATTCCAACCTTAGACAAGGTTTCAACCTTGAATCCAAAGGTCAGAGAAAGGAGAGTGGTTTGATCTCACTAGAATGTTCTGAATATTGACTGCCTTCCGAATCAGAAATCTAAATTGTAATGTGCCAAATAAATGTTGAAATTATCAATTCAGATGAAGACGCAAACATTGGCCGTAGCAAGAGGCGGAGAATCAAGAAGGATATTCTTGATAGCAGTGACGAGGAAGGTAGGAGGTGTTAAATTGTGATAGCACTACATGTATACTACAATTTAGTAGAGCCAATAATTTTTTTAGCTCAGCTGAGGGCGAAGTGCTCAAGGTGAGCTATTGTGATCATCCATTGTTGTCTGTCGTTCAGCATCAACATTTTGCTTTAAACATCTCCTCTGAAACCGCTGGACAGAATTTGTAAAACTTGGCAGGGATAATTCTTGGGTAACCTCCACAAAAGTTGCTTAAATAAACTTGATCCATATAGAACCCTGGTTGCCATTTCAACAGAAACACAAGATATATGAAATTTGTAAAAATCATCTCCTTCAAAACTACTGACCAGATTTCAAAACGTTTTAGTACAGATTAATGACTACCATCTTTTGCCAAGGCTGACTTGGTATTGAACCAATATCTTCAATTATAACCCTTGAGGTATAAAAAAGTGTCATAATTAACTTTGTAAACACTTTAGCATCCACATTTATAAAGCAGTCTTGATCAGATGTATAAATAATGATAATAAACCAAGGATTATTATGCCTTGTATGGAAATTTATGGTCCATAATACTATATAAGGTTGCCTTTAGAGCAGTGATACTCAGGTGATCAATATAGGGCCATAATGGCCCTCTTATCTTGAATTAAGAAGCCTTTAGGATCATAAGGTCACAGCCATAGGCTCTGTACAGAGCCTGTTTGTTAATGAAACGCAAAAAATAGAAAAATGAGCAGATTAAGTAACAAACAAAATGTGAAATAAAATGAATGAATAAGTAAATGAATAGACTACAATAACCAGATTAAAATAAATACTTATCTTCCTTTAAATGACAAAAGATATCAAAATACCAGTTCAGTCATTCAGATTTCTGGAACCAGACAATATTTATTAACATTCAGATATGGATGATGAGCCTATCCCACCCACCCCACCTCCAAAGGAGCCAAGCCCAGAACCAGTCACAAAGGAAGACTCTCCACAAAAGGAGATAGAAGAGGACCCTTTGCCAGCTAAATCTCCAGAAACTAAAGAGTCTGGCAAAGAACCACATCAGGAAAGAAGCGCAGAAGGAAGCGGAAGCTAGTATCCAAAACATACATGGACGATGATGGATTCATGGGTATGTTGTTATCATAGATTTACCCTATAAGAAGAATTATCATATTTATACCCCGGCTCAATAAGTGAGGGGCTGTCCCTGGTGGCCTTGTAGTTAGAGTGTCTGCCTCGGGAGCGGGAGGTCATGGGTTTGATCCCCGGCCGCAACATACCAAATTCATAAAAAATGGTACTGGTATAGCTCCTTTGATTGGTGCTTGGCATATAAGGGCAGTTCCAGGACTGGCAGGCCCGGTGTCAGAATAATGTGACTGGGTGTGGTATCATGCCACATGTCTACAGCATGATATTGCAGTGTGGCAGCACTTCATATGTCTCAAGTAGACATTGTCTCCAAATGTCTGAAATACTCTTGCTGTAAGCAATGGTTACACACAGGGATCACTTTTCTGTCGTCTGTCCATCACACTTTTTCTGTCATGCTTCAGCAGATGACAGTTGTGTTCCAAAGAACACTCCTATCTGTTTCAAAGCAGTATGCAAGGGTATTAATCACCTTCAGTGAAAGTTTTAGTTTCTTCCTGGCAGTTAATGACAACATCTCTGTCTATCTAGATTAAGGTCAAAGTCATATGTTGCCATTTTCACATGTTTATGCCCCGATTTTCCATGAAAGGTACCATGTGTAAATGTGTGTACAGTGACCCATGTATATGGTTGTATCTACGATAAATTTATCTTAACCATGCTTAAATGCTTGCAGTGATGTGTGTACATTTTTTGACAGTAATGTACATGTATTTACAGTGATGTGTGGACATTTTTATCATGTACAAGTGTTTAAAGTGTACAGTGACATGTGCATATCTTTACCATGTACAAGTGTTTATAGTGTACAGTGACATGTGTATATCTTTACCATGTACAAGTGTTTAAAGTGTACAGTGACATGTGCATATCTTTACCATGTACAAGTGTTTAAAGTGTACAGTAACATGTGCATATCTTTACCATGTACAAGTGTTTAAAGTGAAGTGACGTGTGTATATCTTAACCATGTACAAGTGTTTACAGTGTACAGTGATGTGTGAATATTTTAACCATGTACAAGTGTTTACAGTGTATAGTGACATGTGTATATCTTAACCATGTACACGTGTTTACAGTGTACAGTGATGTGTGAATATTTTAACCATGTACAAGTGTTTACAGTGTATAGTGACGTGTGTGTATATCTTAACCATGTACAAGTGTTTACAGTGTACAGTGATGTGTGAATATTTTAACCATGTACAAGTGTTTACAGTGTATAGTGACATGTGTATATCTTAACCATGTACACGTGTTTACAGTGTACAGTGATGTGTGAATATCTTAACCATGTACAAGTGTTTACAGTGTATAGTGACATGTGCATATCTTTACCATGTACAAGTGTTTAAAGTGAAGTGACGTGTGTATATCTTAACCATGTACAAGTGCTTACAGTGTACAGTGACGTGTGTATATCTTAACCATGTACAAGTGTTTACAGTGTACATTGATGTGTGTATATCTTAACCATGTACACGTGTTTACAGTATATAGTGACATGTGTATATCTTAACCATGTACACGTGTTTACAGTATATAATGACATGTGTATATCTTAACCATGTACACGTGTTTACGGTGAAGTGACGTGTGTATATCTTAACCATGTACAAGTGTTTACAGTGTACAGTGATGTGTGAATATTTTAACCATGTACAAGTGTTTACAGTGTATAGTGACATGTGTATATCTTAACCATGTACAAGTGTTTACAGTGTACAGTGATGTGTGAATATTTTAACCATGTACAAGTGTTTACAGTGTATAGTGACATGTGTATATCTTAACCATGTACAAGTGTTTACAGTGTACAGTGACGTGTGTATATCTTTACCATGTACAAGTGTTTTAAGTGTACAGTGAATTGTGTATATCTTAACCATGTACACATGTTTACAGTATATAGTGACATGTGTATATCTTAACCATGTACACGTGTTTACAGTATATAATGACATGTGTATATCTTAACCATGTACAAGTGTTTACAGTGTATATGACATGTGTATATCTTAACCATGTACAAGTGTTTACAGTGTACAGTGATGTGTGTATATCTTAACCATGTACATGTGTTTACAGTGTATAATGACATGTGTATATCTTAACCATGTACACGTGTTTACAGTATATAATGACGTGTGTATATCTTAACCATGTACAAGTGTTTACAGTGTACAGTGATGTGTGAATATTTTAACCATGTACAAGTGTTTACAGTGTACAGTGACGTGTGTATATCTTAACCATGTACAAGTGTTTACAGTGTACAGTGACGTGTGTATATCTTTACCATGTACAAGTGTTTAAAGTGAAGTGACGTGTGTATATCTTAACCATGTACAAGTGTTTACAGTGTACAGTGACGTGTGTATATCTTAACCATGTACAAGTGTTTTAAGTGTACAGTGAATTGTGTATATCTTAACCATGTACACATGTTTACAGTATATAGTGACATGTGTATATCTTAACCATGTACACGTGTTTACAGTATATAATGACATGTGTATATCTTAACCATGTACAAGTGTTTACAGTGTACAGTGATGTGTGATATTTAACCATGTACATGTGTTTACAGTGTAAGTGACATGTGTATATCTTAACCATGTACACGTGTTTACAGTGTACAGTGATGTGTGTATATCTTAACCATGTACATGTGTTTACAGTGTATAGTGACATGTGTGTATCTTACCATGTACAAGTGTTTAAAGTGAGTGCTGTGTAATCTACCATGTACAATGTGTTTACAGTGTACAGTGACGTGTGTATATCTTAACATGTACAATGTGTTTACAGTGTACAGTGAGTGTGTATATCTACTGTACAACGTGTTTAAGTGTACAGTGATGTGTGTATATCTTAACCATGTACATGTGTTTACAGTGTATAATGACATGTGTATATCTTAACCATGTACACGTGTTTACAGTGTATAATGACATGTGTATATCTTAACCATGTACACATGTTTACAGTATATAATGACGTGTGTATATCTTAACCATGTACAAGTGTTTACAGTGTACAGTGACATGTGTATATCTTAACCATGTACAAGTGTTTACAGTGTATAGTGACATGTGTATATCTGAACCATGTACATGTGTTTACAGTGACCGACAAGGTGTGGGAGAGTGAGTCTACAGATGCTTCTGAAGCAGAGGAACCACCGAAAAAAGAGGCAGTCAAACCTAAAGCTGTCCCTGAAAAGGTTGGACTGATTTTTACAGTTAGTTTTCTAAAAAAAGACATTGCCTTAAATATCTGCTGCAACAATGAAAAGTTGTGCAAGCAACTGTACTTGGAATTTAAATTTGGTAACACATTTAGTTAACTAAAATTTATTTAGTATTTTGGGTAAGATTTCGCAATGTTAAGAAGGGCGGGTGTGATAGGCAAGTTAAATTTTGAATGTCCCAATGTTATTCTCACATGTCAATGTCAATGTGGTTTGTACTATAATCTATCCTGAAGACATTGCAATAGTTGGAAGCATATAGTTGCTGCTTTGTCCTCCTACTGTCTGTCAGTCTGGTTTCTTGTACAGACAGTATTTTACTCTTTATTAAATGAACAGAATTTCAAACCACTCCACTTTAAAGTTGTCTGTTGGGAAGTTATTTAATATTAGTTGGGGAATAAAGACTTCCTCCAGATGACAGTTCACTTAGATTAAGTGACCTGCGCTGAAGGCAAAGATACTTAGGAAATTATTAATTCTGAAAATAAATGGCAAAATTTGTTAATAATATGGGATATCTGCAGCTTACCTGCTCTTATGGAAAATACTGTAGGTTCACTGAAATTGAATTTAATGAGAAAATACCATGTAGTTTTGTTTCTATGAATTTTAGTACTATTACAATATTACAAAAAAAGAAACAAATATACTGTACAACATTTAAACAAGGGAGATCACCTGTTCAGATATTGACTACATTGAAATCTAGGCAACATTATACATGTAACGTTAGGACTACCAATTTATGACTCAAAATTCTCACCATTTTGTTTCAGGGCAGAGGTGCAAAGAAGGCATCACCAGCGAAGAAATCTCCCGAAAAGAAAGGAAGTGGCAAACAAACATCACTGATGTCTTTCTTCAAGAAGAAATAGATTTTTGGAAACATTTAAATGTTGATAAAACTAGAACATTTATTTTGACATTTTTCATCAAGTTTATGTGATAAGCCAAGGTTAATCCAGTTATGGCCGGCAGCAAACTTCTAATACCCTTAGAAAATACTATAGGTACAAGAAAACAGAACTTTGAAATGTTGTGTAGTTTTATAAAGATTTTCATATATGACATATGAAATTTGTTTGTTACATTATTGAATTAAATGATACTGTGTATATTATACATTGTATAATCCTCAACTGAATGATAAAAGTATATCAACATATTTTTTTTCCCAAGGGCTGGACACAAGAAAACAGATGCTATATATAATATCTATTCAAACATACCTCTTCCTTCAAAAGTAAAAGAAATGAGCTGCTTTGTAAAAACCTTGATGCATAGTGGTAGAATTTGAAAATCAATTTATGTTCTAACGTGATAATTGTTTAACCCTTTCCCTCATAGAGGACACCATGAAAAGACCAATGCGAACAACATAAAACCAGATCAGCCTGCGAGTAACTCGCAGGCTGATCTGGTTTTATGCTGTTCGCTGCTCCTCAGTGGTCTGGAAATGAGGACTTTGTAATTAAATTTGGTAAGGTTTAACTGTGGTTTTCTGCAGACCAGGCTTTATGTGGTACCTATTGAGGGTTAAATTCGACTGCATGCTGTGTATAACTAATGAAAGGATCTGTCTGGTCCAGTGATGATGCCTGATTGGAATTTCATTATACTTCTGTGTATTGGATTCATGTCATCTGGTTTTCAATTCAAATTATTGTCACAATTCAGAAAATGCAAATTGGCTAGAGCCCTTTGCAGTATGACAGAAACATATATATATATGAAGTCAACCCTTGATACATTGGCTGTGTTTGTAAATCTAGATCTCCCCGATGTATCGAGAGTTGCTGCCGATACTGGAAGTCATATTTACTTAAAGAGATGAATAAATCTGTCACGTGATATTATATAGACCCGAGTTTGCTTTTTCGAATGCCATGTATCGAGGGTGAACTGTAATTCTAATCTATACATTCAAAAAATCACAAGGGCATTATTGTGAATATGTTAAAGCTTCATTTATAAATTTTGATATACATAGTGCTATGGAACTGTTTTGGTATATTTTATATGAAAGTTTGGTTTAGTCTCGATTTTGAGCACTTTTAAATTAAAACGTGCTCAGTGCTGATGTTTATGGTTATACATTTATTATACATGATGTGTACCTGAAATAAATGATTTATAAATGAAAAATGTCCTGTTGTGTTTAGTTGCATTGGTTTCAGTATAAAAAGTAAAAGATACTTTGTTGTCCGTAAAATATTTATTTGCCCATTAAACAGTGCACTGGAATATTTGAAGAAATACGAAAACAAAGGAAGTAAAAAAAAAATCAGTGCTTGCAAGTCTATTTAAAAAAGACATTCTTTACTATATATGCCTTGGCTTGTATTAAAACAAATTACAATTCCATTATGGTTTATTTAAACTAAAACTTGAGCGACAATGCAGTAGTGGTGACTTGGATGTTCATGTGTAGCGTTCCAATGTCCATATATGGGCTCTGTATATAGTCTCCTTTTCTGGGTCTCCCTAGATAGCGACAAGAAGTGACCAGAAGTAATATTTGTCATTTTTACCTCATAATATTTTTTGAAAATAGTGTTTAGACTAATAAAAAGTGATGAATAAATGCAAATAAAAGAATGTTAATTGCTCGTAACTATTAGGCAATATATACAGTACTAATTATGTTAAAAGTTAACGACAAGAAAAGCTTTGTGGTGGTAATACATATATATATAACACATATAGAAAGTCAGAATTATTTTACAGACAGACCAATCTTCAAGATAGAAATACAAAGGATTTCTTAGGGAAAAAAACCTATTTCGACTCCTCCAAGAGTCTCATCAGGTGGTGGCCCATGGACAGATATCCCTACTAGATTTATAGGTGATTTTTTTTAATTAAGAAAACAAGAGTTCATGTAACTATGTAGACGTCCACATGCGGTGTTTTCACTCAGCATTTAATTAACGGGAACTCGAGTATAACACCATTTTTAACATATCGGGCATTTCGGTAAAAAAAAAATATTGGGCATTTCGGTGAAAAAAAAAAATAGCTGATTGAAACGGAGATCTTGGCCAGATCGAGTGGTGCCAAATAGATTTTTATAAGTAATCTCGCGTTCTAACGTTCTATCATTCATCACTAATTTAGGGTAGTTACAATACAGACTGGCCCGATTTTAGGACGGGTGTGCTATCATGCAGCTTGTCTATGATTAGCTACATGTACACTACTATCGTCCGGTAGCCAGGTATGCTATGCAACTTATTTTTTAATAAAACATATACTAACGTCCTGTAGCCAGGTATGCTAGGCAACTTATTAGTCCCTTACCGGTGTTTACACCGGAGGGGATTACAGGTTTGCTGTCCGTCCGTCCGGATGTCAAGAAATCTGGATCCCGCGATAACTTAAAAACCGTTTAAGATAATTTTATGAAACTTGGTATATGAATAAATGGCAGTATGGAGATTCTGCATGATACTTTGTTGTTGTTGTTTTTCTCGGACTAAAATACTGGTTGTTATGGTAACGGAAAAATTATGCACTTCACCGGTAGGGGACTCATGTGTTGCGTGCAACACCAGTTAGTTGATTTTACAAGAGTGGCAGCATTAGATATGTCGTCCCTGCAGTGGACATTTAGTCGGCTACGTGTACAACACTATACTATCGTCCTGTAGCCGGGTATGCTACGCACCTTACATGACCACTTAGGTCAAGTTTTCAGCTACAGCACTGTATATCGTCCTAATCTCTCTAGATTAATTATTATTTATCATATTCAATATTTCCAGCAAGTGTATTTTGCATTTTATATATGTATACAGCCGTTCCTAATTGTCTTATATTGATGTTATTACATCTATATGCATATTTTCAGAATAAATTTCCCATAATAAATATAGCTTAAAAGCCTTTATTTTATTCATTTAAAATTCTTAAATTCTTTAGTGTGAATAACTGTTTGTGTTAAATTATACTGTAATTCTTAAACAACACAGAAATGTATTTTATACACCATAAGAAGCGTTACCACGGAATAGGTTATTTCAAACCACCAATAATTATCTCAGTTAAATCAGATTACCATATTGACTCAAAGTCTTAAAACTAAGGGTTTCAAAGGAAGTACAATCAAAATGTTTCATTAATGCCATTTAGTATCATCTCCAAAGACCGATCGAAACCGGAAACAGTTATTATGTAGGTTTTTAAAAGTTTATATGTAGAATTCAATTTAGGAAGACGTGCATAGTATCATAAAAATTACGTGTTTCGTTTGTTATACTCATAACAAAAAGGAGGGGGGGTATAAAATTGCCTTTGTCCATACGTAAGTGCGTACGTCTGTCCCAAAACTTTGTGACACTGATAACTCTGAAAGTATTGACACTACAGACTTGAAGCTCCATGGATATATTATTCAGGATAATGAACTTGTGCGCCTGGGTATTTCATCAAATTACCGTTGCCGTTGACAGAGTTACAGGCCTTGATTTTGTGAAAAATTTTAACATTTTTCTGTTTATTATTAATTTGTCAGTGGCAAATGGCAAGTTATTTTTCTTCATTTGTTTACCCTTGTAACTAACAAAGTGGACGGTTGTGCATCTTTGTCCTGTGGACACATTTCTAGTTATTGTTAATCTATGATGGCATATTTCTGCAAGCCACTTATCCACTTAGCTGTGTCGAATCTTTTCTGAAAAATTGTCACATAGTCAGTTAGTATCTGGCAAGTAGAAAACTTTCGTGTTATCCTCTTATGTATCTTAACAGAACAAAACTGCCTGTTAGTGCCCACTACTGCCAGCCATATATTCACTTAAGATAACTGGATATTTCGCCTTTTTTCAAGTTAGTCAGTTAAATTATGTGGATAACAAGCATTTTTTCACATAATTATCTGGAAAATGGCATGATATCCAGTTAAAATAAGTGAATATGGGATTGGCAGTAGTGGGCACTAACAGACAGTTTAGTCCTGTTAAGATACCTAAGTAGATAACTTGAAAATTTGCTACTTGCCAGATACTAACTGGATATGTGACAATTTTTCAGAAAAGTTTCAACATAGCTAAGTGCATAAGCCACCATATTAATCCAATCGTTTGGTACCCCCATTACGGGGATGGGGTACTTCCATGATACCTGAGAATAGTCGTATTACCATTGTCATTCCTGTAGCAGTCGGGAGCGGGAGGTCGTGGGTTTGATCATAACCAATGTCGTTAAGATACAAAAATAATACTGGTATTGTCACCCTTGTGCTTGGCACTCAGCACATAAGGTCCACGACGTGAGACTGCAGTTTGGCTTCAAGGAAACATAGTCGGTGGTACGTGGAAGAGAGAAGAGACTATTCAGGAAAGTAACACGGTGTGCAGCACAATAAACATTCATCGGATACGGTGGACTTGTGACAACAGTATGCCCACCGTGAGAGCTGGGAACTATGTGTGTTTTTAACCTCAGACATCAAACATCGGTCAGTCATCGCTCTATTACTATTACCCTTTCATTTATGTAAATCAATATATTACGGGATTTTTTATTTTTTTTATTTTTTTTTGCTGGAAATTATTTTTTCACATTCATACCCCGAATAGTTTGATTCGATGCTCATACATTTCTCTCTAAATTCGGACTTAATGAAATACATATGTGGGTGATAATGGCGGGGGTCTTTCAAAATATTAAATGTTACTGACCTGGGGCTTGGTATGAACGTTTGTTTCTTGTTGTTTCCGGACTGCTGGCAATAGCCTGGCGTACTATCTTTTAGCCCCTGAACGTTGAGGGTTTGAATCCCAACCGGCTAATTAAAAGCGTTTCAGCAGACAGATTTTTATAAAATTTTGCACATAAGTTCTTTAGACTATAATTAAAAGAAATTTGAATTAAAAAGGGCCTTTTTTTGGTAAAACCTTTAAAAAAAATCAAAGTAAAAATTAAATGCATTCTTAATACTATAATCAAAACAATATTTTCAGAATATTTTATCACAATTTGTAACTTATTATGTGTTTTATAAGTTACATGTGAAAACACTGTCAAACATGTATGGAAAATACAAAACGAGCAAAAATCGCCATTGTGTCAGGACCAAAATGTAAACAAAAACTACTCAAAAGCTATGAAATTTTATATATATTTTCTTGATAAAAAAAAAATCAACCGACAGATTTTTTTTTTTTTTTAAAAAAAAAAAAATGTATACCCCACTACTTTTTTCCACCGAAACTGCTTTTTTATTGAAATTTTAGTCAAATTTGCATTAAAAAAAAAAAACAACACTAAAATGTTACTATTTGGACTCTCAGCATTTGGCAAATATACTTTTAATAATGTTTTTGATACATAATTCCTTTTTTTTTTAGTTTCTTTCCACATTGTACTGAAAATAAATTTGACTTAAAAAAAAATCAATGGTAACCCTCTGAAACGTCCTTAACTGCCAGCTAGATTGATGAACTTTCGTGTATGTAAAATAGTCGAGTTCGTTTTGGAATTTGTTAAAGGTAATGCACACCTACATTTAGCCAAATAAATAAAAAATGATAAGACGTAGACAGTGTTTCTACATGTCATTTGTTTTACTATTTTTGAAATCGAGAAAATTAAAGGTTTTTGAAAAAATATGTTCAGAATTTACACCACCTTTTAAGAATTATTTTTATGAGAACTCGCTCCTAAATATTTATTTTTTCCTGAAAGAATTTTCTTTTGAAAAGAAATACAACCAGTAGGCCTATACGTTATGTTTTTTTGTTTTTTTTGTTTTTTAATATGGATAAAAATTATCTTTGTTTATTTTAGATTCATAGAAAATGAATATGAAATGAAAGTATGTGGACATTTTTATTTGCCATATCTTGGAATAATGTATGTATAGATTATGATCATGATAATCAGTCATTGACCAAATGTTAATGCAAAGTCAATCAAAGACAAAATGAATATGAAAGACTTATGCACAAGAAACACAAGTTTAGGGTAAAATAAAACGGATATTATGATTTTATATTAAATAAACATTTGATTGTTGTTGCTTCGTTTTTGTCTATCAGTAAGAAAGGGGTCGTGGATCCCAATGGTATGACTTTGAAAAGGACTTTAAATG
>CM037778.1:42456595-42506595 GCA_021229015.1 Solen grandis | reverse complement strand
TTTGAAAAAATCGAAAGTTTTAAAACGCTATAAATATCGTCGCCTTACCATGATCAGATATTTGTCTTTATAATTAGATACAGCGAGATCATTTTCGAACGGATTGGCCTAGAACGATGTTTTAATTATCATATCTATATTAAGAGCACAAACAAGCTAAATCACCGACAACATTAAGGTATATATATTGATCAACACATCTTTTCCCGTCTCATTCATGTGTTCTTGTAATTAAATAAAAAGTATAAAAAAAGATACTCGGCCGTGGTAACCAGCTTGATGAGTAGTGTCTGAATGGTTTAACATGTAATAGATTTTGTTGTTGGTTTAATAGTGTCAGTGCAGCTCTTTGAAACACCACGGATCCAAATAAGTTGTACAATCTTGGTAAACACTTACAGCCTTAAAACATCTGCGCATTAGACTTCGTTTCGCGGGCTACAAAACGAAACCGGATGTTACGTTTTTGTTGAATATAGAATCTGTCAGGGTCAAACAATTAAAATCCGAAATCTATGTGTTTTCTGTGTTTTAGCGTTCTACTCTTTCAGTTTACCTTAAAAAGGTGCAGTGTCCTACTATTCGGGACAAATCGTTCGCAGGGAAAGAAAACTTCAACAGTTACTTTCAAAACAAACAGAGATCTAAAGAACTCGTGTCCGCAACTACTTTCGTTACTTTTGACTATTTTTACAATGACCAGTGGGAATTTAGCAAAACTATATAATAACCAATGAAAAGCCTAATTTTATTCCGCTTCATTACTGTGTTTCACAGGAAGTCAGGTTGAAAATAAACGGCTAACGGTCGAAAAAGATTCAATATGCCAACCCCTCCTGTTAACCCCATTTTAAGGAAACATAGCAAATGGTTACATATGGCAGAGATAGGATGCAAAGACTAGGGCAAGTTTCTGTAACTTCTACATTAAGGTATTGATTATTTCTTTTCTGCCATGATTCTTGAAGAAAGAAAACGTGATTAGGCAGGCAACATGTATGTAAGCATGAACAGTGTAAAGATATAACTTTCATTTTATTAACTAGAAACACAATTCAAATTCTTGATTAATATAATAGTGACATACGGGATCAATTTGAAAATATTTTTTGAAATACACAAGTTCAGAACATATCAACTTACTTTTAAAAATGTTGTAATTAATCATATAAGCACTGAAACATCTTTATTAATGTTATACATGCATAAATTAGTCCTTATCTTGTGTAAAAAATATTCGCGTTTTGGTTATATTATTAGTTCATAAAATGGCTTATGTAAAGAAAAACTCCCAATTTTTCAATTTGGCTCATCCATTGGCTTCAACAATTCATAGCGCTGAAGGCACTGGAATGTTGTGTGTGTCTCAAGTGAAAGTGGGTTTGACGGGCTGCAGCTTAAAAACGCCATTCGAGACTATACCCATCTGACGTTTTACTTAAATCATAAAGTGGTATTGCTAACGTGTGAGTCAGTGATCATTCCATGACTTTAAAAAAAAGAAAAAAAACAAAAAAAACATAATACCATTTAAGTCAGATCCTTTCAGAATTATGAAAACGGCGGCATTCAAAAATATCCTTTTCAAAACAAAAATAGACGAACAATAAAAAAGAACCCTATAATACAAATGCAGATATGATTATAATATTACTATGAATCATTTTTTATTTTTTTTTGAGATAATGAGAAATAATTTAAAACTAACTAATTAAACATATTTCTCTAAAGACACTTCTGAGATTCGAATCCACGCGGAGTGGTTGTGGTAGACTGAAGTTATGGCAGACAGAGTCGTTACCACTGCGCCACTATGGAACCTTATTGTAAAGTAAGTTTAACACCTATACAGTTATCATTCGACTTTTTGTTAAAACTTTCCCTTTCGCTTTAATTTGTAAATACTGAGTTTGTATTTGTATTCTGTTGAGCTTCTGGGTGCTAAAATAACTCTGTATATAACATAGTTCAACGAAATAATAAATGCTCAGAGATATACAGTTATGTAGTGGGTAGATGTACGACCAACACCAGTGGTAGTTCCATGACTTGTTTGACGGTTGTAAACCAGAAACCTATAATTAAAACATATCGTTAGACATAGTTTACGGACACAAAGTAGTAATAAATACGAAGTCAGTCGAGGATTTTACAAATTATTGCGAGGAATACAATGTACACTACTTGGAAAATGCATATTTAAATCACTTTAGTACAAATATAAACTTACCAGGCATGTCTAAATAAAGTTACATTTTAATATAGAAAATGCTCAAAAGGTAAGAGCGACAATGTCTAGCAGATAATAACTGGATCTAATAATCAACTTGCGTCGATGGTGATCGATCGGTGAATGATTAGTAAGAAAGGCAAAAGCTTATAAGCGGAAAAGGGAAAGGGGCAGCGCCAACCAATCAGGGTATTTCCTTAAAATAGAACACTCAATCAACTAGTTTACATCGACTTTCTCTTTCTCACTCTCTCGGACAATAACAGACATGTACAAACAAAGAGTAAACAAGGACATGAGTACTAACAGGACACTACAATACAGAGGGACAAAACTGCACTTTGCTACAGTTATTTTCATTAAAAGGATAAAAAATCTAAATAAAGAACCGATGTGATACCCGGACGAAAGTTATTACCAGTAAAGGACAGTCATATATTAAGTGTGGATTATTGGAGATAAGAGTAAAGCCTCAAGTATGTTTCTGTTTAATGCAGAATATTTCCCTAACGTTCGCCTAGTGCGAACTCAACCGACCTTTACCATTGTACGGTTTAGATCTCAATAAAAGCGTGGTTCTGGTTCTGTTGTTGTTGTTGTTGTTGTTGTTGTTTAAAGAGGCCGACGGTTTAGATCTCAATAAAAGCGTTGTTGTTGTTGTTGTTGTTGTTGTTGTTGTTGTTGTTGTTGTTGTTGTTGTTGTTGTTGTTGTTGTTGTTGTTGTTGTTGTTGTTGTTGTTGTTTAAAGAGGCCAACTTCTATTTCAATTTAATCAATATGTACCATTAGATTAATATGCTCGAGATATGTCATGAAATCATTTCAGCGGATACTCTTTTTGAAAATAAACTAAGTCATGCTTTGGGAACCAATATGGAACCGGTATAACAGCGGGGACTAATGATGACCGCGTACATACTGTTAAGGCTATTTTAAGCTTTGGAATACATGTATATCATTTTTTACATTAGTCTTTGCAAAAGTAGTATTCAATAAATGGGAAGTTCATTTTTTTTTATTCATTTGTATTGTTCATTTCCATTAATAACCTACTCAACCATTGCCTAAAGCATCAGGTTGACATGCATTTATTGCATGACCACCGTCAACATTTGATTAATTCATAATAAAACAATCGCTTTTTCCGCAATTGTCGCTTGTTTCCATTTCTTTGATGACGTCGATAGGTACTTAAATACCAAACGACACGTATCTTGAAAATTTCATCTGGTAAGTTTAACCAGTATAAGGAATATGCAAGTGAAACAGCTTTGTAGGATTCGGATACTCAACGTGGAATTTCTAAATAATTTGTAATGCATTTGGAGGTTAAATACTCTTTGCTGGAATATTCGTTTAAATCCTTCTAAATGAAACTGTCACAATATGGACATGCTATATATCAAATTATCATATAGCTATATTTGAATAAAACTAAGAATCTGGTTTATTCTAACATTAGGTTTTACAATATATCATGCAAAATTTAACTACCATTTAAATATAGGTTTAATATGAGTACTGAAGAGCGTTCTGTTATATGTCTGTATTCATGGTGAACTTGCAGCCCAAAGCGGTTGAACATTTTACAAAACAACAACAAACAAAAAAAGCGGCTATTTGGTGATTTTTAATGGAAGCACTCCAGATTGTGGTAGGTCGGTAGTTCAACACTGGTGTCCCTCTGTTCTTCTACCATCTGTAATAAACTAACTGTTGTACTTGAAGGACGTATTTTAACGGAATCTCCAGTACCAACCATTCAGATACCTTGCAGCCTATATATATATATATATATAAGATCCATTTCCTTGTTTGAATCGATTTACAGGAATAGCTCTTCCGTTATAAAATGCCATTTTCGTTATGCATTGTTATTTATCGTGCAATATTTAGAGACAAAACACGATGCATATTTAGCTGTCGCTAGCGCTGCTCATGAATGCAATAATCGTTTTTCACCTGACAATTTCGCCTACTGATGACACCTCAAGATTGAGCGAAAAATGTGAATGATACGTCTTGTGGGATAATGTAGTACACTTGTCCCTAATGAAACACGCATTATTTGAATCGAAGTATTCCTTAATGTATGAACTGACAGAATATTTAGTTGTTGCATTAATCGATGCTTCATCGTTATGTAAAAGGTCTGTTCCTATTAATGTCTGTTTGATTGCTTGATTTGGTTCATTTAGATACTTTGTTTGCATGAGGAATTTTTATAATGATATAATACTGCGCCGTTACAGAAATATTTAAACGCATATTAGATACTGTTTAATATATGATTTATGTTAATATATTATACTATTTATACTAACTGTACCTAGTAAACGTAGCACCCTTTGTAGGCCTTATGAATAAGCACTCGCTTATAAATGTGTACTACATTGCTCAACTAAGTTTGTCTAAATGACAGAGCTAAAGATATGGGTCGGTAGGTCGAGATATATTTTTTTTTTTTTTTTTTTAAGACTGAATATGGAAATTCGATGAAAACTACCCTGTGTGACAACAGTTTTTATTTCTGTTTCCCACATTGTGCTCGCATTTCCTTAATACTATTGTCAGGAGAATGTTAAGACCACAGGTGAATACCATCATTTCCTTTTTATATCTGCAATTTCGTAAAATAAAACCAGGATATTTTTATTTTCACGAAATGCTTGTAAATGATAACAAAAATTATGCTATGTTAACGGTTTTCGTTTGATAACAAAATCGATGTCAATGCTTTAAAAAAAACAGAACTAATCCTTTTTCTCAAAATAGCCTCCAGTAGTATCGTTAGTTACTATGTTAAATAAATTCAAAGAGACAAAAAATCCCCAAAAAACAAATATATTTTTTTTAGAATAAGTTGGATTCAAATATGCTCCATGTACATTGTACATTTAATAAGACCAACGGTATAATGACGGGAGTACCAACTTTTGCTCATATAATTATAACTTCACTTTTTAAAATTAAAAAAGAACACGTCAGTTTAATTTGTTTCGTTTTCTTATTTTATTGTTCGTTTCCAGAACCTGCCAATAAGCCTATCAGTACCGAAATCATGATCTGGGAAAAGGACAGTATTATTGTAGACTTACAACATGCTATGACAGATCGCACATTTCAATACGTAAAGATAAACAAATAAATTACTCTTTCTACAGCTACCGTCCCCGGTGGCCGAGTGGTTAGAGCGTCCGCCTCGGGAACGGGATGACAGATCAGAACATATCTTTCATTAAGACTTATACATACAAGTATATCGTCATTATAAACATACATAATCAAAATAACAAATCACAGTGATCAGACTCAGTAATTTAACCTATTAGTTAATAAATATCTAAATACATAAAATGGAACATTTAAAGTTGGTCCGAGAATGAGCGTAAAGAGGAAAAGAAAAATATACTTGTTTTCATATTACAAAGATTCATGATATCAGAAAACTATGCACATAATTAAATTTTAAAAAAAAAAAAAAAAACTAAAAAAATAAATAAAAATCTTAAATAAAAAAAAATAAAAAAAATAAAAAAAAAAAAAAACGGTGTGTAAAAAACACGATTACACCGAATTCCCTCACAAGGGAGAGTACTCAGGGCTAGAAGTAAATATGCGAGCTTTGTGATTTTAAGGGGGCACACTACAGTTAAATAACAATCTGGGCTGGACCGAGCTGCAGTCTTCAAAGTCGAGCCACTCTAAAATCCTTGACACACAGACCTGCAATAAATAAGATTTTTTTTATCAGAGAGAGTGGTAAAAAGGCATCTGATTAGGTTCACACTGGTATTTTGACCCCCTGACAGCTTTTTTAATGATTTGTTTTTGGTCGCGAAAACTAATGACAAATATGCATAAAATGGCTTTACAGGTCAGAGACTACTAACTAGTTTTCCATAGACCTACATTATAAAGTCTATGCTTATAGCTACTGTCCTATATCTCATTGAGCATTAAGCTACCCCAGATTTGAAAGTTCCACCCAGGTGCTTTCTCAAAATCACCAACAAAGTAAGGCATGGTCAAATAATTATACCAACCCGTAATTGAGTTCACTATGTTAAATATAATCTCACTTACACATAACAAATAGACAATTTAAGATCTTAATCTACAATTGTGTTTAATAAATGCTTTTATGGTGTTATTGCTAAACAAATGTAATTAGCAACATTTAAAAGGGGTAGTGGTTTGCTGTTATTCGATGTCATAATGCATGTTAATTTGCATATGATGATCCAGTATCTATGTAACTATTAATAAACCTATTTCTTAAATCAAATTAGCTAGACAAGTACTAATAAAATGATAAACATCTTCAATCTGATTATTACAACATACACACAACCTTTCATTTCTAGGCAAACTATTTCTTGAAATCTTCCTGTCTGAATGATAAGATCATGACCAAATATACGCATTCTTGTCATATGAAATCTTAGATTACTTGGAACTATGTCTAAATAATCTTCAAACATAATTTTGTTTTGAAAAAATTATAGTCATCTAGTATTCTGTTTGTTTCTATTGAACTTTGCCAATCTTGAGTAAAACAATTGATAACACGTTGTCTTAAAATAGTCGGAAAGATTTTCACATTTATAATATTGAAAAAAAAAAATGCAAAACCAAAAGTGTCTAGCAATTTCTTTACACATGATACTTAATTAGTAAGCATTTCTTACAACATTATAAATTCTAGATATATACAAAGAGAATAACGTCCTAATTCACCTTAAATTGCAGATGTGCTCATTCTTACATTTAATATTTTTATGCAAAATTTCAAAACCCATATACATGTAATTCCCACAAGTAATTCAGAATAGATCCCACAAAAGAATCAGACAACTGACACATATATTTTGGACTTAATGGTATTCTTTTACAGTTTCTCAAAAATATTTTCATAGCCTTTAATGTTTTTCCAATAGAGTATTCGATATTATGCTAAAATGAGCTATTGTAGTAAAAAAAACAGTACCAAGATAATTAAAAAGAATCCACTCTTTCTAAGGAATGCCCATTATATACCCATTTTTCATTACTTTTCATTACTCTCCTTTTTCTATAAACCATTTTATTTCATTATTTACTTCAAGACTCCAATGCTTGCAATAGGAACAAAAATGATCTAAATATGTTTGTAATTCTTCAGGTGAGTTACCTAATAATACCATATCATCTGTAAATAACAAAATAAACGAAGCAAAATCATTAATCGTTTCACCGGGCTCTAATTCATTTCATTTTTCTTAATCATTAAGAAATAATGATACAAGTGATAACACCTCACCTTGGCGCAATCCAATCAAACATTAACAAAATTCTGAAAAAAAAAAACACTTCAATTGCTTTACACAAGATTTTATTTCATACATACTTTTAATTACTCGCAACATTTTACCATTCACTCCCGCAGAGTACATTTTAAACCATAATCCATTCCTATATATACCATCAAAACATTTCTTAAGATCTATAAACCCTACATACAATCTATTATTACTGTTTAAATAATGCTGCACACTAGAATTTAATAAAAACATTGCATCAGTAGTCGACTGACCTTTTTAAACCAAATTGAGATTCTGAAATACTTGTATTTTCTTCACAAAACTTATTTATATGATTATTTAAAACAGTAGTAAACAACATAAATAACACACTGAATAGAGTAACCCCTTTGTAATTATTGGGGGGTGTCTTTATCACTTTTCTTATGTAAAATATTTATGACACTATGTCTATTCCATTTTTAACGATTCCTGTAGTACAAAGCTACACCCCACTATTTGCATTTTATTTTGAAAATTTCTATAATATGCGCAATGTAACCAATATTTCTATGTTGCTGTATTTACAAGTTCAGGTTTCAAAAAAAAAAAACAGATATTATTTGCAGATGAAATTTCAACAAACCTAGCACTGCTCCGTTTGGCCAAAGTTAATCCATGGACATTCCATGATAGTATTTTTAAAGTTCATTCTCGGACAAATCCCAGTCCATCACAGGCAGACCATCTATATAGAGCGTATCATAAGCAATCCAAGCTTTCTTACCTTCCGATCTCGCTGCTCTCAGTTTCGGGTAGAGTTTTTTTCCTTTTATCCACGATTTCCCTTGGGAATTGTTTGTTTACATAGTATTCCGTACCTTCAAGATGTTTCCAATGTTTCCTCACGTATTCCTTCATCCTGAATTCATGGAATTTCGCCACTATACGCCTTGGTCCCCCATTCGTTCTTCCGCTATGCATACGATGTAGCCGTTCAAACTGTATCTGGTCAACATACACTTTGGCAACCTTCATCTTCTTCTCTATTAAGTCTCTCACCTTTTCCTCCGCTTATTCGTTTGTCTCATTATGAGACTCCTGGATGTTCACAAAAAACGAGACTGTTCCGCATTGATTGCGACATCATCTCGACAGTCGGTGTTGTCTTTTTCTACAGTGATCATCTTACTGTCCAACCTGTCGACACTAAAGTCCACACTCTTAACTCTCTCATCTACTGTCTGCAAACGTCCGGACATTTTTCTCCACTTTTCATCTAAAACAACCCACAATTTCTTCAAATCTTTGTCCATACTGTATACCTTCACTTTCACATCATCAATAGATTCCAGCTGTTTTTCTACCCGTGTGAGCCTTGTATCCATACCTGTAAGAAATGCCATGATATCACTGTTTGTTGGCTCTTTCTGAGGTTCACATTTCGAAGCTATTTTAACTGTAGAATCTGATTCCAAAGGTGACTGAGACTCTACAAAAATGTTATCACTATGATAGGATAAGTCTGATAAGTCTATATGATCTAACTGAAGCTTTACTCACAACATCACTAAGCTCCGGCACCTTCATTTACGGAACCCCCATAGGAACAACTCGGTTTCCGCTGTTTGTTATTGTTTGAAGTTTACCACTGCTTCTATCCTTCCATTTTTAGTAATTTCTTTCTAAATAACACAAAAACACAACCTCCCTGACACTTATGCCTTAATTCCATTCAAAAAACGTCCAAAGTAAGTCCAAAATAAAACAATAATATCGAATTATCGAAAGCAAATATTTCAACGTCACCGCGCTCTGATCTTACCCATATTCTGAGATACAAAGTTTATGAGACGAGCAATGCAATCTAGTCAGATATTTTCTGTTTATATTATTTTTTATAACTTCAAAATATTATTATCAGCACTACACAGTTCGACAGTTCACATTCAACTAATTTACAGCATTAACTACACCAAACATTCATTTTACGGTTAATAAACATTATGTTTTATTTGTCCCACACAATAAACAAACAATCATGCATTATTGCAAGCTCAGTACAGTAGACATAATGTCCATTGCCCAGACCGACAAGTCATGTGATAAGCAGGTCACTAAAATACAAACATCTATTGACTAATAATTTAATAAACATTATCAACACACGCGAAACTATTTAAAACAAACACAAAACACATATTTGATACCCCTTAACAATTACATAGAGAGTTATCGCTCACTGAAAATCATATCATTCACAGCTTTACATGCGACTGCAATACAAATTAGCACATGCGCCAACGGAAGAACCCTTTTTAATTGGACATATATGAACTTATAAATGGCGAAAGTTACATACAACTGCTATGGCAAATCGGATGGTCGAATATTTCATTACGTAAAGATAATCAAATAAATCACTATTTCTATGCCGGTGTTTCTTATCAGTCCTCTGGAGCATTTAGGCTAGGTTACTTAATGACCAGATTACACGTTACTTGACAGTGTTATCTTGTTTGTTCAATAAGTGATGTACAGATGAAACAATTGTGTCGAGTTTGGTTACACAAGTGCTAATCTTTAGATGAAACTAGAACTCCGCGAGTCTGATGTGCCGCCTGACGATGACTTATCTGTTGACAGTAAAGATGCCAGTTTGTCATTTTCTTTTAAGGATGGGGTATTAAAGCGCAATGATGTTGCCATCAAACAGAGAAAGGCTTATATAAAAGATAAAATAAAAAAAAATGTAAGGACTATTATAGCTTAAACATATTAATGAATATAATGAAATATGATTAATTTTTTGTTGTTTAACCCTTTTAACATACATATCAAGTCTCAAGTCATTCAAACTTATGGTGGCAAAGTTATGTTCCGGACAAGAAATGCTCAAAGTAAATCTATCAAAGGGAAATAACTCAAAAGCGCACAATGTAGAGTTATGGTTCTTGTGCATGGCACTCCGGGTTATGGCAAGAAACATACACACCAAATCGCAAGTCATTCAAACTTTTGGTGACAAAATTATGATCCAGACAAGAAATGCTCTAAGAAAATCTATCAAAGGGGAATAACTCAAAAAGCGCACAAAGTAAAGTTATGGTTCTTGTGCACTCTAAAAGTAATACTATTCTTAGACCTCATAGTTGTCCAAGAAAAGATATGGTTTTTGTTTGTGGAAACAGCAAACTTAAGTTAGCAGATAAGTATGCTTATCTTAGTTTAGTTATTCATGCTTATCTTAGTTTAGTTATTCATGCTTATCTTAGTTTAGTTATTCATGCTTATCTTAGTTTAGTTATTTATGAGCATTTAGATTTAAATATGATGGTTAAAGCCGTGGCTGTTCAAAATAGAGCCCTGCGGTACTATTCAGAAATAGGGAGATATAACCCAAATTGGATGGCATGGACTCCTACTTTGGTCCGCCAGTGTAAAACTATTGCTGGTTTTGTAATCCGTCTGTGTAATACAGCTATGACTAGAATCAACCGAAGGATTGCATTATTGGCTTGTGCTAAACTGGGCTCTAAAAACTGGTTTTATTATGTGATACATAAATTTCAAGAATTTAATATGAACTATGATAAGAAAAATTATTGTACTTTTAAATTAGACTTTGTTGTTGAGGAGTATTGTAAAGTTATTTTGCCTAAAAAAACATATATCTGCCTTATGTAAATTACGTTGTGGTGTTGCACCAATACGTATTGACCTTGAAAGATATGAACAATTACTTGTTGAGAATAGAGTTTGCCCATTCTGCCCTAATAGTGTTGAAGATGAGATTCATGTTATTCTGAATTGTCCCATGTATGATGATTTTAGAGAATCTCTTTTCAGTTGTGTAGTTAAAAGGAATAAGAATTTCAAGAACCTCTCAGAATCTGAACAGTTGCAGTTTCTCGCTACTAACACTTTTTTAGATCAATTGCCAAAGCCTATTGCAAAATTTAGATCCTCGTAAACTATTGATTTGTTGCAATTAAATATAATGTAGATGTCTATGTATGTGCAAGGGAGTATGTGTATGAGTATATATTCGTGTGTGTGTGTGTGTTTATATGTGGATATGAATGTTAATGTATAGGTATGTGTGTATATGGTCTTGGATGTAGGGGTGCTTATGTATGTAGGTCACTTTAGTGCGTATGTATATGTGTGTATATATGTATGGATATTTGTAGGTGGATTAAGTGTACAACAAATGATACATACATACACGACTGTATAGGTTTCGTCTTTTCGCTCACGAAACTAGAAAACGACTTTAATTAACGCTCTTTACTTTTGACTTTCCATATCGCCAATCCGTCACACGACATGGCGAATACAAACTACCATGGGCGCCGTAGTTCAATGATAACGTACCTGACTGCGGGTCCAAAGATTGTGGGTTCAAACCCCGTTGGGTCATGGACTTGCATGCCTTTTCCGGGCGCAAAGTACTGGGCCAACCGTCCATAAGAATTTTGTATATCTTGTAAGAACTTTTTCCCAATCCACATTTAATTAAATAAGTTTAAATAAAACCATTATTATGTTTAACCTGATAGAAGATATCTGAATAATCTCGGATTACACTGTATTGGCATCAACGATACGATACGAATTACGGATAATACCAATAAACCCTTACATAATGTCGGGACTGCGAATTGGTTTCGGAATAAAATATACGAGTAATTAGTCTTCACGGTAATCATAGCATTGCTTTCAGCTTCGAATATATTTCCTCAAAATGAAAAAAGATGAAAAGTCAAGCTATGTTTTGTCCAATTATATATTTGTACTTTTTTTCATGACCCATTTAACGGCGCCAGAATCAACCTCAATCAGTGTTGCGTGTATTTTGCGGCATGGCAGCCATTTATGACAGATCGGGGAGTTAAACATATGATTATTTGAAGATTGATCAAGTCAGTAGCTTAATCAGCAACCTGTCCCGTGTTGCCTTTTTTTTCTTATCTACCTTATGATCATATTGGTTAGGCTGCCTAACTACTAGATTACAGGTAACCTTAAAAACGTAATCTTGTTTAGTTTAATCAGTGTTAAGTGTTACACAAATTAAAATCTCGGAATTAATTAAACAAAATGAAACTTCTGAATGTGACGACTAAAAAAATGTTGAAACTATACTTTCGTTTAAATCTTTCTAAATGATGTGTAATATCAAAACAAGGCTGCTACTATAACTAAGGATGAACATTTAAATATGCGGATTTTTTTTTGTATGGCCATAATTATATTTATAACTTAAAAGGTCTCTGAAAAGGTAAACAGATTGCATTTATGTTCTCTTGGTATGAGAGTCTGAGCTTAAAATGGCTGTAAGCCACATTGTGTGATCGATTGTGTGATTGACAAGCAAACATTTGTGAAATGTTGATGATTTTCGAGTAAAGAAATAGTGACCCAAAAACAGGGGGTGTGGGGAGTAGTTTCCTGTTAAAGTAGCCGTATTGACAGAGCGCCCATTTCGAGATAAGGCGGTCGTTGGGTGGAGCCCCTTCTGCAAAATTCACAGGATCGGTATTTGAATTTCTATCAAATTCTATCATATACTTGATTACGGCGTGACATAATGGGTGTTTTAATAAAACAACTATTATATATTTATAAAAGAAGATACCTTAATATATTTCGTCAATAGGAAGCACATATTTCAGCTAGCTGTCATCTTAACATTACAACAGAACGTAACTTTTTACGCTGAGTGTAGGCATTTTCTGCCAATGAAATTCATTCGAATGTTCATTTGGTCATATGTCACCATACGTAAATAGGTCAAAAGTGTAGTTACAGCTAGGACGGAAAAATAAGTGGACAACGCAGTGATAACGACCCAGAATCAGCTTAAACAATGAAAGATAAAAGTATCCTACTATCAAGAATGGAAGATGCTTATCGAACGTAATGAGAATCTGTCAAAACATCACGTGAGCTATGTCAGTTCACTAGTCTACTGCATTAGGCATCCATCTTCTATTTTGTGTTTTCTAAACAGGAAATGCAGAGGAAATTGTCGCTAGGATATGACTGAAAGCTGCTCTCAAACAATACCGGATTAATGACAGATAAACAGGAAAGGAGATAATGTATTGTTCCTTAGCATGCAAATAAATTAATTTTCGTTATTTATGTTGTATGCTAAAGTGTTTACTATTATTTTACAATATGAAACTGCAACACTCATTAATAAAAACATAGATTTTCTATAATGGAGTTAGATGTGGCTTTCTAATGCAATAGTCAAGAAGCGATTTAAGTATTTGAAAGGTAAACAGCTATGTGTGTAACAACTATGTATATAACAGCTATGTGTGTAACAACTATGTGTGTTAGTCAAGAAGCGATTTAAGTATTTGAAAGGTAACAGCTATGTGTGTAACAGCTATGTGTGTAACAACTATGTGTGTAACAACTATGTGTGTAACAGCTATATGTGTTTAACAACTATGTGTGTAACAACTATGTGTGTAACAGCTATCATGTGTTTAACAACTTTGTGTGTAACAACTACGTAAGTTTATGTTTTTGATAATCAGATGATACATATTTTTCTTTTGACTGATCGCGGTGACCACTTTATATAAGGCGGGGGAATCAGTCGTTGCAAATGATACTTAAGGCGTAAATGATTTCGATTAAATTGAAACATAATATCTTAACAGGAGATACTCGTATTGTGCTGAATTCAGTATTTTCATATTAATAATTTTATTGTTCTAATATTATAAATTCAAAGCACCAGTAGAAAACACCATGTTACGACTTGTCTAAACAAACGAAAATAATTTTCTTTTTCTTTACAATATGTTGCATGTTAAACTCCATAACACCCTCTCTTTTCGTCGACAATAGAAAAAATACAAATTTATATAATGTATTCCGGCACTAGCATCAAAACTAGGGCAAAAAGTCCTCCGATATGTGATGTCAACGGATTAGAGCACAAAGTATTTTCGATAAACAACGACGTATGTGGAGATAAAAAGGGGTGTAATAGAACGCCCATCCGTTTCCCATAAGGCAAACCTTATTTAAACAAACCAGGTCATTTGATATTACCTGATTACTTTTAGCATTATCCCAATACAATTTTCAGGATAAAAAAAAGAATTCAAAAGCTACAGACTATTTAAACACCGCAGCTAGGATTAAATTACTAGAACCGCGTTTCAGTCACATACCGGTAGCACCCATCTTGAAAGAACAACACTGGTTGCCTATAGAAAACAGAATACAACAGGCACTACATGATCAATCAATCAGTTAATGCTAGAAATACATACCTAGCCGTGTACTTATATCTCAGAACGGTTACTGACGCAGGTCCTACCTAGCAGTAAAACAGTGAGGCTCGGTGACAGATGCTTGACTTTTAGTGCTCCACAACTCTGGGACACAACGTCGGTCTAGTAGTTATTTTAAATAACGCATCTCTTTGCTCGACACTATAGTGATCATTAATTAAAATGCCAAAAGGTTCAATTTCGTTACTTGAAATGACTGATAATTTAAAGGGTTACATATTCAAATGGAGTATTTTACTATCTTAATTTGTACCTTGGCTTTTACATGTTTATTTAAGGTTATATTTTATTTGTTTTAATTTATTAAACCTTTTTATTTCAGTATGGGATTGGGCTGCTATTATTTTTTCAAACATTTCAAACATTTGCTTTACTACAGTTACTACAGTAATTGTATATTTATTTTAGCTTATTTCTAGTTTACGTTGTTGGTTCCTTTGTACGTATGTGGTATCTTTTTTATTTTATGTGTTTTAAAATAGTTATAAAGGACTTTTGAACGCATATGCATATATAAGAAATGCTATAGAATGTGGTTTAATAAAAAGAAGAAATAAAGTGTTAATTCTGGACTAATCGACCAACTTGATGCATCATTTTTAAATGGCTTAACAATGCTTAATCAATTACAGTAGAAGACCATGGGGTTATCATTAGTGCAAAACAAATTTTTATTCTTAGAATGGGTCTCAGAGGATGGGAAATTTGGCGTCATCTTTAATCTGCTCTCGTTATTTTCAGTTACACGGGGACCTTGTTTTTCGAGATGGCCGAAGTTTTGTCTATTAGAAATGATGCAGTTCGGCGCTGCCTTACGTTGCCTTCTTTTTGAATAATGTAATGTAATATTATACATCATTTATACTATTTTAATGATTATTTGCCTTTTCAGTGACAATTTCAATGACAGGCACAAAAAATGAAATTAAAAAAATGCAGTAGTTGGGAACTCGGATATGAAAAGTTATTCAAAAACATTCTAATGAAATTAACGAATGACGAATACACAGGTAGTAGTATATCAAACTTGCTCAATGTTAAATAACCTTTTTATGTTATATTCATTTTTTAATAAGTGCTTATCAGTATACACTTGAATAAACAACATTTTACACGTTCAGAATGATGGAACAGCACACTTTTTTCAAATATAAACGCTTAAAAGCATTGATGTCATTAAGTGACGTTATTTTTCAAAATAAAAACTTTTATGTTTGTTTGTTTGTTTGTTTTTCATGTTATGCGAAATGTTGTGATCATTGTTGTCCTAGAACGTCACAATACTGTCCAATAACCGGAAGATATCGGACGGCCACTTGGTACATATGCACTCCAGATTGATTGGCTAGAAAATAAGGGCATAGAATAACCAATTCCTAATATCTAGGACCGTAACCAGTATCCCTATTCCGCTGATTATATAGATTTAATTATAGTGTGCTGAAATTATAACGATTAATGGATAAAGATACTGACAAATGATACAGCGTATGATCATATACTTAAGTTGATATTTAAAGGAGATCATTTTTTCCACGGCAAAAGCAATCGTAGCAAATTAATTTCTGTTCAATTATTTGTAAAAGGAGTATGATCCTTAAATATCAAATTGAATATAATAATTGTAATTACATTTTCACAATGCCTATTGATACTATTTCATAACATGTACGGTATGATTACTTAATCATTCTCGATTATCACATTTTAGTTCAACATAGATGTATATATGTACTTAGAATTCATGACTTACTCTACATTGACAGTATATTGGAACATGAGAATACTAGTCAAGAAACGCTTACATAATGCTGAGACTATTTGTAGATTTTTTTTTGTTTTCGATATATGCTACACTACATTTCATTTCGTCTTCTTGTTGTTGTTTTGTGTTTATTGTTGTTTTTGTTGTTGTTGTTTTACTGTTGTTGTTTTGTTCATTTTAATGACCAGTCAACCCAAGCAGTGCTCAATGTAGCAACTGCTAACAGTTTGGACTGTTTGGCTGATTGAACTGTTCAACATTTGACCATTTAAAATATTTCCTTATCTGCACTCTGATCACATTGGTTAAGTGACTTTACTGCCTGATTATTATTTCTTAAAAACATTAAAATGTTAGTTTAATCATACTAGTGAACATGTCGGCTTTAGTTACGCAATATGAAACTTCTAAATAATTTGTAATTCACTTGTCGATTAATACTCACTGCTGGAACCAGTCTTTTATTAACATCTTTCTAATTGATTTTTTTCATTCAGCAATTTTAACAGAAGACTGCCACACTATGCAGATGCTTTATCATTTATGGTGCAAACTTTATCATATACCTGTATGAAAATCACATCTTTTGTATAAACAAGTACCTGTATTTATCATCTTGGAGTAGATATATTGTGAAACGTCGCAAAAAGTAGAACTACCTAAAGCCTGTCGGGTACTTCCGACAATGCTATAGCCTTATTCATTGATTATTAGATCGAATATCCTTCTGTAACATGTTTTGTCTTGACTTGACTATTTGAGTTACCGTCGTTTAGACAGTATTTCAGTCATATAGCGACGACCAGCTAATTACAGGTGAAGGAAGACCCCGAATGCACGGAGGCATCCGGATAGAACCACCGCCCTACCGCAAGCCAGCTGGAAGGCTTCCTCACATGAAAATCCGAATGACCCTGCCCGGATTCGAACCCACGTGGTGAGGGGCTGAGTGAGGGTAAAAGTCAGCGACTTTGCCCTCTCGGCCACAGAGGCCCCACGATAACATGTGATAATCCCTCTGTGACAAAAGGAGTAAAAATGAAGTACATGTAAAAGAAAATTCAATTTTATTAAAGAAATTTAAAAAAGGTTGTTCGATATTTAGATTGGCATCAGCAACTGGGTTCGTTCGGAAACCATTAGCCTAATTAAGACCAAATGAAATAATCTTAACCGGGCTGATCAATTATAGTCTGAGGCCTCTCCCTCTCAATATAAGAGACTGGCCTGCATTTCCCCAGCCGCCCATCAAAAATGTAATGACAAGTTCTGTTACTGTTGTCCCTGTGCAAGATGATTAACAGCATTGCCATATCCGATCTGGAAACAGAGAAACAGCCGACCACGCTTTAAGGCTCCAGTTGAAACTACACGTGAAGCGTCCAACACTAGTTTAACTTTACAACATACCCAAACAAGTTGAATATTTTTTTCGCAATTGAGATATCGTCTTATCAACTGTATGTTGCGTATTTTAAGGTCTTCCCATCCTTATAGATATATTCCATTTATTGCCACTGGATGGTTATATTTCTATGAAATTTTGTCACTCTGAAGACATTCTAAACTAAAAATATTTCACCAAGAGTTTTTTCAAGTTTTATCTAATTTTGGGGAGACAATCCGCATATAAGTTAACATTGAAGCCTATGGAAAATATGTATTTTCTATGAATATGAAAAACTGAATTTGATTTATGAGAAAAACTCATGGTAGAAAGAGTTTGACACTTTAAAAACTTATATACATGTATATTGTTAAGTTATATGAATGGTTTTGATGAAATTGATCGCTATTAGGATGGGAAGACCTGAATAAGAAGTCATTTTCCAACTATAGACTATATGGCT
This sequence comes from Solen grandis, assembly GCA_021229015.1. Taxonomy (NCBI): domain Eukaryota; kingdom Metazoa; phylum Mollusca; class Bivalvia; order Adapedonta; family Solenidae; genus Solen; species Solen grandis. Next base: position 42,488,143 of record CM037778.1, on the reverse strand, counting down.
CAAAATTTGTCATATTGACCCTACGCACTGGGATTCACTATTATTTCTATCCTTTATATTGAACGTCAGAGATGACATTCAAATTTATGTAATATCAGCGCCGAAAACCAACGGTATTTGTTTTGTAATCACTAAAGCATATTGAGAGAATGTGGGTAACATGTAAATGACATCAGCTACATCATTGTCTTCAAGAGAGTTGTATGATCTTGGCTAAGGGTAAATAAGTGAGTGATTATAGCCACTAGGTCACGGAGGCTTCTACCATTACAAAGGAATGGCCCGTGTACAGTAGGCGGTTACCAAATGTATGTCAATTAACAACCCAACGTGATATAAACATGAAATTCCGGGAAGTGAATATAGTCACAGAAAACAGATAATCAAATTTGTTAAATTATTACTCTTATTAGAACTCTAAGTATAGACTAAAACCCTTTTAACAACTTTTCGTGACCTAAATTTGCATCGACGATTAGAAATTAAGGAGACAATGAATGCAAGTTACTGGATATATTTCGGTTATAAAATGCTGTGTGCTGATATATTAGTAGGAAGGCATGTATAAATCTAATTATGCCTTGCTCGTCCTTTACCAGCAATATCAACATTAAATTATTTGTAGGTTCCAGCCTATAATGCCCGAACTCTGCAATTTCCTAATTTTTATTATTGTCAACAAAATCTGATATATGTATGTCCTCCTACAGCCAGAAAGTTAAAAATCAATTTTATTAACTATTAATTCCTGTATATGGAGTTATTTTACTGTCTTTGTGTTTCTTTATACAGTGGTTCCACACTGGTTTTTTTGTACTCCTGTACTTCATTCCTTGTTTAAATAGATTTACTGAAATGACACTCCCGTTCAAAACAGCCCATTTTTGTGATGCATTATTATTTATCATGATGCAATATCAAGAGTTAAACAGTTTGCCTAATTAGCTGTATCTAGCGATGCTTGGCAAAATAATCGTTATTCACCTGACAAAACACTCCAAGACTAAACGACAAAAATGAATGATATGTCTTGTGCGAAAATGTTTCACTCTTGTCACTTAAAAAATATAAATTATTTGAAACAAACATGGTATTCTTTAATACATCAACTGGCATAATGTTGCAAAACTGATGTTTCATCACAATAAAAAAATGTGAATTCATTTGAGTTTGCTTGCTTGCTTGGGTTCATTTAAAGTCTTTAATTATAAGTGATGTATTAAAGTGGGGCATTATTGCGATATCAGAGAAATATTAAATGCCATTTACATCGTTCATGTTACAGACTAATATTTATTTCCTTTAAATTCGTGCAATATACAAAATTAGCACATAACATCAACGTTTAATGCATAGCTTTAATTTATTTGTTAAACTTAATTTTTTTTCAATACATGTAACCTTACAAAGATATCATATCATACCACTGAATGGGCTCAAAGCAAGTAAGGACACACACACACACACACACACACACACACACACACACATATATATATATATATATATATATATATATATATGAAAATTTTGAATAATTTCAAATTCAATATATTTGATATTCTAATTATATACTGTTCTATGCATATAAAGGTAAGAATTGTCTACTTGTTATATATATATATGCGCATTTTATGTATATATAATTACATAACAAAGTATAGTCTAAATCGGTCCTGTGGTAGCTTTTTTGACTTAGGATCTAGTGGTTCTGGGTTCGAACCCAGTTGAGACCAAAAATCTGCTTTTACCTTCACAGGCGCAAATACTGGCCCAGTTATGCAATCCATATTTGTTTTAATATGTACACCGTGGTTCACTGATAGCCTTAATGACGGTAAATATGCCTTTCTTTTTGGTACGTAACCTTTTCGGATTTTAAGGATTTATACGTTGAAACATGCATGACATTCAAAGTAAGGTATAGGTTACCTTACACAAAAAAATGTGTTCATAATATCTTTTTAATATGTATGAATATGGAAACCGTTTTATTAATATTTGAAGGGCTATATATTCTCTGTTTGTTTTGTTGTTGTTGTTTTTTTGTTGTTTTTTTGTTGGTTTTTTTGTTGTTGTTGCTGGTGGTGTTGTTTTACTTTTTTTCAGTAATTTGAATTCTAATAAGAGATGTAAGGCGCTTTTTTACCGCAGCATAACCTTCTATGTTGCGCGACCCTATCTTTATGCTGGTCACCTAACAGATAGCTTATATTAAGATATTTTCATTGTCCCCGTGTTTGGTACACAGGGTCGGGGAACCATCTCACTGAGCTCCTTATATATGCAGTTATAAAATGATCAGGAGTTCAACAAACATTCACATACGATTGTCGTTTCAAGTCTTTGCAACTGATAAAAAACTAGGCTTGCAATTAATTGTGTATTCAAAAATACACTCAAAAAAAATCTAAACGTCCACCTTCATTTGTTGGTGCACAGTTTACAACCACGGTGTGTGACTTATCTTTGGGTGTTTCTTTTACTGCCAACATTTCAACAGTCAAACAAACGCGTATGTACATCTAAAATATTGTACCACATTATAACTTATTCATTGTTTGAAATAAATAATTTTGCTCGAATTAAACGCATACCCCTATTTTTGTAAAATTATGAAAAATCTTTTAGTGGACGTTTAGAAATTCCTTTGAGTGTATGTGTCATTTTTTTTTTTCTTCTTACCTTTGAATTTTAATGTGTTTTATGTTTTTTTCACTTGAATCTATCGACATATTAATATCTATCGACTAAGCGACCATTGTACAATTATTACAGCAGGTTTCCTCTCCAGAAGATGACGCTCTCGTTCCCAGATCACCAACACAAACCGTTTTATTAAACGTATGTAGAAACATTAATACAATATAACTGAAACACTGATAATACACAATACTGTCGACCTTTGGGACTGCCTTTGAGACTAGTGTAGACCAAGATCAGCCCGCACACACATGCAGTCTGATCATGGCCTGCACTGTACGCTTTTCAGTCAAAACATTTTCAGCAATCACCCTATTAGCAACCAATGGTAGAGACCATTTGAAAAAATTGCAAGTCCAAATGAGGAATTTAGCATGGCAAAGGTTAATAATGCTATGCTTCAAAATAATCATTTGTAGACCTAATTGACAGAGATACTGACAGCTGATACAGTGTTTGACGTATTATTCAAATAAATATTTAATGTGAACCTATGGAAGAAACTGGCAAATTATTTATCCTTTCAAAGAACTTTAAGCGTATCTGATGTCCAAATATTGATTATATTTTCTGCAGCCAATTACTTTTTGTGATTAATTTAACAGCTTGCACTGTTTGTACTCCACGTAGCCTGGTGAATAAATCTGGGTCCACAAATTTTAGTCTAAGTATGTTATGTTTGCTTTGATCAAAATCCCACCAACAATATTTTAGCTTTTTAGAGACTTGTCTCTACATGAGACTGATATAATGCTGCCTGCCTGCGTTATCACGCCGTAGATAATTGATATGATACCACTCCATGAACTTTAATAATAACTCCTGGAATAATCCTTATGGGTTGACCGCAAATCACAATGTAATTATAACAATACCCTTGTAACGAGTTTGATATGTCATAACTCGACCTTTACCATCCAGTTACGGGGCGGATTCTGTGAGTACAGATGTCAAAGGTGTACATATATATAAATACATTGATTTCAACATCACAGATAAGTCAATATGACTTTGGAGAGAGAATGTATTTCTGTTTCTGGCACTATTTTATGTATTTTATATACCAAGCTTGTAGCCATCTGTAAGTAATTATACTTGAGCAGCATACGAATTCTTTAAAATCTCCAAAGTGTACATAATGAGTGCAATATAAGTGTTAAATTGTTAAATATCATACCGGATTTACCAGACTTATTTCCAAAGCACAATACAATAATCTCATCTTTTATTACCAATTGATCTTACTCAGCGAAATGCAAACTCCGGGACAGTGAAGTATATCCTGCATTGAAGATTTAGCGAAACAAGCAAGTTCTAACCAATAAGTAGGTACTCCCCCTTAACTTGACTTGACTATTTGAGTTTACCGTCGCTTCAACAGTATTACAGTCATATAGCGACGTCCAGCTAAATTACAGGTGGAGGAAGACCCCGAATGCACGGAGGCATCCGGGTAGACCTACCGACCTACCGCAAGCCAGCTTGAAGGCTTCCTCACATGAAAATCCAAATGACCCTGCCGGGATTCGAACGGACCCCTCCTTATATAACAACACAAATTATATAGATTGAAATATACTTTTTTCTGATACATTACATATAAAAATAGTACTACCTGAACATAGCAGTATTTTGATTTTCAATCGAATATTAATATAATCATCAAAGATACCGCTCAATATTATTTAAGTAAGACTTCATTCGGTGGCAAAGAAGTAATCAAAATGTATGGCAAATTTTATGATAGGATCTTAACGCAAAAAGGTACCATCTAACATTTCGGTCAAAATTGTTGTTGTATTTTTTTGTTTTTTGTTTTTTCTTTTTGTTGTTGTTTTTTTACATATTTCATTATATTTTTATGTAATTTACATCCTGTCAAAATAGTATAGCTGTACTTTAATTCAATCCGAAGATATGAAGAAAAATATTAAGGTATATATTTTTCAATTTAATTTTAAATGTTTTAGATAGAAATGTGTCAATACATTGACAACCATTACTTCAAATATAAAAGCAGACAGCACATGTTTGCAATGAAAAAGCACAAGATTAAATAAGAATAATTTATATAAAACCTGCTATGGAAGAAATGATATTAACCTTAAAATTTTAAGATCGTTCATGTTTAAAATTTATTTTGTGACAAAATAGTCAGTATTTGTTATAATTTCATTTTGCAGAATACAGAATCTACATGCTCAGATGAAGAAAATTTCAACACACTTAACAAAAACCAATAATACTGATAAAGATAAAGGAGAGAACACCACATGTTCTGAGTATATTCCTCATGCCGATATAAAAAAAAACGTTCAAAAAGACCTGTGTCAACACCAGTCACTGAAATAAATCTTGAGTAAACAACACTTGTACTCATTTGTTTGTCTCACTTGACAGTTGAAGGACACGAAAACTATGATGGAATAAAGTATTTTTCAAATGCTGACAGTAATCAGGTGGATATTCTAGAAACAAACAAAATCAGCGAAGCGAGGTTACCTCTTGTTGAATCAGATTCAGATACCAATCATGATGAGACACACAGTTTGAATTGCACCCCACACAAACGTGCATCATATTGAAGCCCAGAAAAGAATAAGGCAGAAACAGGAAACTTAAATAAATTGTTTGTTTGGTGGGTTTTAACGTCCCGCTGACAGTATTTAAGTTATTTAGAGACTATGTCTACTTGAGACAAATATACTTCTGCCACACTGCAGTATCATGCAATAGACATTTGGCATGATACCACATCCAGTCAAGAGGCCAACCAGTCCGCAGCAACTATCCTTATATGTTGAGCGCCAAGCGAGTGAGTTCTATATTTTATGACTTTGGTATGTCGCGGTCAAGGATCAAACCCATGACTTTCTGCTCCCATATCGGATGCTCTAACCACTAGATAGGTTCAAGCTCATAACTGTGCAAAATGTCGATTCAATTGTGATGATAAATTTACAGAAGAATAAAAAGAATGAATATTTACATTGTTTTATGGTTTGGGTACTTATTAACGTCATAGGCAATTCATTGGTGAAATGGTTGAACGAGGCACACCCAGTCGAAAAGGCAAAGCAAAGAAAACTGTCACAGAAGTTCTTTCTTTCTCATAATGACCGAACAAAAATGTCTGCAGGGCCTTTAAGATATAATAAAAGAGCCATAGAGGCCATGATTCGATCACCTGACTATAGTTTGTATGTGATAACTGCTGCAAGACAGGTAGAAGTAGATTGGCAATGGAAATAATAAGAAATACTCTCATTTTGTGTAATTTTAATAATAAACAAGAAAAATATACATGTATACCAGCGGTTTTATGTTTAAAGTTTTCACCATATACATTTAAGGCAAATTAGCTCTGCCACTGGCAGCCATGTTTTTTACGGAACGGAATAATTTTAGCAATCTTGGTCGAGGGTTACACAAGGAACATCTGTTCTAAAACATTTTTAAATCTGGCCAGTAGTTTTGAAGGAGATGATTTCTTCTTTCTTTTTTTTCTTTCCGTTGCCATGGCAACCAGAGTTCTGCATGGATCAGGTTTATTTTAGCAGCTGTTGTGAAGATTCACCCAAGGATTATCCCTGCCAAGATTAATCGAATTTTGTCCAGCGGTTTCAGAGGAGATGTCGTTTAAAGCAAATTGTTGACGACGGACGACGCCGAACGCAGGGTGATCACAAAAGCTTCACCTTGAGCACATAGTACTCAGTTAAGCTAAAAAGAAAAATAATAGACTACACTCTTGCCAGGAATAAACATGATGCGTTCGTGGGAAGTGATTGGAGAGGGTAATTGTGTTTGATCGAAAGAAGTGGGAGATTGTCCAAATGACAAAAAAAAATCTAACAATGTGTTATGACACAAACCTTCTACTTTTATTGAAGAAGAAAATGATTTTGTTGCTTCGTGTTCAAAAGAAATAATTCCAGAAGACTCGGTTATAATGAGAGCTTACCGTCTAACAAAAAAGTAAAAGGATTATGTGGCCAAGAAGTTGAGCGATGAGGAAAGACATTAAATAAACAATGTTGAAGTGACAAGTAAAGAGGGAATTACACTAAAATAAATTAAACTTAGCCAAAAACATAGATCATGTGCACATTTACATGTGCAATTTTAATACATTTGGATGTAACATGTCTGTTTATTGTAGGAAGAAAATGTTTACAAAATGTTAAATGTTCGCTTTATTCAGTATAACACAAAATATATTGTGAAAAGGTACTTCTGTACGATTTATAAAATGTAATGTCATATGCATATCCTTTAATTTGTTTATTCAGAAATTTGTCATATGGTCCTTTCAAGCTTTTTTTTTAAATGTTCAGCGCAAAAAGGAACCATAATTTCGTATGGTACCTTTTTGATAGTAAATCTCACAATAAAGCAAAAAGGAACCATCATACCTAATTACTTAATTAAGCTTAATTTGTTATAATTATTTAATACTTTCTGACAATACACACTAGACATATGCCTACTTATAAGCAAAGAGAAACTTTTGTAGCACAAGAACCTGATTTGATCTAAGGCTTGAAACTTTCAAATACCATTTACTCAAAATATGAAAATGCCACACGGTACATTTTTGCATTAAGGGGGCGATGTGATGTGTAGCAGATGTTTGTGTGTCCAATAAAATTAACTATCTTTATAAAGACCACTTTACTGTTGTAGATTCTTGCAATTACCTTCATCTTGAGATTTTTCCGTCGATGGAGCAGTCTTCAATTAGCCCATTTACCTACTTTTCATACGATGATCAGACATTCATCTTAAACGAATAGATTTTTTTATAACGAAAGCAAATGAAGTTGTAAGAATTCAGAATTAGATGGGTCTTTATATATTTCTTATGAGTCTCCTAAGCTAAATTGGCAGTTGAAGGGTTCTAAAAATTGACTGGACAAGATAGGACAAAATAATGATATTAAGAAAGTATGTTTGAACATATGTTATCAAACACATGTATAAGTTTTAAAATGTGTTATGACAAAGTCGCGAAAACAAATGATAAAACATATGTACATGTATAACGATTACGGAAGTGCATTGCATGTCGCTTATACTCTTATACTTCCTTGTTTTTCATGAAGTAGTTCTCGTGCTCCTAATTCCAAAGAAAAAACGATAATTTTGTAAAGCTTTAAACATAAATGACTGAGCAGCACGTTGTAAAACGTCCTATATTTTATATTTCTTGTTTTTGAAGACAACACTATATTAGTCAAAAATCGTGTAGATTGCGAGAAGAAAAGTAAAGAATTTACTTTTCCACATTACGCCCAAAAATTTGTCAACAATGGTATTTTAATTAAATATATGCTTCTTCTTTTAATTCATTAAGATTACAAATTGTCCAATCAGTCTTAAATGTTCATATGTTTGTTAATTTTTATGTCAATTGGGAAATAAATTTACAACTTATACTTACATTTTTCTCGATGGTTCCTGGGTAAGACAAGAATATTGGGTCTGAGACAATTTTAAAGTATCCTTGCCCACACAATAGAGTTCAACCTACAACCTGGGGACCAAGAGCCCTATTTGCTACCTCTTGACCATGTGCAGTCAGCATACATCTTTAATAAGATATACGTCACTATATGACTGACATAATGCTGCGGAGATGGTAATCTCAGTCACAACATCAGCCAATCAGCCAAGTGTATTTACCCAAAACGAGGTTCAAATATATAGCCCAGGGATGTAGACAATAACCGAAATACGGAGTGACGGTGTGAGGAATAAAAGTCAAAACTAGGTGTGTGTGTGTGTGTGTGTGTGTGTGTGTGTGATACTGGCTAGTATGCCTCACACAACCTTTCGTAACAATTATCTTAGCGTCACTATCAATGTCGGTTTAGCAATAGAACCCCCGAAGACACTGAGGAGATATTAAGTCAAGTATTAGACATGTTCAAAGACAAAAAAAAGCGTCAAAAGAAAATCGGTTTACTGAAAACCGTCTACTCGAAAGCATTGTAGAAAAATATAGGCATCTTTGGTCAATGATAAGGTATTGTTGAACATGTAAATGAATTGTTTGCTTGGGTTATATGCCAAGTATACACTATTACAGTCAATTGGGAAATTTTGTCTACAGTTTTATCACGTTGATTATATGATACTACACCCAATCGCATTATTCTGACACAAGACCAACCGGTCAATGAACCACGCTTATGTTCTGAGCGAGTAAACCAGTTAAGAATGTTGTATGTAGCGGACGGGGACCGAACCCACAAACTCTTGGTTATGGGGAAGATATTTTAACCCCTCGGTAGCCGAGACCAGGAAAATATTTCATTTTAGTTTCATGGGTAAAAGTTAAAAATTAAAAGTAAACCCCTGAAAATCCTGAAATTCGGGAGATTTCCTGAAAATTTTTACCCATGTAGTTCCTATGTATCTATAGATATTTACTTATTTAAACAAGTTGGCAACTCGTTATCATATCCCGTCATGCAAACTGATTGATACAATTTATCCCCAGAAGAATGTATTATCTAAACATTTTATGTTTTGTAAATATCATTCCTTCATACCAAACGATATACAAAGTAGTTCGATAAATCAGAAAGGGCATGACCGGACTCAAAACTGTTGCTTCACCAGCAGCGTCATCAAGGCTTCAAAGGTAATATCATACATAGTACATTTCTACATACATTAAGTAAGCTATTATGCAATAAAATATTATAAAAATATATTAAACCTATAGCTATGGAACTTCAGTGAAAATATATTAAGAAATTTTTCACCAAAACACGAAATTATTCCTTTGCGTCAGTTACTTTTAAATATACACTGCTATTAGCTTGAAAGGCAATACTCGCAGCGAACACGTCTTTGACACAAAGAATGGATACAATCAGAAACACACAATGCGATTTTAACATATATCCTATCATTTCACACTTATCGGTTCCGTTCGAGAGCTACAGACCATGGGCTCGTTCCAAGGCCGGATAAGTCATCTTAATATGTATCGAAATATACAATTGCTAAGCATATAATGATACAGTACAAGGCTGCCTAGCGTTAGATTATGCACCTTCCAAGGTTTTAGCTATTAAAATTTAAGCCCGCATTTCCCATTCTTATCTAGGTAAATTGCTTACAAACAGCTTCACATACAAATTCGGGTTTTATTGGGGGTTTTTTATTTGCATAATTGATGTCAATCATTGACTGTTTATTATCCCAGGGTAGCTATTCTACAGCTTATAAGTCATTGTAAACGAAGGGCCTCGAAGGCGCATGAGACGAATGATATCGTACACACGGTAACAGGGAGGACACTGTTGTCGGCTAACCGTTTAGTAAATTGGTCCAAATGTGTTAATTTTTGGATGGATAAAGATAAAGAATCTAGTTGGTTTCAGTGTTGTCTTTTACTTTAAAAATGATAAATATATTTTTAATGTTAATATCGAGCTTGACAACTACCGGGACCGGCTACTTCCGGTTTCACTTGCAGTAAATAGAAGGTATGTTTCTATTGGTTTAATTTTATTAATGCAGCAAAAAAAAAAGTCACAACCCGGGCAATAATGACAGATGCATCATTATTAATGGAAATAAAATATATCCTATGTCAGGGGGTGCTATTCCTTTTCTCAGCATCCATTATGATTTTTTTCAGGGAAATGTTTTATTGAACAATGAAAAAACAAAAACAGAATCATTCACTGTAAAAAGAAACGGAAAAAACCTGTCCCGGCAGTTTTCAGGCTAGATGGGAACATTTAAACAGTTGTTTGTCCTTAAAAATAATAAAAGACAACACCAAAGCCAACTAGATTCTTCATTAACATACCTCTGTCATGTAATATGTCATTGGTTAATCTAATAGGGAATTCACAGTATCTGATTGATATGAAAAAGTAATGAAACAGTTCCAAATTACACGCCACACTTTCTTCTTAAATGGTCCAGTTTGTGCATAATGCATCATTATGACTTTCAGTTCTTTGATTTTAATGTTACCTTTATGTACGATATGATTCACCCCATGGAACTTTCAGCCCCTGTAAATGTAAATACGTGCTTCCCCTCCCAAACGTTCCTTGAGTTTTCATTGGTCGAATCGCAGTCATGTGATGACTACTGTATTTCTTTGTTGGGTCATTAGAAATCCAAATATGTCAGTAGAAACACAATTGTGTTTAAAATTACCCTTACTAGATTTCTAATTCATTTAAGCGACCTTGACATTGCTTGCTTGTCAGAGGTTGAAAATAGCGTAAGACTTTCTGTCAACAAATATATTACATAGCTAGTGCCCTCGTCCCCTTTGAATATTACTGAACCCCCCACCCCCACCCGTGCACCCTCTCCACTATATTTTCGTGCGGGGTCAGGCAAAATATGCTCTGGTCGCCCGACCGACCCTCTTTTTTATTTTTACTGGAGACCAGAAGCGGAACTTTTTTTGGCCTCAATACCAAACCCAATAATTAATCATTTATAAACCATGGAAAGTTCTGTAATAACTAGGTGTGGTCTCGTCTGTGTAATCAAATACAGTTGCCCATCTATAATCTTTGTTTCCTGCAGTTTCCATACATTTAATCATCGACAATTAACTTGCTTTATTGAGATCTAGTATCAAATGTTGATATGGCAACTGGAATATTAAAGATTTTTACTTGTTTTATGTGCTTTGCACACAAAGGTAACGACGAAGGATGCTTGTTATGCCAACTTTTCTTGAAGTGTTTAACGATGACATATTATTCATATTAAACCAAAATAAATTGTTTTATCCAAATAATAAACGTTTCTAGATTTTTTATTGCAACAATCATGTGTTTCAAAACTGTATTTCGACTTGTAATCTTACTCACTCAAAGCCTGAACATAAGGTATTATCCTGCATGACTGCAATATGGTAAATGAATTTTAAAGTTATTTCTTGTCAGCTATATGTTTCTGAAGATAATAATAAATAAACAAGAGGGCCATGATGGCCCTGAATCGCTCACCTGAATATAAATGAGCAACATATGTTGGATATTTCATATGGACCTACTTTTTGACCTCATGACCCAACTTCGAACTTGTCCAAGATATTATGGAAACAGACATTCCGACCAAGTTTTATGAAGATATGGCCAAAAATGAGGCCTCTAGAGCGTTAACAAGGTTTTTCGAAGGTTTGATCTAACGACCTATTTTTTCACCACACATGACCCAAATTTGAACTTGTCCAAAATTTTATGGAAAGAAACATTCTGACCAAGTTTCATTAAGATTGGGCCAAAAAATGTGGCCTCTAGAGTGTTAACAAGGTTTTTCTAAGATTTTACCTAATGACCTACCTTTTGACCCCACATGACCCAAAGTCGAACTTGTCCCAGATTTTATGGAGACAAACATTCTGACCAAGTTTCATGAAGATTGGCCTAAAATATGGCCTCTAGAGTGTTAACAAGCTAAATTGTTGACGCACGACGGACGCCGGACGAAGGGCGATCACAAAAGCTCACCTTGACCTCGTTGTGCTCAGGTGAGCTAAAAAAAAATAATTTAAAAAATGTACGTTATTGTATAGGAAGGGTTTATTAAGCTTCACTTAATTTTCCATGAAACAAATTGAAGTAACTGAATACAGTGTGCATCGAGAGAACAATCAAAAATGTCATTTCATGATATGTGGTTTAACAATTAATAATGCAAATGTGTCCAAGAAATCTTTAGACTAGAAAACTCATTATCCTTTTTTTACAGATACACAGATATATTTATTAGCAAATTACGAAATTAAAGTATAAATATGTCCATTGTCGTTTGTTTGTTTGTTTGTTTTTTGGTGTTGTTTTTTCTGGCGAATATATGTTTGCGAAGAAAATGAAAAAGCAGACCTGACAAAAATAACACAATTTTAGTCACAAATGACATATTTGTGAAAACAGACAAAACATTTTAAATGGATAAAAAATAAGAAAAACTGGTAGTTGTAAATCGTTATGACAGTTTAATGCTTAGAAAAAAAAAACAGAAACATTGCAAAGCCTTTACGTGTTTTTAAGATTATTCATGAGACGTTTTTATAACGATTTTTTAACGATGGTTGGACTTCATCGAGGAATGTAGGCTGACAAAGAATTTGTCACTAAAGATTTAAGTAGAAAGACTTGAGCCTGAAAATTAAAAACATCATTTTGGTCAGTATCTCAGTTATCTTCGCAGTATATCAATTATCTTTTCAAAATTGTTCTTGCTTGGGGGATTTTTTTTTTTTTTTTTTTTTTTTTTTTGCTTTGCTTTTTTGAATGGACGTTCAAACAGAATAATGATTTTAGTAAAATAAAAATAAAAAAAAAAACGTTCTGTCCTGATTGTGGTCTGCAGCCAACACCTTTTGTAGGACATCATTCAATACATCTTCTACGGTGTTCTGTCCTTTGTTATAAAGTGTATTTCCTCCTTGTCGTTTTGGATAAAACAATCGCCGATAGTATCCATATTTAGATTTGATAAAAAAAAAAAAAAAAAAGTTTAAACACACACACAAACAGGATATTTTCTTCTATGCTTTAGACTGTTGCAAGAAAGCTCATTCAATAAAGAAAACCAAATGTATAATTGCTAAGGTAATAACATGGTTAAATTACCTCAGTGGAATGATCTTAAAACGCTAATGAAGATAAAAGACTGTCAATGACTCTTTGTACTCTACGGTGCTTCAACAATCATCTCCAATTTACATACTAATCACGATCCGTCTGTGGCCTGACTTCATTTGCAATTCAGTTCCAAAACAAGCCAAAAAACATTAACTTTTAAATTAGGCTCCAAAAAAAGAAAAAAAACACTGATTAAAATACAAAAGAGACTTAGTTTCCCGGTCCTTTGCTTTGGAAAGCAGCTTTTAAGATTTTTTTTTCTTTTATTAGTTCATGTTACAATCAATGAACCAGAACAAAATAGTGCAAAACAAATTTAAGGCAGCAAGGTGTATAATACAAGTCGGAAGTCAATATTCACAATATCAGAGCGTTCATTGCATAACTAGTCAAAAACAGTGAAGCAATCGATAGAAGGCGCTAATAAACATTCCCATCAATAACTTGTTGTTTAACAGTCTTTAATGGTTTGAGAAGTACGTAAGCTGAAATAAAATAATAATATCATCAGTTATTGTTTAAATCAAGCAATCACATTTCAAGTGGGATTGTATGATGATTCCCGGCACTGGGTGCATATAACGGTTGATGTATTTTGACAACACTACTTTATTTTTTACACTTTAAATGTAATTAAAATAGGACATAAAATTGTGACGTGAGTAAGGTGGTGGCTCCTATCGTTTGTGATTTTTTGGAAGTCTCTTTATGGCTGAAATACGGTTGCAATGATGGCAAACACCTCAACCACAACGACATGTCATGACATTGCCTTCTACGAAAATTAACTAAAGATATGGGTCGCTTTGATGGAACCCTCGCAGTTTCAAATATCTTACTGTACAGAACTGCGTTTTATTGACAATAATCATTCGGCGAGTTAATCGATAAAATTATCAATTACTATTGAGTGTTGTTGTTGTTGTTGTTGTTGTTGTTGTTGTTGTTGTTGTTGTTTTTAACCATAAATTCTAGTTTTTCAAATGATATGACATGAAAAGTTATATTGAAAACAACTATAACATACTTGTATATTTCTATGTTACTCAGGATAATCAGAAAGTTATAAACAGAGAAGTATGAAGTCGCGCGCGGCCAACGAGACTTCAATGAGACCCAGACGATATTGGAAATCAAATACACATTTATGGTCAGTTCCAATGGATATTAAAATTAATATTAGTAAGCAATCATTCAACATGTTTTCCTTTGAAGATCTGTGCTTACTAACACCAGTCAAAAACCCTTAACGGCAAAAATCACGGGTTAATCCTGCATGTACACGAGGCTATCATGTATCTCGACGTATGTGTCATATCGGACCGGTTCTTTCTCCTCCTCTCTCTCTCTCTCTCTCTCTTAATTATAATTAAACTAAAAAAATACTCTAATCATGTATCCGTCCTCTTCTTTCCTTCATCTAAACTCACTCTAGCTAAAACCAGTAGCTTTACAAAAAGTATTTGAAAAGTAATATTCCCCCAAGCCCCATCGAAATGCCCGGTACCCGCGTGATAGGTGGTCGAGTTCTCGTTAACTATCGAGGCACGCGATAAAGCGCGTTATTTCGGAAAGCTGCCAATTTCTGTTTATAAGTCTTTGGGATAATTTTCATTTTATTATGATTTATATTTATTGACATAATAAGGAGTTCAAGAATTATAATGATAAACAGCGACCACAGATAATTTATTTATTTAAAAACACTTTTAGGTTAACAAACGATAGTTTTTGCTTGTGTAACTTTTTCGGCCGTTAGGCCCTTTATTTTCACCCTGACTTCCTGCGAAGCACAAAGCAATGAAGAGGAATAAAATTAGGCTTTTCATTGATATTATATACTTTGCTAAATTCCTATTGGCGATTGTAAAATTAGTGAAAAGAACAGAAAGGAGTTTAGGAAACGAGTTCTTTAGATCTCTGTTTGTTTTAAAGGTTGAAGTTTTTTTCCCCTGGGAACGATTTGTCCCGAATAGTAAGAAACTCCACTTTTTTAAGGTAAACTGAAAGAGTAGAACACTGAAAAAAAAAGGGAAAAAAAAGGAAACACATTGATTTCGGAATTGACTATATTTAACAAAACGTAACATCCGGTTTCGTTTTGTAGCCCGCGAAACGAAGCCAAACGCGCAGATGTTTTAAGGCTGTAAGGGTCTACCAAAATTGTACAAATTATTTGGATCCGTGGTTTTTCAGAGAGCTGCACTGACACAGGAATTACACAACTATTAAACCAACAATAAAATATATTGCATGTTAAACCATTCAGACACTAATCATCAAGCTGGTTACCACGGCCGGGTATCTTTGTTAAAGATATTTCTTGTTCAACCATTAAGAGCGTTACTGTTTTTTAATCGCGAGAGCCTCTGGGGATTCAGAGAGGAAAATGATTTACACATGGGAAATATTCAAACTGTTTGTTCTATTTGCTCTTCTTCAAATGTCGCCCTAACTTCAAAACTCTTCCCATTAACGTTGGTCCGAAAGGTTAGTATTGAATAACACATTTTGCACTCACATATGAAGCGTTTCTATTTGAAAAAAAATAAATTTAAAATAAGCATACGAATTGGCTGCTAAAATGACTGATAAAATCATATAAAATATTGTTTTCTACCAAAATCACAAAGGTTTGTGTAATGTAGACGTTCAAGGAACTCAGAATATATGTTTGTTGGGTTTTAAGTTCTGTCGAGAGCGGACACACTGCAGAATCACTCCGAAAACATGTGGCATGCTACCACATCCCGTCACATTTAACTGACACCGGGCCAACCAGTCCTGGATCAGAATAAATGAATGAATGCATTAATATTACTTTTGTTGACTGAAATAGTTTTCCAAATGCGTCTCGGGTTCGAGTTTCGATCACGTAAATAATTGGATACAGTGGTAGCTGTTTTATTTGCGTGTTTGTTGTTGTTGTTTGTTGTTCTTGTTGTTGTGTTTTCGGCGATTTCGTTCTCAATCTACAATGGTGTCCACTAACCGTGCTGTCGCTAGTGAGTTCTAATATGTTTTGCAAAAGATGAAAATCGAAAGGAGATTCATAGGAGCTTCCAGGTGATATTTTTACTCTTATTACACTTACCATATCAGCACGCTCTTTTTTATGCAATGCCATGGTCCAGTGGTAACCCACCCGCCAGCGGATCTGTTGATAGTGGGTTCAAACAAGGACAAGGGGGCAAGGATTTTTCCTGACCTTCCCATAGCATTGGTCTTACCCAGGAACCGTCGAAAAAGATTAGTATAAAGCGTAAGAACTTGTTTCCCAATCGACGTAAACTAAATCAGTTTAAAGTTGCCATGTGTATCGCTCATACTCATTTGATTCTCCTATAACCACCGTCCGATAGAATGCTTGTTAAGGTCACCAATCAGTTACAATAATTTTATTCAGTATTATTAAATTTAATCAGGTCCATTTGAGTATGAAAGCATAGACTGAATTTAAACCGGCTTCTTTATTTGGTTAACTTGCTATGCTATCACACACAATGACACCTTTTTTCCAGATATTTCTTTTTCATTTTGTTTTTATTCTTTTAAGAAATACTTTCTGCTTGATTCTACAATAATACATGATATATATATATATATATATATATATATATATATATATATATATGACTTGCTTTACAAATTATTGCTTCAACGTCTACACGATACGGTTATCATGATATTTGAAATTTATAAGATACGTTTCGGATATTGTAACGTGTACTAAACCGAGCCTAGCTTCAACAATTAAAACCAAAAGAAACAACCCTGTTTCAAACCAGTTTCAGAAACTATATACAAATATGATAAAATGAATTTTCCTCAAGCTCCCAGTTATGATTAGAAAAATAAACTAACATTAAGTATTGACCGAAATATGTACAGACAACGCGTGAATTAATTTCAATAAAATTACAAAAAAAAAACACAAAGAAAAAAAAATAATCAGAGTTACCGAAAAATCTTAAAGAAAATATACATATAATTTAATGCTCAAATTTCCAAGACTATAACATAAAACACGCTGCTTTAATCAATTAACCCTAGCACAGTATCGAACCTCACACCAATACTGTATGAAACCAACATTCCATTCAAACCATAATTCAGCTGAAACCCTTGTTCAGCAGTCTACGACCCGGCGATGTGTGCAAGCACCAGGGGACCCAACGAGAATGGCTCATACGTCGCAAACCCGAGGCAACCCCCAGAACCAACCCGAAACGACCAAAGTCCCAGACTTACCAAACAGTGGCTAAAAATACAACTCCAACCCTAAATAAACGGCGACCCGGCTAACAAACAAGCGGAAAAACACAACAGCAGGAATGGTACATACGCCGCAAACCCGTGATTTAATTCTCTGCTTATAAAACCCACCAAAGTCCCCGTATTATAAAGGGTTTATTATATATAGCCAATTATAACCGTATAGTTAATTTGACCGATCTGCACACCTTGAAGACCTGCAGCCAACTGACAGCAACAAAAAATTCGCTTCCTTTTATAGGTTTCCGTTACACGAATGACTCGGTTTATCCCATATAAACGGAACCCTTTGATTTTATGGTGAATGTAACATTAAGAGAATAATTACAATTTATTTATGTATTTATTTATCAAAAATCAGATTATCTTTTCTCAGTATGTTTTAAACATGAAAACGTATTCAAAATAATTAAGATAATTAAAAAAAATGATTGAAAATAAAGTTAAATTAAGTAAACGAGAATGTTCTGAAACTAAACGCAATATGATTAAATCAACGAAAAGCAAAAAATCATCACATTACCCACGCCTCTGGGTTCAAGCGTCCCGCTTGATAATACAAATAACTATTTTCTTTTAATAACCTTTAACAAAATAGAACACTTTGAACGACCTTAATTAGATAAACATTTCTTGCCATTTACTTGTGGGCGAACAAAATCTTTAAGGAGGATCTTTTGACTTTAACTTGAATGTCATCTGGGGATATCTTAATGCCCTTATCGATGAACTCACTGAGGCGTAGCTTCATGTTGCCAATGCTACTGTCTTTTCTAACAACCACTGAAGAGTTCATCAACGATTCGCCATCCTGGCACACACTTAAGTTCCGATAAAACCTCCCATTCGCCTTATTTTCAATACTGAGATTCACCTCAAGCTTATGCTCTTCTTCACCTATCACACTCTCATCACTGTCAACTTCCTCTTCATCAGACGACATTTCCTTATCCATCTGTCCACCAGATATTTTTCTCAATGATGATGCGGAAAGTCCGGAAGGACTTGGTTCGGTCTTAGGGTCTGAGCACTTCTTCTTTGGTGCCTGAACCGGTAGTGGTGTAGTTCTTTTTCTAGATACCCTGCCTACTTCAATCTCATCAGTAGGTGCCTTTTCCACATTTATCTCTATTTCTGGATCCTTATTCCACTCATTTTCACTATCTCCCTCTTGAGCAACAATTCTGACATTTTCTTTCAGTCCTTTATCTGGCACTGACACACTTTTAACACTGCTGCTGTTCTGCCTAGCACCAGCACCTTCAGCAGGAGATTGTTTCTCATGTTTGGTTTTTACATGCCGGTTAAGATACTCAATCTTCTTAAATGACGATTCACAGAATTCACACTGGTGACGCTGTTTAGAACAATCAATCACATGATTTTCAAATGTCTCTGTCTCAGGAATCCTGTCCCTACATACTGGGCAAATCAGCAATTTGGATTGGCTCATTGTTTCAGACCTGGAAATAGAGAAAACATAATCGTGATACCAGAACGGTTTCTTTCTTTTCCTACCTTTCTGGCTATACTCTTCTTCGTCTTCTTCTACTTCAGCTCCCACTTCTACTGGACACCTTTCGTCGTCATCAGGTAAGTGGCTTTCAGTTTCAGGACATCTTTCTCCTACTTTCTTTTCCATGTTCTTCATCGGTTCTTCAACATTTTCTTCTTTATTCAACTGGTCTTCACCTGTCAGCACTTGATGTTTCATTCTTCTCATCCTATCAGCGTGAATGACCTGAGGAACATTAGACCTTCCGCAATCTACCCTATATTAAACATCAGAGAGTTTCTCAAGAACCAGGTATGGACCCCTCCAGAAAGACATCAGCTTGGGTGATAGACCCACGCGCTTGACAGGGAAATACACATATACTTTATCTCCGGCACTGAAGGTTCCATAAAATAGACTTCGATCATGGTAATTCTTTTGCCTTTGAACAGCTTGGCTTGTATGTGACCTGACAAATTTGTGTGCACTTTCAATCTTTTCTTGAAGTTCCCAAACCCATTGGTTACTTGGCACAGGTTTAAGGCATGGTGGAATTTCAAATATCAGATCCAACGGGGTGGTCGTTTCCCGCCCAAGCATCATCATGTTTGGTGTCATACCGGTGGTTTCGTGTTCTGATGCTCTGTAGGCCATCATAACGAAAGGAAGCTGCGAATCCCAATCCCTGTGGTTCTCGTCCACAAATGCACTGAGCATCGAACACAGAGTACGGTTAAACCGTTCGACCATCCCATCCGACTCTGGGTGGTAGGCTGTCGTCTTTGTCTTGTAAATTTGTAAGAGTCGACACATCTCCATGAATAGTTTGCTCACAAACTGTTTACCCTGGTCAGAATGAATCTTTTGTGGTATTCCAAATCTTGTTACAAACTGATTTTAGTAACCTTCAAAGCTTCCATATTTGGCATTGGATAGCTCTCAGTCCACTTTGTGAAGTAGTCAGACAGGACGAGAATATATTTATTGCCATTTTCAGTCTGTGGTAGTTCTCCAAGAATGTCTACAGCTATACGTTCCAAGGGGTATCTTGATCGAACGATCTGCATTGGAGATTTAATTGTTTTCATCGGCCCTTTCCGCTTCATACAAACTTCACATCCCGAGACATAAGCTCTGACGTTCTTTTGGAGACCTGGCCAGTAGTATCGCTGTCTCACCTTGCTGAGAGTTTTCTTAATTCCAAGATGTCCTGATGCTTTAATGTCATGAGAAAATCTCAACACAGTTCGTCTTAGAGATAAAGGTACAACCGCTTGCCAGTACACAGTATTCGAATCAAACACATCCCATCTTCTTTCAAGGAGGCCGTTACGCACACGAAGTCTGTCCCACTGTGCTAGAAGAGACTTGAGAAAGTAACTTCTTTCGTTTACTTCTCTCTGCGGAGGGCGCTTTCCCTCCATTAACCACTCTTTCACTGAACGGATGTCATCATCTTATTTCTGTGCTGCAAGAAGCCCATCTGTGGTGTCGTCACACATGGTTTTGATCTCATTTAGTCGGTGTTGCACAACCGTGTTGTTCACAATGTCTGGCTGAGATGGCTGGCAGTCCAAACCACACTGTTTGCAAGACTGTCTGCTCAAGCCATCTGCGTTCTTGTGTAATCGTCCTGGCCTATGTTCGATTTTCATTTCAAAAGATGCAAGCGTTTCTAACCACCGCGCAACTTGGCCTTCAGGATTTTTGAAGTTCATCAGCCATCTGAGGGAACTATGATCGGTCCGAGCGAGGAATTTTCGGCCATACAAGTAATGTCTGAAGTATTTTGTGAAATGGACTAATGCAAGTAACTCCTTTCTTGTTACACAATACCGTCTTTCAGACTTACTTAAAGTTCTACTAGCATATGCTATCACTCGCTCCTCTCCGTCTATTTTCTGTGATAACACCGCTCCTATCGCCAGATCACTTGCATCGGTATCAAGTATGAAGCTTTGTTTAAAGTCTGGATGGGCTAAAATAGGGGCCTGTACAAGTCTCTGTTTAAGATATTCAAATGCAATGTGGCAGGTCTCGGTCCAAATGAATTTGTTTCCTTTCTCTGTCATTTGATGAAGTGGTTTTGCTATCTCTGCAAATCGACTGATGAAACGCCGATAATAACTGCAAAATCCAAGGAAAGAGCGGACATCACGAACACACGCAGGTGTTGGCCAGTTACGGACAGAATCGGTTTTCTTTGGGTCCGTCATAATTCCTTCTGCTGTAACTTTATGACCTAAAAACTCAACCTCTTTGGAGAAAAGTTGGCACTTCCTTGGTTTCAATTTCAGGCCCGCCTTCATAAATCTATCAAAAACAGAACTTAGATTTTTTACCATATCCTCAAATGTTACACCGGTGACGATGATATCATCAAGATATATCAAACAGATGTTCCAGTGTAGACCTGACAAAACGGTTTCCATAAGTCTTTCAAACGTGGCTGGGGCGTTACAGAGTCCGAATGGCATAACCTTGAACTGGTAAAGACCTTTCCTGCAAGAAAAAGCAGTCTTCTCCCTGCCATGTTCATCAACTTCAAACCTGCCAATACCCAGAGTTCAAATCCAAACAAGAAAACCACTTGTTTCCGGCTAGCTGATCTAGTGATTCATCGACTCTAGGCAATGGGTAGGCATCTTTTGTTGTTATATCATTTAACCGTCTATAATCCACGCAAAACCTCTGCGTACCATCCTTTTTCTTTACTAAAACGATTCCGCTTGACCACGGACTTTTAGATGGTTCTATAACATCTTTTTGCAACATTTCTTCTATCTCTTTGTCAACTTCATCATTCATATGAAGAGGGACCCTTCGGGATGGTTGCTTAAAAGGTCTTGTGGTTCCAGTTGGAATTCTATGCTTAAATATTCCTGAGCGTCCAAGGTCACCATCTGAAGCCGAAAAAATGTCAGAATATTTGAAAAGAAGGTCTTCAACTTGTTTATGCTGTGTCATATCTAGTCCCGTGATGGTTCTATCATATAAGTCACGAAGATGTCCGGGAAGCTTTGTCTTTGATGGAACACTCGTGCAAGATCCTTGAATCTGTACTTCAGAAACTGCACTTGCAGTGGCAACATGCGTTCCGGGGTAAATAGTTTGTGTCTCATTCGTGAGATTCATCATTCTCAGAGGAACATATGATTTGCATTCAGTTACACATCTACCCACAAGCCCTTTTCCATCCTCATATAACTTCGGAACAGGTTCTATCAAACAACAAATATCTCTCGAGGCAAAGGGAGCAGCTACTACTACAGTATTTTCCCTTTAATAATCATCTCAGACCTTGGGGGCATGTCAACTTTTTCCGAAACCAAAACTCGATAACATCCTATGGGACCGTCACAGTGCATCTTACATGACTTATTAGCGATGTGTATCAAGTCATTTTCAACGTCAATGGAACATTTGTTTTTCTTAAGAAAATCTATGCCGATTATGAAATCAGAGTCAATGCATGCAACAACGACATTCGTTTCAAACCTTAATTCGTCAATTTCGACATTCATTAATCCCCCGCCGCGAAGCGGGAGGGGGGTTATAGGAATGCCCTTCGTCCGTCCGTCCGTCCGTCAGTCCGTCCGTCAGGCCGTCAGTCCGTCAGTGTGTCCGAAACACTTTCGTGTCCGCTCCATATCTCATGAACGCTTGGACACATTTTCTTCAAACTCGGCTAAAGTGTTAACCTCATTGAGCTGATGTGCAGAAGGCATGAGGCGGTCACGCTGGCTCAAGGTCAAGGTCATACTTGAAGGTCAAATGTTATTTTCGTATCCGCTCCATATCTCATGAACGCTTGGACACATTTTCTTCAAACTCGGCTAAAATGTTAACCTCATTGAGCTGATGTGCAGAAGGCATGAGGTGGTCACGCTGGCTCAAGGTCAAGGTCATACTTGAAGGTCAAATGTTATTTTCTTGTCCGCACCATATCTCATGAATGCTTGGACACATTTTCTTCAAACTTGGCTAAAATGTTAACCTCATTGAGCTGATGTGCAGAAGGCATGAGGCGGTCACGCTGGCTCAAGGTCAAGGTCATACTTGAAGGTCAAATGTTATTTTCTTGTCCGCACCATATCTCATGAAGCTTGGACACATTTTCTTCAAACTGGCTAAAATGTTAACCTCATTGAGCTGATGTGCAGAAGGCATGAGCGGTCAGCTGGCTCAAGGTCAAGGTCATACTTGCAGGTCAAATGTTATTTTCGTGTCCGCTCCATATCTCATTCAGGAGTGTTCCCCTTGCCTTACACAGACCACTTCTTGACCTGGATTGCACTTCCATAGTGATTTATTGTACTCGGTAAACAATAGTATGTCATGTTCACAATCATACAAATTATTTCATGATATATAAAGTTTTTAATTGAGTTACACATGTACTTTGTGGTTACCTATCACATCCTATACTTCATTGATGTTCACTTTTTGTACTGTTTCCCATGTAAAACTTGTCAGTAAACTTTTAATATATGTGCCTCCGAATTCTGAAATTCATACATAACTCCGGAAAGTTAAATTGTCTTAAACTGATCTTCTATGTCTGCTACAACCATTCCAGGTTAAGGTGAACATAATCCTATGACCAAACAAATTCTAATATTTGGCCAGCGGCGGGGGATATAGCTGTCCTTTGGACTGCCTTGTTGTGGTTTTACCTTTGATGTCCAGGAGTTCACCACCTGCTGATACTATGTCGACATGTAATTCTTGTAAATCAGTGTTATCCTTTGAGATGGATTGCCAAAACTTGTATGAGACAAGTGTCATGGTAGCCCCAGTATCAACAAGACATTCTACCTTACATCCATTGATTTTTGCTGAGACATATAGTCCCGAACCTTTCTGAGAAGAAGACTTTGCAGTGTGCTCTTTGTGCTTGTTTTGATCTTCTGCCACATGCTTCTCAGATTTTGTCGTTTTCAACCTCGGACAGTTGAATTTGATATGTTGCTCAGAGCCGCATTCAAAACATTTCCGACGGTAAGATGGTGTTTCTCTTTGCATACGGTTCTTCCGAAAGTTACGGCTCATGCCCCTTTCAAACCTAGAACCAGCACGGACTTTGGACTTAAGCTCCATTAATTCCTTCCTCATTGACACAACCAGTTCTCGTAACGACTGTAGTTCACTGTTCCCCGACCCCGAATTTTCATTAATTGGTTTGCTTGCAGAGTAGAGCGTCCCATGACCTTGCTTTTTCTTCCGTTCAGCCCTTTCAAAAGCCTCGAGCTCAACCGCATGACGAACCGCGTCATTGAGGTTGACAGGACGGGCTTGCTTGACTCTAAGTCTAATCTCAGAACTATGCAAAGCATCAATAAATTGCTCCTTTGCTAAGGTTTCCTTGACATCGCCTTGGGCAGTTGGATAAGCCAGGTTTGTAAGCCGTCTGATGTCTTGTGCAAGCTCTGACAGGTTCTCTGATGCCTTCTGCCGTCTTTCCCGTAATTGAACCCTGTGCAATTCTGTCTGGTGCGGTGGAGCAAATCGTTCCTGGAGGGCTGTGACTAGCTCGGAGTAGTCCTTTGATTTGCCTGACAAATTACCAAATACCCCCTGAGCTTGACCTCTTAACGCAACTGCAAGGTAGAGTCCCTTTCCCTCAGAAGTCCATTGGTTGATCTCAGCACATGCCTCGAAATGTGCCCTGTAGTCTGTCCATGATCCGGTCCCGTCATATGTAGCCGGTTTCATCATAACAGAACGTTTTGGGAAAGCTTTTGTCTTTTCTTCGCCGGGGTCTTTATTTGCCGTAGTAGACCTTCTCCTAACAGTGACAAACCTTTCTGGTTCATGATCAGACTCACTTGACCCAGCCATGAACAGTTGTTTCGGGGAAGAGGTCTTAAGCTTGTTTGGAGATGCTGGGAAAACACGCCGTCTGTCTGAAACATCTGCCGTCCTGCTTTTTATATGCGTCTCGTCTGGACTTGGTGTCAGTCCCATCTCATGCAGCTCTCTTTCTAGGTAGGTGACTTCACTCTTAATGCGTAACCTCTCATTCTGCATCGTTAACTCTCTTAGCTGACTATATAGGCTGTTAAGCTCCTCGTTGGTTATTGATGAAGCCATAATAAGGGTACTGATAATGGTGGTATTATCAAGTATCCCACCGCTGCCACCAAAAATATGTAACGTGTACTAAACCGAGCCTAGCTTCAACAATTAAAACCAAAAGAAACAACCCTGTTTCAAACCAGTTTCAGAAACTATATACAAATATGATAAAATGAATTTTCCTCAAGCTCCCAGCTTATGATTAGAAAAATAAACTAACATTAAGTATTGACCGAAATATGTACAGACAACGCGTGAATTAATTTCAATAAAATCAAATGATCATTAAAACTTTCAAACAACACCATACAGACGAAACCAGAAATATAATGCAAATGCTTCTACCTAAAACCTAAATTCCACTAAATTCAAACAACCAGCAAAGAAAAAAAAATAATCAGAGTTACCGAAAAATCTTAAAGAAAATATACATATAATTTAATGCTCAAATTTCCAAGACTATAACATAAAACACGCTGCTTTAATCAATTAACCCTAGCACAGTATCGAACCTCACACCAATACTGTATGAAACCAACATTCCATTCAAACCATAATTCAGCTGAAACCCTTGTTCAGCAGTCTACGACCCGGCGATGTGTGCAAGCACTAGGGTACCCAACGTCGCTCATACGTCGCAAACCCGAGGCAACCCCCAGAACCAACCCGAAACGACCAAAGTCCCAGACTTACCAAACAGTGGCTAAAAATACAACTCCAACCCTAAATAAACGGCGACCCGGCTAACAAACAAGCCCGAAAAACACAACAGCAGGAATGGTACATACGCCGCAAACCCGTGATTTAATTCTCTGCTCATAAAACCCACCAAAGTCCCCGTATTATAAAGGGTTTATTATATGTAGCCAATTATAACCGTATAGTTAATTTGACCGATCTGCACACCTTGAAGACCTGCAGCCAACTGACAGCAACAAAAATTTCGCTTCCTTTTATAGGTTTCCGTCACACGGATGACTCGGTCCTTGTCGCTTATCCCATATAAACGGAACCCTTTGATTTTATGGTGTATGTAACATTAAGAGAATAATTACAATTTATTTATGTATTTATTTATCAAAAATCAGATTATCTTTTCTCAGTATGTTTTAAACATGAAAACGTATTCAAAATAATTAAGATAATTAAAAAAAATGATTGAAAATAAAGTTAAATTAAGTAAACGAGAATGTTCTGAAACTAAACGCAATATGGTTAAATCAACGAAAAGCAAAAAATCATCACAATATTTTATATAAAATTCCTAGAAAGTATACTCGATATCGCTTACAATAATGACGAAGATTTATAGCATTTTGTAAAACTTGTTTAACCGGTCCCTGTTGCCGAGTTGTTAGAACGTCCATCTCGATCGGGAGGTCGTTGGTTCAATACCCGGCCGCGACATAGTAAAGTTTTAAAAATGGTACAGGTAAAGCTCTCTTGCTTGGCGCTTAGTATAGTTCTAGGACTCAGTGTTCCAGTGTCAGAATAATGTTGTATCATGACACATTTCTACGTCATTATACTGCTGTGTGGCAGCACTTTATTTGTCTCAAGTAAACATAGTCTCCAAATGACTGAAATACTGTCGCTGGGACGATAAACCCAACAAACAAACAAAAACTTGTTTGTACCTCGTCTTCGCACATCTGTAATATATTTTTAATAAGCTACAATAAATTATAGGCCGTTAAATCTTATGGATACTCGAATATATATTGCTCACGGCTAAACCGGTATATAAATAATTAAACCTGCAGCTGTAAGCATCAATGATTTTTATTACCCTTTACTAGAGTAAAACCGTCATTTTTATCTGCTTCGATATCTAATTCCTATTCCTGACGTGGACGATAAAATGTCTAGAAAAAAAAAAGTAACAATAAAAAAAAACTAAAAAAAACGGGATTTGTAGCATTCAGGCAGTTACTAAAATGTTAATGTTGATACCCTTTCTATATTATAAGAAACCAATGGTAATATGCATTATACATAATGTATATCTTTTTTGCTGTCGCAATTTTATTCGCAAAGGAATCCTGTCAAATTACTAATCACCGAACAGCTCCATCAGGACAAGTAAATATATATATTTTAGATATTGTTTTCGCATTATTTAACGTTAATGAATATACTGAAATTATATGCAAAAAAAATCGAATATTTAAATAAAAAAGTAATTCATTACGATTCACAACGGCTTTAAAAATTGTGCGTGGGAATTGGTTTCATAAAGTGTGTCCTTATATATTCTTGGAACAGAGGAAAATATCAATATTAGACCAAAATAATTTGTTAAAATGGTGTATTCATTTTTTTTTTAAAATGCATTGGCATGTTTATCTTTATTTTACCACTAAACTTTGATTTTGCAGGTACTTTAAAAGGTTTTGGTTTAGGTTTAATGCCCAGCAGACGACATCTAAGTCGTTTTGGAACGTGTGCACATGAGACTAAAATGGTCGTGTGATGCCTTAGTGTGATATCATGACGTACACACGTGGCATGATACCTAGTCACATTATCCTGATACTGGGCCAATCACTCTTGTTACTAGCCTATTAAGGTGACTTGACTTGACTTGACTATTTGAGTTTACCGTCGCTTTGACAGTATTTCAGTCATATAGCGACGTCCAGATAATGATATGTGGAGGAAGACACCGAATGCACGGAGGCATCCGGGTAGAACCACTGACCTACTGCAAGCCAGCTAGAAGGCTTCCTCACATGAAAACCCGAATGACCTTGCCACGCGATGAAGGGCTGATTGAGCCAGTGACTTTATTCTCTCGGCCACGGAGCCCCCACCCCCTATCAAGGTGAGCTCAACGCAAGTGATATGGATCTATACCAGAACCGTTGTAGGACTACTGGGGTATCAGTTATGGCAAGACCAAGCTTCGAACCGATGTCATCAAAAAAGTTCCTGATGAAAAGGACAGCAAACAAGTATATGCCCTGTCTCCCACTTAACCATTTTGTAAAAAGTGTATGTCATATGGCGTCATCTTATGATGTCAAATTTGCATGGATTTGTTTTTGTTATAAGTCAAATCTGTCACTGCGTTGTATGCTGTTTGTTTATTTTTGGCTTTTTTTTATTGTTCTTGTTTTTGTTATAAAATATCTTTGAAATAACCAATTAATCTCTCTCTCTTACTCTCTCTCTCTCTCTCTCTCTCTCTTGAAGAAGCTAACCATACATTAGCAACCATGTTCATATGGGGACAGATGCTTTACTCTTAGTGCTCCAAAACTCTGGAACTCGTTGCCGGTATTAATACGCCAGTCCAGCAGTTTCGTCTCATTTAAGAAACTCTTAAAAACATACTTCTTTGTTCGATACTATAGCGATCATTAAAATGGAAAATTACTCGATTACTGTACTTTTAATAACTGTGGATTTTAAACATTTTATTGTTGGTTTTCTACACGTTTATTTAATGATATTTTCCCAGTTTGCTTCTTAAATTTTATCAGGGAACCTTTACTTTACTTTAATACTATTTGATATTATGACACTGTTGTTACTTATATTTTAAAATTCTATCCAGAATCTTACTTTTTTCTTTTTTGTGTTTAAACAGATTGTAAAGCACTTTTGAACGTATAACATGTATGAAAAAAGTGCTATATAAATGTGGTGTAATAATAATAAATAATAATAATAAAAAGAAGAAAAAAAACATTATATGTGTATTGTACGTTTATGCAAGAATGTCAGTCTATATTGTTTGATATTCTTCCTCGTTTTTCTCAGAGCTTTGTTGTTCTGAGCGAGACACTTTTGTGGATTGATTTATTTTTGTTGTTGGTCGTGGTATATAAGATTTATTTTATGAATGCACAAGTATGCACAGGTATTTCCGGTTCAATTTGTTATTCAGATATCAAATAAACAAGTCTTTGAACCGCTTTTATATGCTGAGCACCTATCAATGGTGTAATTTTAACAACTTTGATATGTCACGGTTGGCGGTAGAACTTACGACTTCCTGCTCTTGGTGTGGACGTGCCAAAAATATGATAGATTTTTAAAAAAAAATATCAAGGGTAGTTAGTTGGGGTACAGATAAATTCCATGTTCACAATGTATGCATTTGCAAAATGTTTAATTTTTTTTTCAATGAACTATTTTAAACTTATTTAGTCTAGTTCGTCGATTAGGAAGCAGATATTACAACTTATATCAATCCTCTCGACGGTATCTGGAATGGACCAGTACTTTGCGCTATGGGAAGCATTAAAAAAACAACCTCAAACGGGGTTCGAATTCACAACCTACGGGTAGGCAATTTAGTACGTTACATATGAACCGGGGCGCCGTTGAACTATTACTATGTACAAAATTTTAGAAGCTTACATGCTAATGATAAAATCATACAACTGATACGAAAATTTGTAATATGCATTTAGTTCTGTTTCGAAGGTTGCGAGTACAATTTCTGATGGAGAAATTCTCCTATTTGTAATGGTTTTGTAAATGTTACCTTCAGCACTAAGGGAAGTCTTGAGCGAGTAATTTTATTATGGATTTCATCACGGTGTAATCTATCATAGCCTTCCCATGCGCAAAGTACTGGTCCAATCTAGGAACCTTTGGAACGGAATAACATCATTCGTAAAGAGCTTCCTTCTTGACGTTAAGACAAAGAGGAATGAAAATAATCTTCGGCATTGTATGTGAAGGAAACTGGTTAAAGATATGTGAGTTTGGATATGAAGTCTCTGTGTATCAGACTTGTTCTCGGTATCTCACTTCGTAGGCGTTTGTTGTTGTCACATTTACATGGATTTGCATTCATAAAGATATCACAATTTTAACAGTAACGAGGCACGACTTTGTCGTCATTCAGAGTTTTCCTGTGAGACTTGTTCGGGTTTTCGGCGAGCATGTACAAGTTATGAACTGGGAGACTTTTGCGGTTTTTGGCAAGCATGTACAAATTATGAACTAGGGAGATTTTTACGTTTTTTTAAAGCTTGTACAAGTTATAAACTAGGAAACTTTCAAAGCATTCGATGTGTAAATTAGACACAAGCGTAGCAAAATGCCACGAAGAATTGAAATGTGTATCCGCATGTATACCAAATAATCCAAAAAATCATTGTATCATAACACAATCCCTTCTTGATTCGATATAATAAAAAAAAAAAATATATATATATATATATCAACTGTAACTCACTAATAAATCTTATTTCTATCATGAATGTAAAACGAGCTTACATTAATCTATTTCAGTAATTTATTCCGATAATAAATTGTTGCATTTTTTTTAACACTGTGTGTGTGTGTGTGTGTGTGTGTGTGTGTGTGTGTGTGTTTTAAAGGTCGATAGAAAAAGATAGGAAAAAAACGCATTCATATATAACAGTTTATTGCTTTAACAAAACGAATATCATTATTTCTGTCATATAAATATATTTGCGTCGAAAATATAATTCTGGGTCTAAACAGTTCGCGAAAAATCGTTTTGAAATTCAAAATGTAACTGTCATGTCTGTTTATTTATATTTCCGGAAAAGCGGTAAACGATTTAATGACTTCAAGTCAAAAGGAAAGTGCTAATTTATTATAAAAAAATGTCTCAAATAAAAATGTTTTCTAAACAAGCAATATAATATTTCTTAAAAGTCAAGTAAGCAAGACGTGTAATTTGCATGTGGTAAGGAATCCATTCATACTAAAATAAATATAGGAAAAGCTAGTGCTGGTGCAATTTAAAGTGAATTATATTAAAAATAAAATATACGTCATCTCTATTTTAAGTAAATCGAATCCAACACATACATAACCACACATGTAGACACTGAATTTATTTATCAGTAACTGATTTCAGTACAGTATACGCCCCATTTTGTAAAGCCATCCGTTGCGATTGCTAGTTATTGGAAATGACTCGGGTTAAGCCTGTAAGGCAACTTTCCATACTTTTCGTTATAATCAATCAATTTGCCGATTCGGATCATTACTTTTATTCCATTATTAAAACGAACATTGGCATAATGCAAACAAATTAAAATAAAATGTGAACACTTTTCAAAACGGATTTTGCATCTAGATATTACAGGAAGTCAAAATATTTTATGATCCCTTACCTTTGTGAATAATAAGAAATAAAAATGCTAAGTTCTCTAGTCTGTTGCATGAAATGTTGTTATTTTTCTGTGAATATTACACATTCTCATCCATATACACTCAATCAAAAAAAATGGATATCTATAAAAAATTATCTTCGTATTTTATCCGAAACTTTATATCCATATACATCTGTAATATTTTATTTAATGCATTATTTCATCAACAGTGAAAAAATCTCATGTTTAAAAATATTACTTTATCCAC
>CM037778.1:42406495-42456495 GCA_021229015.1 Solen grandis | reverse complement strand
AAATTGTTTTTATCTAAAAAAGGGGGTAAAGATATTTGACCAAGCTCTTCTTTGAGACGTATATGCGTATAAGTCATTGTTCTGTAGTGTCGGCAATTAAGTCATGCGTTACAACTATGTAGATTCTTTACACGTTTACTGAAAAGATTCAATTAAATAATCAATTAAACACGATTAAAAAAATGTTTAACTGTTTAACAAAGAGTCACTTTCAGAAAACGTACAAAATATTAAAGCACAGGCTAATCAAATACTAGTAAGCGGTATAAACAGCATATTGTATATTTATTTGACAACTGTCTTGTCTAAAAGCAACACAGACGTGAGCTGTTGGCATTAGGTTTGGAATAGGTTTGGCTAGATGTAGGCCAATTCTTACATAACATAATGAACTCTAATCCTATATTATTTCTTTTGTCTTGTGGAAAGAAAAGTAAAACTAAAAGATATTTGGTTTATCTTGCACTAAAGTGTTACTTGATCGTATAATTTGTAGATAATTTTTAGTGAACATGACAAGTATTTTCCTTTGCCATCATATAATTTATTATCTTTTTTATTTAAATATACATTCTATTTAATTTTATCATGTTGCCATCAAATAAGGAGAGCCAAACGAGTATATTTTCGGTGCTTATTGTTTATTATAAATAGAAGGCTACTCTTTTTTTTTTATATCGATACAACGTGTGCTCTTAAATTAGTTAATGTAGTTTTTTGATAAAGAAATAATTGAATATGAAAACCAGATTTGATTAAGGTATTTTTTCATTATTGAAAGAGAAAAGATGCAATGGGGGTGGAGTAACTTTAAACGAGTTAGGGTGTCATTGTGGAGAGAGTTGTATAAAGAGATTGTTATGCGCTTTGGAATGTAAAAGGGGTCACAATGGGAAGGAGTGACATTGTAGACAGAAAAAAGAAAACAGTTGTGGAGAGAAAGCTGTATCCAACATATAAGGGGGTGAAAATGAAAGGGGTTGAGTCACTGTTGATATATATGTAGCGCACATAAAAGGGGGTAATTTTTGTAAGATATGTAGCAATCGTATAAAGGCTCATTCTGGATAGATATGAAGCAAACATGTAAGAGGGTCACCGTTGATAGATATGAAGCGAACATGTAAGAGGGTCACCGTGGATAGATATGAAGCGAACATGTAAGAGGGTCACTGTGGATAGATATGAAGCAAACATGTAAGAGAATCACCGTAGATAGATCTGGAGCGAACATATAAATGGGTCACTGTGGATAGATATGAAGTGAAGATTTAAGAGGGTCGTGTGGATAGATATGAAGCGAACATGTAAGAGGGTCACTGTGGATAGATCCGGAGCGAACATATAAAAGGGTCACAGTGGATAGATATGAAGCAAAGATGTAAGAGGGTCACTGTGGATAGATATGAAGCGAAGATGTAAGAGGGTCACCGTGGATAGATATGAAGTGAACATGTAAGAGGGTCACTGTGGATAGATATGAAGCGAACATGTAAGAGGGTCACTGTGGATAGATCTGTAAAGGGTAAAACCGTTGATAGATATGGAAGGGGTTCCCCATTGGATAGGTCTGTAGCGAAATGTTAAGAGGTCAAACTGGATATATCTGTTACAAACATATGCAGGGGTCACTGTAGATAAATCTTTAGCGAACATGAAAGGGGACCAACTTTCGATAGATCTGTAGCGAACATGTAATGGATCAACTGTGGATACATATGTAGCTAACATGTAAGGGGTCACTGTAGATAGATCTGTTACGAACATGTAAAGGGGCACTGTAGGTAGATCTGTAGCGAAAATGTAAGGGGGTCACTGTAGATACATCTGTTACGAACATGTAAAGGGACACTGTAGGTAGATCTGTAGAGAAAATGTAAGGGGGTCACTGTAGATAGATCTGTAATGAACATTTAAGGGTGTCACTTAATTAGATCTGTAGCTAACATATTCGGAGTACCACTGATAATTGGAACGTCTAAAGTAATTAAACTTAAACATTAAGATACCTATTTTTTTGTTTTTACGTGTAACATTATTAAAAAAATCAGTGACAACAAAGACCATGAAATATGATCAGACCAGCAGCAGTTTTGCACATATACAAAGCCTTAGCTCAGCTCTTTGAGAATAAAATGCTTGAAAGCAGCATATAGTAACACAATTGAAAATTTCTATTATTTATATAATAATATATAACCAATTAATCAAGTTTACCATATTATGTATCTAGTTTTTACTAGAAAACTACTTAAATTAAATGTTACTAATATAAATTGTAATCTCATTACTTAAAAAAAATGTTTTA
This sequence comes from Solen grandis, assembly GCA_021229015.1. Lineage (NCBI taxonomy): Eukaryota > Metazoa > Mollusca > Bivalvia > Adapedonta > Solenidae > Solen > Solen grandis. Next base: position 42,454,187 of record CM037778.1, on the reverse strand, counting down.
CATTTCTTCTTATATCATACGTTTTCTAAACATAAACAGACAAACATTACAATAAATATCATTTTACAGTATATGTATCTAAAGCTGAGACTAGTGGACCTGTCCAATGTTTACAATTATTTTCATTTGGGATGACCTGCACTACGTTCATTTACCGTCATCAGTTGTTTGCATCTCTGTTGTATAATAGTAGGGGGAACAAACCGCATATGTTAAATTCATCTTTTTTGTTTGTTTATTTTATAACTCAATTATTTAAGCGTCGACTGGGAAACAAATTATTTCAACTTATATAAGTCCCTCTCGACGATCCTGGTTGTACCTTTGCTTGGCGCCTGAGAAAGACATGGAAAATCATTGCCCCCTCCGGGGTTCGAACCTACGACCTTCAGATCCGCAGTTGGGTATGTTAGCAAATGTTGGCTCATGTGAACAACTGTTAGTGGTAAGTGAACGTTGTTTGTGGCACCGTATGTGAACATTTTAAAGAAAATAATCCCTGAAGAAAAGCTGAAAGCTGAGGTTTATTACATTGCAAACACTAGAAAGGTCCGTAATCTAGGTGCCTAGGTGATTAATCTATGGTGTGACCCTCACCTGCTTGGTTGGCACCGGGACTTTGAGCAGCCATCATGGCCAGGGGTAACTCCCCGAGGGCGGTGTCTACCATCAGGTCACCTTGCAGTCCCAGACCAACCGCCACGCCCCCAGCCAGTCCCCCGCCTGCAAAAATACAAAAAAATGAACAGTGTTCAGGAATTGAAAAATTAAAAACCTCCATATGTCCACAATGTCTTATTATTGTTCATGTGACCTCCATATGTCCACAATGTCATGTTATTGTACAGGTGACCCCCATATGTACACAATGTCATGTTATTGTACAGGTGACCTCCATATGTCCACAATGTCCATGTTATTATACAGGTGACCCCCATATGTCCACAATGTCATGTTATTGTACTGGTGACTTCCATATGTCCACAATGTTATGTTATTGTACTGGTGACCTCCATATGTCCACAATGTCATGTTATTGTGCAAGTGACCTCCATATGTCCACAATGTCATGTTATTGTACAGGTGACCTCCATATGTCCACAATGTCATGTTATTGTACAGGTGACCCCCATATGTCCACAATGTTATGTTATTGTACAGGTGACCCCATATGTCCACAATGTCATGTTATTGTACAGGTGACCCCATATGTCCACAATGTTATGTTATTGTACTGGTGACCTCCATATGTCCACAATGTCATGTTATTGTACAGGTGACCTCCATATGTCCACAATATTCATGTTATTGTACAGGTGACCCCCATATGTACACAATGTCATGTTATTGTACAGGTGACCCTCATATGTCCACAATTTCATGTTGTTGTACAGTGACCTCAATATGTTCACAATGTTATGTAATTGTACTGGTGACCCCATATGTCCACTATGTAATGTTATTGTGCAGGTGACCCCCATATGTACACTATTTCATGTTATTGTACAGGTGACCCCCATATGTACACAATGTCATGTTATTGTACAGGTGACCCCCATATGCCCACAATGTCATGTTATTGTACAGGTGACCCCATATGTCCACAATGTCATGATATTGTACAGGTGACCACATATGTCCCGATGTCATTTTATTGTACAGGTGACCCTCCTATGTCCACAATGTTATGCTATCGTACAGGTGACCACATATGTCCCAATGTCATGTTATTGTACAGGTGACCTCCATATCAACACAATGTCATGTTATTGTACAGGTGACCTCCAAATGTACACAATGTCATGCTATTGTACAGGTGACCTCCATATGTCCACAATGTCATGTTATTGTACAGGTGACCTCCATAGTCCACTAGGCCCCCATATGTCCACCTGTTTTGTAAGGTCCTCATAGAATTAAGTGAAATTTGAACTCCATGTCATAAAATCTTGATTACAGACCTATAAGCATTATTAGGAACAGTCTCTTGATATGTCATCTTGAAAATTAATGTTGCACTGAGCAAGACTCTTCAGTTATCGTAAAAGGGAGTGAGATTGTTGTCTTCCTTTACTGAATAAGAAAAATGAATAGCAATGATGTGCGGAGGTATAGATAAATATGATATTCCCGTGTTCAGATGATTGAGTAGCCAATTTGTAAAATGGTTGAAAAGATTGCTCGTGTTTTGCTGCTTTTTTTCATTTATTAAAATGTTTTCCGTGTTCATTTATTAGGGTGTGTTTTGAACAGACATTTATTTTTATTAATTCTCTCACGATAGCGAAAGTTTATACAGTGCAGCGTGCAGTCAATGCAGATTTATGATGAAAGGCGTGATAAAGCTCGTTGAGCATTTAATGTTTTGATAAAATAGGTAAGATGACCAGTGAAAGGAGATAAACTGAGATAAGATACTTGGTATTTATATATATATATATATTTCACCCAACGATTCAACTAAACTTTCAGCTACACATCTAGGACATTTTAAAACAGTTTAAGTAATTATAAAATGTCTTGGTTACTTATAAAATGAGGTGGTATATTTACGGAAGCCATCCATTCCTTTGTATAATTTATTATAGAAGTATGTCCCAAAATGACTTTATTGCTTATTAATGCACCGCATGTGAGATTCACTGACAATCGTGTTACCGCGGCAGTGTAGGATGAGGTGAGCGTCAAACCGACAGATATACCGTCCCGTCGACCCGTTCACCTCGACTCATGTCAGGAGAGGTTTTAATTCAGTGTTATGACGCAATCCGTCTTCATCGGGATTGTTATCATTGTATCTTCATGGACTATGCAAACACTATCTTTTCTTTCTCTGAGCAATTTCAGTTAGGTTTATATTTAAATAATTATTTAGTTAATAATAATTACGCTTAAATCGCCAACATAAACGGGAATAAAATTAAAGTCCCTGTCATGGTTCCGCTACGTCTTGGACCACTTAACCTCTACCAAGATAACCAAGGTACCCTAATGAAACATTAGGAAACCTTGGTTATCTCCGCGAAAGGCCATGAGGTCCATAATGTAGCGGAACCATTTCAGAGACGTTACGTTAAGATCATTGTTTATTTGTTATCAATCAAAGTGCATTATTTCCTATTTGGATGAGTAAGATAAAGTGGATAAAATACGAGAGAATCTTATGGTTTTGTTTATACTTAAACTTATACGAATATATTGGTGAGCATAATATCATAATGTTTTGAAACATAATCATTGTGTAATATGCGAAAAGTATTATTTACATTAACTTCACTTATTGCCTCATTGTTCAAAATGAATTACATGTACATGTATATATGCAATTATGTAAATACATGCAGATGTGCCACACATGGATCACTTTTCCGTCGTCTGTTTGTCCGTCCGTCCGTCCGTCCCACTTTTCCCGTCACGCTGCAGCAGGGGACACTTGTGTTCAAAAGAACAGTCTTGTTTTATATAAGGACAAAACGGCACTATCATATGAAAGTACATTTGTATTTGAACTATGCGGATAGTCGATATAACTTTAATATTGTAGACTTATACGACACATTACTTTCAGAATACCGGCCGCGATATACCAAAGTCGTTAAAAAATGGTACTGGTATAGCTCCCTTGCTTGACGCTCAGCATATAGGGGTAGTTCCAGGACTGGGTGGCCCGGTGTCAGGACAATGTGACTGGGTGTGGTATCATACCACATGTCTACGGCGTGATACTGCAGTGTGGCAGCACTATATCTGTCTCAAGTAGACATCGTCTCCAAATGACTGAAATACTGGTGGGACGTTAAACCAACCAAACAAACATTCAGAATAGAACAAGGCCTAACTAAAGCAGTTGCGTCTTGCTATCAATTTTCTTCCAAAATTAGGCCAGCCGACTCCTATATAAGAAAGGGCGTTAATCCCCGTAAGCGACCTCCAGCGATATTTGTTGCACACACACACATTAACTGAAAGAGATACAAATATTAATGACATTTATGGGGTCCCAGAATCTGCCAATGACAGCTGGTTCACGAGGTCATAAAATCTATCATGTTGATGCTGCCAATAAAGCTTAAAGATATAGGTAGCGATAGAGAGCATGTGTTGACGAGGTGAGAATGTATGTGCCCTGTATACTAAAGTAAACTGACATCTGTCTTTTGCCATAAATATCAGGCATGTCATTTACTAACACGTGTCATGTCACGTAATATGTCTTTATGATTTGAGTTTACGGATAATTGGTAATAAACTTAATGGTAAAGGTTAAACCTCATTGTTGTTGATTGAATGAGACATCAATCAGTTTTTTTTCTTATACAAAGAATCTATTGATATCACAAAGGTTCTCAATCGATTTTTATGAATAGATGATGTTAAATTAAACAATGAATTTTTGTCTTGTAAAACACGCCCCTATATAAGCATGCTATAATGAAGGGGAAAGGCGGCTTAGAAAGGTCAAATTGATTACTTCCGGTAAAGATAGCACAATTTCCCCTTTCTCTTAGAAAATAAGTGCATCTATTACGTCAATATATGTATATGTTTTTCTTCACTGGTGTGTATTTCAAAAAAAGTAAAACGACATTCGGTATAAATTCTGCAACACAAATTTCTTACGATAATAAACATTGCCTTACAATTTATTTAATGTCTGGTGCATCATGCTAATGGAACCGTGGATGTTGCAGGTGTGTAGAAATACAAACTGTCTTGGTGTCTGAAGGTTTCTTTCAGTTTCTAAATGGTAGATTTTTTCAATATTTTCATTCACAAAAGTGTATATTTGAACCCCTTATGATAAAGGTAACTCAGAGGGTTGCAATATTCGGCAAATAAACTTTCTTGGTATTAGAAAAAAAATAAGTTGTTTGTTTCCACTAACATTTGGGTGCCTGGATAGCGTAATAGCAACGCGCTTCGCTTCTCACCAAAGCATCCCGGGTTCAATTCCTGGGCTGAGGTTAGTTTACCATAGCGATCGGAACTGTTAGGCATTTGGTTCCCTGCTTGTACTCTATACGCTATAATAAAACAGGGATGCAAACGCTAACGTTAAGGACTTTTAACTGCAAATGAACGCAGGGCTGGTCACGTACGTGAAAGGGTACACTGGTCGCCAGTCCAAGCACGTGGGTTTTCTCCGGGCTTTCCGTTTTCCTTCCACAAAAATGACCACATACGCCGCCACCAGAGTCATCGAGAGTGAATAATTTAAGTTGTGAGAACTTGTTTCGTAATCGATGTAAAATAAATAAAGTTTAAACTTACCCCCCCCCCCCCAAAAAAAAATGGGTTGGTAAAACTTTTTTCTTTTCAAACTTTCTTTACTATCTTCCTTATATTTTTGTAGGAATGACAAAAAACAGCATTTTGCAATCGTGATAAACGCGAATGCTAGGAAAATAAGTCGGTATAAAAAAATAGGGTCGGTCGGGTTTTTGAAAACATGTAAGTTTTTTTTTTTAATTACGCCTTAGTTTAAACATGTTTCATTAATCATATACATCTATAACACAAAGCATATATACATGTAATACAAATTTGGATGAAATCGAAAGCTGAAAGTGATCATGCACAGTTGCATGAAACAGGGACTCCTCACAGGTAACACTTGATAAAGGTAGCATGTCATAACGATACCATTTGGGAAACGAAATCATCTCTTATTTCTCATACAAGATTGCATATGAGTATTTAAGATTGACACACGGCGTCACAGTGACAGAAATGACGAGTTAACGAGCACGGGAAGTTATACATACAACAGCTGTGGTTATTGAACGACCACGTGGATGGTCTGGCTCCCCCACCCCCCTCCAACACTAACCACAGATATAAATAAAACGTATGTAGTCCAGTAATGAAGGTGAACGAGTGAATTCGGACGTGCTTTTAATGTTGCTGTAATTCTTGGAAATCTGTCTAGCATTATGCAGATTATAATTCTCCTTCTTCTTCTTCTTTTCTTTTTTTTTTTTTTTTTTTTTCGCGCGCGCGGGGGGGGGGGGGGGGGGTACAGCTCAGTCTAAAAGTTTAAATGGTATTTTATTGGTATTTTATTAGTGTGCAGCATTATTTTTATATAAAATGCGAGAACATGTCGACATTCCATTGGTATACTGTAAGTATTCAACCTTGATATTTTCTTGTTGTCTGATCTTCCTGCCGAACTGAGATATTGCTAACATATTAATTTAGATTGTTGAAATATGAAAGAGTCTGCCTTACACTCTAATCGTGTCAGTTATCAGTCAGATAAAGCTGCAAAAGATTCCTTTCACTCATATTATTGGGTACATTTTTGAAAACTCTTGCCGGAAACCGCTAGCGTTAACCTTTGTGATATCAAACAAGCAATCTTACTATACCACATGATATTTAGATACGGAAATAAAATGTTTATCTCTAATTATCCTATTTACAGGGCATTTTTAGGATTTGGAATGAAGGTATTCACCTTTTGATGACATTGCGTAAGTTAAGCAAGCGACTAGTGCTTCAGATGTTCAAGGTCAAGGCCACAGTACATATGATCAACGTTACGTCTTATCTTTCATTCAGAAGTTTAAAACGAGCAGGTATTCATTGAATCTTTGTCTGAATAAGATGTATGATTGTTACAACTAACCATTGCATACCCGCAGGACTAGGTTTAGGTACAAGCGTTCATTAACCTGTTGTAAATAATCACAAACACACTCATTTGTCTCTGACCACAGATAGTCATAATGAACAATAAACACATCAAAGACCCGCTATTCCTGTACACTATCACTGCTTCCTTGACGTCCATAATGCCCATAAATCTCGAGGGTCAGCAGCTTAAAGCATGTCCTAAATTTTGTTTTAATTGAAGTCCATTTTATAAAGTGGAGAAGAGTTTTTGTCATTCTTACATTAATGATATGATGTTATCCATTTCTATTCAAACAGTCATAAAGCGGAACAGGCCGGATGACGTCATTCATGAAAATAATTTTGCTTCGTCTACCTTTGAAATAACGCAGATCTACTACAAACGACAATCCGATAACATTCATTCCTACACATATGGAATAATCAATTATAATCACAGAATAAGTATAACATTGAGTAACACTTCATATAGAAAATCAAATAATTCAATTATACGCTTAGTGTGACGGGGACACAATATATACTTAAATCGATACAATTAAAATATTGTATACGTAGTGACAGACCATATCCAATAAGAGTTCAAATACATTCTGCACAACGAAAAACACATCCCATTTTATATTTTTATGCGAATTCTTGTAGTTTACTATCGTAAAAATTTAATTTATTAAAAAAAAAAAAAAAAAAAAAAAAAAATGAAATAATAATAATCATGAGTGCTTAAGATTTGATTTTCATGGGTCTTGTTGTTTTTCTTTTATTACATTTTTACGTATTAACTATGAATGGTACACTTTTCATAGCGAGATGATTCGGATTGCTTTTGTGGTATTTCGGGTCAAGGTTAATGATACCTAAACTAGCTTGGGAAAATAATGGCGTATGTTTCAGGACGGGGGTAAATGACATTCAAACCCATAAAATCGCATTGTTTATATCAAAACTTAAGTATTTATATAAATTCAATAGCCTGTGTGTTTAAAACCACCTGGGTATCAATACTAAGATTCCTTCAATGATAAAATAATGTACCCGGTAATTTGGCTCAAATACTTAGATAACTTTCACTGCAAAAGGTCCAAGCCGTGAATTATGTAAGTATAGTAAAAGAAACGCGTTTTATATCACCCAGTAGCAAACATATAAACAAGAACAAAATTCACTTTGTTGCAATTCTATGAATGAAAGGTTGATGAAATACTGTTTGGTAATTGTAAATTGGGTCAAACTATAAACACAAATCTAATACTTTATTTTACTAATAAAATACTTTATTTACATTAATATAATGAAAACAAATACCCAATAATAAGTATTTAAAAAAAAAGCGAAATTTTATAATGTAGATAGATACCTGGTAACAAAAAATATGCAAATTCATAAATTTGAAGCATCTTGGGGACAATATAAAAATCTCATTCAGTTATAATTCATATCATTCTCTGAATTCAAAGACTTTTTAGTAAAACTGTAAAAAAAATGAATATTTATTGTTTATGCCACGGTATTATTGTAAACATTATCATCATGATTATAGAGAAATTTTAAATAACGTAAAATATATGGTTCAGCAGTTCTCTACCCTTTATGTTTGGTATAAAAACCTGTGTAAAGTAGGTAAGGTTTAAATAGCAGAAGGGTAAAAAGGGAGAATACATGTAGAAAAGAGATAAACTTGAAAAAGACATACTAAGATTTCTACCCTTTATTTTATATGAAAACATAAGTGATAACTATAGACCTTATATTAGATTGTGTTAGTTAACAATGTATTATTAACAGATTAGGGTATTTATGTTGAAATAGTCCATGTAACATACCCATAGTTTTTTCTGGTTATTTGAATTGATATCAGTGGCCTATGAATCATTTTCTTTTTGTCAAACCCCCAATTTTATGTAAAAGTATGATAAAAGTTCAAAAAGTTCAAAAAGGTTTTTAATGCTTTGAAAAAAGACATATAGTAACAAAGAATAGAAAGTTATGTTTTCACATAAAACCTAGTTCTGTAAAATAAATTTAAGGAATATCTTGGACAAAAAGCAAACATTATTTTATAATGATTCAGAACATGTTTAAAATTAGTCAAAAATAAATAATAAAAAAATCTTGCATGTAAAAATATGTGATCTTGTATTTTTCTTTCTCTCTTAAAATATTGGCGAAATTACATGCGTTGAATTTGAAATGTATACGAAATAAGAATACTTTGCGCATGAAATGTGGGCGAACTAGAACTGACATTGTAATGGCTCAAATACCCCCGCATGTTGCTTTGTCACAGGAATAAAGTTTACAGTTCTTATTTCAAGTTTCATCTTGATGCTTTTTATACTTTTTGAGTTACGGCCCGAACAAAAATTAAGTATGAAAATTTACAAAGGACAATAACTCCAAAATTACGCGACAAAGAGTTATGGTTCATGGTCACTGCATGTCCCCTCATTGAGATCTATCCACATATGAAGTTTCATCTTGATATCTTTTATACTTTTTGAGTTACGACCATGACAAAAATTAAGTATGAAAATTTACAAAGGGCATTAACTCCAAAATTTCACGACAGAGAGTTATGGTTCTTAATCACTGCACGCCCCCTCAATGAGGTATATCCACTTATGAAGTTTCATCTTGATGCCTTTTATACTTTTTGAGTTACGGCCCGGACAAAAATTAAGTATGAAAATTTACAAAGGACAATTACTCCAGAAGTACGCGACAGATAGTTATGGTTTTTAATCACTGCACTCCCCCTCAATGAGATCTATCCACATAAGAAGTTTCATCTTGATATCTTTTATACTTTTTGAGTTACGGCCCGGACAAAAATTAAGTATGAAAATTTACAAAGGACAATTACTTCAAAAGTACGCGACAGAGAGTTATGGTTCTTAACCACTTCACTCCCCCTCAATGAGATCTATCCACATATGAATTTTCATCTTGATGTCTTTTATACTTTTTGAGTTACAGCCCGGACAAAAAACCGACAGACGGACGGCCGGACGGCCGGCTAGACACACAAGCTGAATCCAGTATCCCCCCCCTTACAACTTCATTGTGCGGGGGGTATAAAAACGTAACTCAACGCTTGGAATGTGGGGAAAATAACGGAACATGTTGCGCATGAATTGTGGGTGAAAAACAAAACTTTGCGCTTGAAGTGTGGATGAGATAAAGAAATTTTGCGCTTAAATGTTGGCAAAATAATGAAACATTGCATTTAAGATTTGGGAAAAACAAAACAATTCAATTGCACTTGAAATATGAGGGAAAACTTGAAATATGAGGGAAAGAACAAAACATTGCACTTGAAAAGAGGAAAGAAAAAAACAACAACATTGAGCTTTGGGCTCTTTGGTGGGGCTAAAATTTGTCAATTAGTTAATCGGCGACCCCCCCCCCCCCCCCAAACCAATAGGTTGACTTCATCATTTATGGAAGTACTTTCATTGTTGTTTCACTGCTTTGTTTCCTTAATTAGTTATTCGGCGATGGGGAACGTCATACTGTCAAACTGGTTGATTAATTAGCAATCACTTTCTGTAGGTCAGCATATCAGCACAAAGTTCGAGTAGCAATACGTGACACCCACTCAACTATCATTAGGTACGTACCAGTTGCTTCCCAATGTTCTTAAACATGCTAGAGCTTTTCTGACATCTTAGAAAAAAGGTATCAATGTCTTTCCACAGAAGATATTCGAGATTTTTGAGTGCAAATAGATCAGTTCACTTTCTCAAACATATCTGATATCCTAATATACTTTTTCAAATAAATCTTAAGAAAAGAGCTAAAATATTCATTTACAACTCTTGAGGAAAATCCAAGACCTATCGGAAGAGGAAAAAGAAAATATTTTTGCACTAATAAATACAAAGGAACCTTCGACACAAAGCCGAAATGAAGTTTTCGTATAAAAAAGGCCATTGTATACAATTCTATTGAGTTGCAGTGTACAAAGAATGTGAATTTTACCCCTGAATCTTAAGTAAATTAAACTGAATACGTTATTATCTGAATGTTCCCGTTTGATATTAAGGAAAATACTCAAGCTTGTACTTTTTATCCATAAAGATTAAACATAAGAAAAATCAAAATACACTGACCAAATGCATTACATATAAGGAAAACTGCAAGTCACAGGGGGATGAACGCCAGAAATATTTTACCAACAAAAGCCATCTGCTTCTCAAACGGCACATTTGTTTGACTTATAAATGTCAAACCTTTCTCAGCGACGTATTCGTTCATTTACGACACACGCCAAACATGATAATTTACTTGAAAAGGGGAAATGTTTATATCATGATACGTGTCTAGTAAGTTATCACTACACGTACTCGCATTATGCGATTACTTGTCAAAACTGACTGTTCAGGGATATCAACAGTCACCTGAAACATCGTGTACGGACTAGCAATATCAAGCTGGGATGGTTCTGTAGCATCCTGGCCCACATCACTTGGATATGAGGTCAAAGTGAACTAACAAAAGAACCAAAACTCCATGTAATTATTTGGTAAGTTACCCGGGAAGTCTTACGTGAAGATGGATCAACCATATTTCAGGACCTATCTAATTAATTGGTTGCCTAATTACCAAACTCAACTAGAGCGCCCCCACTAATTCACCTCCGTGATTAACATATCTCGATGTGACACGGTAGAACAGTGACGGGTCGGCTCAGTTGTTCGTCGAATACTTAACGAACGAGAGTATAAGTTACAAAACCAGTGGTGTCTCATATTAGAAAGTGAGGTTTTGTAGAGTCGCGCTATAGTAGTACCAATCCAACAAACAAATAATAAAAAACAATAATTGTTTGATACCAACATTCGTTGCTATAGTGTATATTATTTGTGACATGGAACACACTATGTATGTATGTATGTATGTATGTATGTAATTATGTATTTGTTTGGATGAACGCACTTTATACGAATCCTCACAACCAGTGTAATTGTACAAAGCGATTGATTTCTAATAGTGAGTATTTCTGCTCTATTTTTCCTAAATATTGGTAAAAGCGTAGACATATATCCCCCTCATCTGTCTTGTTTAAGACTTAAATATTTCAGAAAATTATGAGTTTATTTTCTTAAAAATACAGATGTTTCCTGCATACCGCTCCGGGTTTGAGATCCATCGCGTCTTCCTAGCTGCACAAGGTCTCATCACGTGTCACATTATTGGAACAAAGTCAGTCACCAGTGAAAAGCAGCTGTCTCTCCAGAGTTTGGCCCCCTTTTACATAAGGAATGTTGGCTTTATGCCAGTCTTGCTTTATTTATACCTATCCTATACAAAATATATCAATAGCTTAAGACGACTTTGATGAAAAACTAAGAAACTTTACACACAAATATACATGGCAAAACAACAACAACACACACATACTCACACAGAGAGAAAAAACATCACCAGTGAACAACAATATCTCTCTCTTTTTTTCAGGTGTTTTTAAAGAGTAATATTTATTTAGGAATCTTGACTTTATATGAACTATCACAAGCACTACAAATGCATGGCACTTGACAAGTCTTGCAGCTCTGTGTGGTTTCATGATTTCATTTCAGCTTCCATATAAATCGTATTTAACCTATATATTTTGGAAAGCTTAACTCACAGACCACTCGAGTAAAACTTAATTAACGATGATTAAAAATCTGTACTTATTTTAATCACCAATGTAATCAACAATGCAATTTCTTAAAAGACAGAAAATGTTCGAGTTTTTTTTTCACATTTCAGGAGCATATCATTCACTGCATTGTTACACCTGCATATCTATTAATTTTTTTAACATTATGAATCAAAATCGTCGTTATAATCATTCACTTGACGGGGAGGAGGAGGCAGATTGAAGCTTTGAGGACGAAATTATACATGATTTCCCCATAACTTACTGTATGTGGTGCCGTAAGAATCATACTCGAGACATTGATATATAGAATTTCTAAAAAAATGAAACTAATGAAATTTCATCGAAATTAAATAAATCCTGATTTCCCCAAATAAACAATAGTTTTCATTGCTGTTTTTACAGTCCTCACTTGAAACTGCCATTTTCTGTCTTTTGAGTGACGACTTTCATGTCAATTATAGCCTTAAAACATCAAATTATCCACTCAAAATTCACACAAAATAATACCAAAGAAAGATTAAGGATGCTACTTTCATTTGATATACAATTTATACATGTATATGATAACTATAGATTATGAGAAATAAGTAACAAGAAATCCAGTGTTGCAAGACTTATTTTTTTCGGGTAGTGTCAGGCCAGTGTCATCTTCAGTGGTGTCCTAGTGTACTGTACTGTACGGTGAATTGTATTTCACTTCAGCTGTATATTGTAGTGTGCGGTGACTGGAAACAAGCCATATATATGTCCGTTGTAGGGCAAGGAATGGCCTTTTTTGTAAAATTTTTGGAAAAAAATATATGACTATGTAAACTGTCATGAACAGCGTACGAATAAAATATTTCATGTTAATAACGATGAGTCAGAGGCTTTCTCTATGTGTTGTTAAATCTTGGAAATAGGAACCATTAGGCGACATTAAAGGTGACAAAATAGATGGGTAATTGTTGTCAAGTAACGTGTGTGATAATTGCACGCCATCCTTTCCGCGCCCTTAAGGTAAAGTCCCTGTAATGATTCCGCTACATTTCGGACCTCATGGCCTTTCACGGAGATAGTCAAGGTTTCTTAATGTTTCATTAGAGTACCTTGGTTATCTTGTTAGAGGTTTAAGTAGTCTAAGAATGAGCGGAACCATAACAGGGACTTTAACTTAAGTACTAAGTATCATGATTGTGATTATTACAGTTATATCACAGTACTGGTCTTAATCTAAGGTGATTGATTATCATATTAAAATGAAGGAAATTGGTCAGGACTTGTAAGATAGTCTTATTTATCAAATATATCTTTAGTATTTTACTGTACAAATAATTATTGTTATCATTTGTATAACAGGTATGCTGGTATTGAGCTGCTAACAGCAATAAAATTTACAGACATTACTACTAGAGTTGTTGTCCGCAACTAAAGTCTGTTGTTTACATATATACAATTGTACTAAAACTTCATTATCTTTCATTAAATGCATGGTTGCTGCAAAAACTTTTCTTGTGACAACACTAACCCCTTCCCTTGTAGTTTTACTGATCTTATTTCCAGTTTTACCGACTTTATTTCCGATTTCCAGTTTTACTGGTCTTATTTCCAGTTTTACCGACTTTATTTCCGATTTCCAGTTTTACTGGTCTTATTTCCAGTTTTACTGACTTTATTTCCGATTTCCAGTTTTACTGATCTTATTTCCAGTTTTACCGATTTATTTTCATTTCATTATTTTTCATTCCACATTAGTTGACAAGTTTTATTTCTGAACCATTTCAGTGCTTACAAATTTGTAAACTTAAACAACCTTTTGTGTTGACATAACCATATGCATAATGTGTGGATTTAACAATCGTAGACCTTGTTTCACTTGCCACTGTCTCCGGCAGTTTTATATCACAAGACTGGGATGCGTCTCTTTAATGACCACTGCAACTGGAACACACTGTCTTGCTACAAGTGCTCACCTGTGTCTTTGGCTCATTTCATGTCGTTTATTATCGGCTTTTGGGTTTCGACTATATGTCTATTTTAGTTGGTGTAGAAATAGAAACATACGGTTTTACATATAGTTCCCTCTCTCTCTCTCTTTGGTGTCCTTTATTCATTAATATAAGTATGTTTGTATCTAAGATATATATTCTTAACATGAAATGATTCAACTGCATCGGATGAAATTTTAGATTTTAAAGAAAATTAGAATTATAACACAATCAAGTTTTTTGCATGCATTTTCTTACCTTGTCCGTGCACGTGAGATAACATCTCAGACAGCACTACCAGTAACGTCGTCAAAAACCGGAAATCCGGCACGTTGATCTGCACGTAACGTAAATCCATTGCAACGTCGTCCGGAATGGAAACCACCTCCTATTTCGACCCTCACGACAACAGAAAAGACGTACAGTGATTTTGGCGTATCGTATCGTGATAAAGAAGTCACAAGCGGATGAATTTATGATCGCCCCTGTCAGCCAACCCTCTCACGTGACGTCTTGAGATTACGCCGTATATATACCGTCCTGAAACGTTAGGTGATCTGGAAAGCTTGCCTAACTTTAAACATAACGGATCGAACTAAAGAGATGCGTTTAACTACGGTTTGATACCATAGAAAGAAGGTTTTATTGCAGTTTGTAGGTGTTGACAGCACATGTATGACGTCCCATTTTGTTGAGGTTTCACATCAAATAACCAACATCGTTAAATATGTCGCACCTCCTCACGCTTCCCGTAGCGAACGTGAAAGCGCTTGACCTATAAAAGAGAATAGGGTGAATTTAATTAAATTGTTACAAAGTATATTAATTAATGAATGCATTCTTGTAAAAGAACAATAGACACGTAAAATGAATGAGACTCTTTCGCAAGATGACAACTGGACATGACGCACGTCTTCCGTACGAGTAAAGTTATTTTTATCTAAAGCAGTAAGTTTTAATGACAAATCCTCGGTTTGTCTTGCCCCAACGTAAATCAAGTCTGTACTTCTTATAAAATTTATAAATATTTGAATTATTTATATTTAAAAAAAAATGACCTATATCAATGAATAGCATAGAATCTTGGTATTAAGTGCAGGCCAGTAGCATACCCGTCATAACATACAATAATTAGAATAATATTAAAGGGATTTTGTTTTAAAGGTTGGTAAGATTAGATTGTTTATCCCGCAAGGTCTACTGCTTGTGACTTGCTGTTGATGGCATGATTTCATGCACGTTTTACCTGGAACAGCTCGTCGTGACGCCAGTTCAGGTACCATATTCATCAAGCATCTAAATGTACAACTTAATTTGGGTAAACTTTTCTAGATCAAATATTTTCTGAAATATCTAGATCTCAAATCATACAACTAATTAATAGATATAGGAAACGAATACCTGTCTTTATATACATTTTTGTCTACATCTCGAAATGAAAAAGCAGAACTATTTTTCATCAGAAATATGTGATGAAGTATATCAAGTTGCATTAAGACCCTGAAAGAAATGATTCATCATCTCCAGGGATGAGTGCCTCGAAAACAACAACAACAACAAACAAAAAAAAAAACAAAAAAAAAACGGAGAAATATCCAGGATAAAAGCCTGGCGGGCCTTTAAGTCACCACCGCGGCAAGTAGACTGGGTTTATAACCCTAAAGGCCTGGTCACAACAAATTTAAAATACTCACGGAGTCAGTGCGTTGTGCGCTCGTAGGCTGTAAAAGGCACGCGCGTCATCCGTACTAGGATGAATCCGTAGACCGAACGCAGCGAAAGTTCCTCATGCACCAAAAGTACTGTGGCGTGGCATCCTTACGTAGGCGGTACTCACCACGTACGGATCCCGAATTTTTGGCTACGTTTTTGCAATTAGACGGCACACACTTGCAAGTATGGCGGGTTGGGACCACGGTTTTGACTTGACTATGCTTATTTGAGTTTACTGTCGCTTCGACAGTATTTCAGCCATATAGCGGGACCATGGCTTTACTGAGTTATCTGTGAATTAAGGACAACTTTATTTATAGTGTTCATTATAAAGGACATTTTAGCACCCTGAACACGGGTCTTAATGTGACACAAACTAGGTCCGTATTAGGACCAATGACATCATATCGACTGTGAATGAAATTGAACAGCAGTTCAACATCAATTGTCCAGGAGATAACGAGACAATTTGCTTTTATTTGAATTTTCAGCTTAATATTTTTTATAAGGCGACAAATTGTGTTTGTTTGCACTATCATCTCGTATGGGCCTCCATGGTTTTGGGCCTTTCTGATCCGATAACCCCCAAAATAGGGTCGGTCGGGTTAGTGGAAACAAGCAATTTTTTATTTCGTCTAATTATACCAGCCAACACATCGTGACATGTTGCACAGGTTTTACAGCGTCCACCTCGAGAGGGGGGCGTCGCGGGTTCGAGTACCGGTTTTATCCAAGGAAATGATAGCACAAGTTTGCCAAAATGGCACTGGCTTATCTCCTCTGTTTGGCGATCAACATATAAGATAAGTCCCAGTGCTGTTTAGTATAGTGTCACAATGATGAGACAGGGTACGTTATACCATATGTCTATGGTGTGATATATGGCATTGAACCAACAATAATTTGACAGGGTGTATTATATGCCATGTCTACGCTGTGATATATGGCATTGAACCAACAATAATTTGACAGGGTGTATTATATGCCATGTCTACGCTGTGATATATGGCATTGAACCAACAATAATTTGACAGGGTGTATGATATGCCATATGTCTACGCTGTGATATATGGCATTGAACCAACAATAATTTGACAGGGTGTTTTATATGCCATGTCTACGGTGTGATATATGGCACTGAACCAACAATAATTTGACAGGGTGTATTATATGCCATGTCTACGCTGTGATATATGGCATTGAACCAACAATAATTTGACAGGGTGTATTATATGCAATGTCTACGCTGTGATATATGGCGTTGAACCAACAATAATTTGACAGGGTGTATTATATGCCATATGTCTACGGTGTGAAATATGGCATTGAACCAACAATAATTTGACAGGGTGTACGTTATACCATATGTCTACGCTGTGATATATGGCAATGAATCAACAATAATTTGACAGGGTGTATTATATGCCATGTCTACGCTGTGATATATGGCAATGAATCAACAATAATTTGACAGGGTGTATTATATGCCATGTCTACGCTGTGATATATAGCAATGAATCAACAATAATTTGACAGGGTTTATGTTATACCATATGTCTACGGTGTGATATATGGCATTGAACCAACAATAATTTGACAGGGTGTATTATATGCCATGTCTACGCTGTGATATATGGCATTGAACCAACAATAATTTGACAGGGTGTATTATATGCCATGTCTATGCTGTGATATATGGCATTGAATCAACAATAATTTGACAGGGTTTATGTTATACCATATGTCTATGGTGTGATATATGGCATTGAACCAACAGTAATTTGACAGTGTGTATGTTATACCGTATGTCTACGGTGTGATATATGGCATTGAATGAACAATAATTTGACAGGGTGTATGTTATACCATATGTCTACGGTGTGATATATGGCATTGAACCAACTGGACAATAATGTGTCAGAAAGTGTGATATCATGACAAATGTCTAGGGGAGACAACACTACACCTGTCAGGTAGACAGTCCCATATGACTTAACTACTGTCGCGTGGAGGACAGTAAATCCCAAACAAGAGTGTTCTCTGGAACACATGTGTCACTTGGTGAGATGTTGCGGAAACAAGAGGGCCATGATGGCCCTGGATCGCTCACCTGAGTACCATTGCTACAACTGATTACAAGGTTTTTAAACAGACAAGAATTCTGATATAACTCAATCTTAAACATTTTAGCCCTGACAATACTACACACCAAATATATAAGCACTGGGCCTTATGGTTTCAGAGGAGAAGACTTAGTGCGGGGTCATTTATCTCCAAAGGGCCACCATTTTGAAAATCTTGATAATGAACCATTAGATGATGCTACATACCAAATATCTAAGCTCTAGGCCTAATGGATTCATAGAAGAAGATTTTTAAAGATTTTCCTATATAACTCTATGTTAAACAAGTGACCCTGGTGGGGGTCATTTATCCCAAGGGCAATTTGTAAATCTTGTAATAACCATTAGATGATGCTACATACCAAATATCTAAGCTCTAGGCCTAATGGATTCATAGAAGAAGATTTTTAAAATTTTCCTATATAACTCTATGTTAAACAAGTGACCCCTGGTGTGGGGGCATTTATCACCATAGGGTCATGATTTGTACAATCTTGGTAATAAACCATAAGATGATGCTTCATACCAAATATCTAATCTCTAGGCCTTATGGATTCATAGAAGAAGATTTTTAAACATTTTCCTATATAACTCTATGTAAAACAAGTGACCCCTGGTGCGGGGTCATTTATCACCATAGGGCTATGATTTGTACAATCTTGGTAATGAACCATAAGATGATGCTACATACCAAATATCTAAGCTCTAGGCCTAATGGATTCATAGAAGAAGATTTTTAAAGATTTTCCTATATAACTCTATGTAAAACAAGTGACCCCTGGTGCGGGGGCATTTATCACCGTAGGGCTATGATTTGTACAATCTTGGTAATGAACCATAAGATGATGCTACATACCAAATATCTAATCTCTAGGCCTTATGGATTCATAGAAGAAGATTTTTAAAGCTTTTCCTATATAACTCTATGTAAAACAAGTGACCCCTATTGCGGGGGCATTTATCACCGTTTGGCTATGATTTGAACAATCTTGGTAATGAACCATTAGATGATGCTGCAGCTCTAGGCCTTATGGATTCATAGAA
This sequence comes from Solen grandis, assembly GCA_021229015.1. Lineage (NCBI taxonomy): Eukaryota > Metazoa > Mollusca > Bivalvia > Adapedonta > Solenidae > Solen > Solen grandis. Next base: position 42,435,051 of record CM037778.1, on the reverse strand, counting down.
GAAGATTTTTAAAGTTTTTCCTATATAAATCTATGTTAAACAAGTGACCCCTGGTGCGGGGGCATTTATCACCATAGGGCTATGATTTGAACAATCTTGGTAATGAACCATTAGATGATGCTACATACCAAATATCTAAGCTCTAGGCCTAATGGATTCATAGAAGAAGATTTTTAAAGTTTTCCTATATAATCTATGTAAAACAAGTGACCCATGGTGCGGGGCATTTATCACCATAGGGTCATGATTTGTACAATCTTGGTAATGAACCATAAGATGATGCTTCATACCAAATATCTAATCTCTAGGCCTTATGGATTTTTTAAAATTTTCCTATATAACTCTATGTAAAACAAGTGACCCGGGGTTTCCTAGGGTATGATTTGACAATCTTGGTAATGAACCATAGATGATGCTCATACCAAATATCTAACTCTAGGCCTTGCAGTTTTGAGAAGAAGATTTTAAAGTTTGCATTTTTAAAATCTATTTTTAGCTCCTGTGACCTACTTTTTTAACCAATCTGAATAATTTGTACAACTTTGATAGAGGGCATCATAAGGATGATTCCTGTGAAGTTTGGTCAAAATCCCTTCAGCGGTTCATGAGGAGATGTTGTTTAAAGCAAATTGTTGACGACGGACGGACGCACGCACGCACGCACGCACGCACGGACGACGGACGACGGACGACGGACAAAAGGCGATCACAATAGCTCACCATGAGCACGTTGTGCTCAGGTGAGCTAAAAATGTGACCGACAGACAGACGACGTAAAAGTGATCCCTATATGTCACCTCTGCTTACAGCTAATGACACAATAAACAATAGGAAGTAAGATACTGCTTCAGTCATGTAGCCAAGTTCCTCAATTTCTCCCCTCTCTACTGAACATTTAAATAAGAGGGCCAAGATGACCCTGAATTGCTCACCTGAGAAACATTGCCTTCATTGCCATTTATTGTATTATGAGTCATACTGAATACATAATCCATGCAGAAGTACAGCAATATCATCTAAATTCCACACAAAAAACTGTACCTGCCATCCAAGTTTTGAAGGGCATAGCTCTAATTAGTCTATATAAAATCAAGTGACTCCTGGGGTGGGGTTAATTTTGACACCTGGGCCATAATTTGAACAGACCTGTTTGAGGTCCACTTGTAAACATCTAAACTCCAGGCTTTGTGTTTTCTGAGAAAGAGATCTTTTGAGGGTTTTCAAACAAGTCTTTGTAAAATCAAGTGACCTCTAAGGTGAGGCTAATTTTGACCCCAGGGCCATGATTTGAACAGACTTGGTAGAGGTTCACTAGGTTATGATACACCAAATATCTAAACTCAAGGGCTTGTGGTTTCTGTCTAGAAGATTATTCTAGTTTCCTATGAGGCAGGCCAATTTTGACCCCAAGGCCATGAGGTCTACTAAGCCATGTTACACACCAAATATCTTAACTCAAGGCCTTGCCGTTTCTGACAGAGATTTTTCTAGTTTTTCCTAAATAAGTCTGTAAAATCAAGAAAATCAAGTGACCCCTAGGGTAGGGCCCATTTTTGACCCCAGTGCCATGATTTGAACAAACTTGGTAGAGGACTATTAGACCACCATGTTACACATCAAATAAGTTAATTCCAGACTTTGTGGTTTCTGACAAGAAGATTTTTCTAGTTTTTCCTAAATAAGTCTATGTAAAATCAAGTGACCCCTGGGGCGAGGCCAATTTTGACCCCAGGGTCATAATTTGAACAAACTTGGTAAAGGTCCATAAGACAATGCTACACACAAATATCTAAGCTCAAGGCCTTTAATTCGGAGAAGAAGATTTTTCTAGTTTTTCCAATGTAAGTCTATGTAAAATCAAGTGATCCTTGGCAGGGCCAATTTCAACTCCAGGGTCATGATTTGAAAGTTGGTATAGGTCTATAAGACAATACTACACACCAAATATCGAAGCTCTAGGCCTTGCGATTTCAGAGAAAAAGGTTTTTAAAGATTTCACTTTAAAAATCTATATTTAGCTCCTGTCACCCAGATATGTAATGTATTGGAATCATTTGAACAACTTTAGTAGAGCTTCATGCAAGAAACATCACAGGCAATTTACATCAAATTTGGCCCAGTGGTTTAGGAGAAGTTGCTTAAAGAAAATGGTTAATGCCGGACGCACACACGGACAATGAACAAAAGGCAATTACAATAGTGCACCATGAGCACCTTGTGCTCAGGTGAGCTAAAAAGGGAAAAAAAGGCATATTCAAATCCAGAATCGATTTGGTCATTTCTAAAGAACAATGCACTGTGTTCCAACCATGCTTATTGTTTTACTAGCCAAAAACTCTCGATGCCTCTAAAGTTGGAAAAAAATGTTGCCAGCAGCTCATAAATATTGCAACAAGGGACCGATCCCATGATCTCACGCAAGGCACGACAACCTGGCCACAGGGGTCATCGTAGAGAGGATTACACCATTTAGTACAGTTACTGCCAACACAATTAATAAGAAAACAGTCTTTATTCTGTCAAATATTTATCAACAATATGAACAACTTGTACACAATGAAAACATTGATGACGAAACATTACAAGCAAAATATGCCATGGTTAATGAATTTTATTACAAAACAGTCTATGTGGGCAAAAGTGTTTCCTCGTCTTGAAACAAAATGGTGTAAAGACAGAATTACAAATGTATTACATGATTCACATACAATAACAAGAAGTGATGTTAACGAAATGGTAACACAGGTTAAATCTAACTTCCGAAGTTAAATTAAGCTCTTGTTATAGTACAATATCGGGTAAAAATACAAAAACAAAAAATGAATTTTAAAAAATACATATGGGATAATGAATTTTTTAAAATTTCTTTCTTTCGTACATTTTGACAACATAATTCCTATTTTGCGTCTCTCCAAGACTTCTTAAAAAACTTTCTTGAAAGGTAAAAACAAAAAAAAATGTCCAGAATATATTCATAACACAAAATGACCAGAAATATGATTCATAAAACAACTTCAGTGCCTTCAGCACTCTGATTTTTCTTGTTGAGCAAAAAAAACAAAACAACTTGACTCAGTTGGTAAAAATGCCAACTTATACATATGGTGTCTTAACATATTCAAGTAAATTGAGATATACATTTATTTAATGCTTTTCGGTGGATTATAGAGAAATATCAGTGGATTATAGAGAAATATGAGTGGATTATAGAGAAATATCAGTGGATTATAGAGAAATATCAGTGGACTGTATCCTGATATTTCACTGTTTTGAACAGTGAAATGATCAGGAAAACAGTGAAATTATCAGGATCTTGAACCAGACCCTACGTTATAAATCTGATTGCAGCGTCATTTGTGCTGGGTTTTACGCAAGAAATGATGTCATAAATAACATCATGCATGTGATGTAATTCCGCCAATTTTGACGTCTTTTGTGAATAAAAACAGCTAATTTCTGGCCTTTTAAGCATTAAATAAAAAGAAAAATGTTTGTTTTGGTGAAAGATCGATGTATAATTTCATTTGTGAACATAAAAAGATGCATTTTCACTCATGGTTTTGCCACACATGAATATATCCCTTTTTCTATGCACTCAGTTACAGTAAAATTATTAATCGATCTTACACCAAAACAAACAACTATACTCTGTATCACAATAATTTCTTTTGAGGAAACAGAAAACACTATTTACATCCAATGTTTCAAACTTATGAAATATAGCCATCTTGTTATGAAGATTAAGGGTTAAACTGGCTTAAGTAACTTCTTTGATATTATCACATAAAAATAAATGTGTTCCAAAAATCTAAATCTAAAGATATTTAAGGAGTGTTAAAGCGCAAAAAAATAAAAATAAATAAAAGGTGATATTTAAAAAAATAGGTAGAGTCCTGTTCTTTGTCATTGCACTTTTCCAAGTCATCTACTTATATATAAAGTTCAAGTAAAAATCTTGCATACTTTTCAAGTACACAGTAAATAATTTATTCTCTGAACAGAAATTCATTATAAAATTACTAAAAAGGAAGATAAATAAAACACTGAGCTAGGTAGAGTTATAATTTTGGTCACTGCACTTCTGCTGGTCGCATTCTATTCATATATGAAGTTTCAAATGGATATATATATAGTTTACAAGTTATGACCAATGTTAAAGTTGCTGATAAATAAACCAACAAACAGGGCAAAAACAATATGTCCCCGATCACAGATCTCAGGGGCATAATAATCTTATGAAATAAATTTTAAATCATACAAATGCTTGAGTAAAAGATATAGGTATATCGTTAAAAGAACATTTTTATCCTGACTTGAATCATGAGCATATACAAGTCTGTGCTCCTGTTAAGAAGTTTTCCTACTGCATAAAAATGCCCTTGTACAATGAGGGACTAAATACCTCAGCATTGAGCAACAAAGATGACAAAAGATATCATAGTGACATTACACCCCAAACTTTGTTTCTAAAAGATATAACAATTCCTGATATAGGACAATATCAGATAAAAAAGATATTAATTGAGCAAGATCAAATTGTGATTAAAACATTGCTCAACAATGATAACAAGCACTACGTTCAACAGAATGCTATGCCCCAATGGGTGGGTGAGCCTTAGACCTTGGGAGTCAAGGTCATTTAAATGTCAAGGTCACCTGGCTGGAAAAGCTAATCAAAATACATTCACATGTGAAGTTTGGTGGCCATGGATGGAAGCACGTTCATAATGTAGCCAAGGTTAATATTCGCTATTTCAGGTCATGGTGACCTTGACCTTTGACCCAGTAACCTATAAGTGGGTCTGGTGGATAGAGCTCATCAAGGTGCATGCCCATGTGAAGTTTGTAGGTTATTGATTGAAGCACATTCATAATGTGGCCAAAGTTAATATTTGCTATTTTGGGTCACAATGAACTTGACTTTTGACCCCATGACCTCTAAGTGGGTCTGGTGGATAGAACTTATCAAGATGCATGCACCTGTGAAGTTTGGGGGCTGTAGGTGGTAGGACCTCTGAGTTATGGTCAAGGTTAAAGTTTTGTGACAGACAGACCAAAAACAATAAGCCCCCAAATCTATCAATGCGGGGGCATTAAAAGATCAGAAAATTGTGATAAAAAGAATTAAAAATAAAGGTGTAAGAAACTAAATTAATGAACTTAAACAAGTTTACTGATACACTGATATGCACATGTCAATGTACACTGCTATACACATGTAAATACAATGTACACTGCTATACACATGTATATACAATGTACACTGCTATACACGTGTGAATACAATATATACTGCTACACGCATTGAAATACAATGTTTTAGGCACATGTAAATATAATGTACACTGCTATACACATGTCAATACACTATACACTGCTATACATGTGTAAATACAATATACACTGCTATACATATGTAAATACAATGTACACTGCTATACACATGTAAATACAATATACACTGCTATACACATGTAAATACAATATACACTGCTATACGCATTTAAATACAATGTGCTATACACGTGTAAAAACAATGTACACTGCTGTACACATGTCAGTACAAAAAACACTGCTATACAAGTGTAAATACAATGTACACTGCTAGACACATGTAAATATAATATACACTGCTATACACATGCAAATACAATATACACATGTAAATACAATATACACTGCTTTACACATGTAAATACAATAAAATAATTGAATCATATCGAAATGAATTGTTGCAGCCCTACACATAGTTAAAAATCAAATTCTTAGTCAATGACCATCTAAGAACAAGTTGCTTTAGTAACAGATGCTGCAGCACATGGACCATTCATTTTGATTTTGAGGCATTGGTTATTAAAAGTGAATGTTTCAACCTATATAGACAGAAGAAGCAACTTTCTTGAAAAATTGAACAAGAGGGTCATTGTGGCTTATGAACGTTCAACAGAGTGCCATAAGCCTAATCAAAACAATTAAAGGCACTTATTTTTACAAGGTTCAAATTTAAGATACAAAGAATTCTAGTTTAATTTATATTAGAAAATTAGCAGGTCTTTGAAAGCTTATTTTTAAAGGGATCAACAATAATAGTAAAAGGACCATGAAGTTATCATTTGTGCAAAACACAATTGACTTCTGAGCACTGAAGACAATTTCTATTATTATCTATATAAAGTATGCAAAGAAGCTAGCAGACCCTTTGGCAATTACAGCAGAAGACCATGAGGTGACCATTTGTGCCAAATGAAATTGAATTCTACCCTTGGTTTCATAGGAGAAGAATTTTGACATTTTCATATAGAATAAATTAGGAAACTTGCCCACCACTTAGAGGCCTTCATTCAATTTTGAAAGAAGGCCTCATAAGAATCAATGCTGTGAAGTTTGGTCAAAATCATTTGAACGGTTTAAGAGATGTTCAAAGGAAAAAGTTGCACAAATAGATGACAGATTCCTGGTCATCCTTATATCTCACCATGTGCATGTTTTGCTCAAGTGAGCTAAAAATATAAGGGAAGAAATCCAGCCAAATGCATAAATATTTATATGAATTACCTCCCTTAAGGTAAAGGAAGCCTATAATAGTTTTTATAAATGAAATAAATTTGTATCATATTATGAATGGCTACAGCTATTTTTTGATTAACAAATTTCAAATAAAATTGAAAACATGTTCATCAACATAATTCATACAATTTAATATTTACTGATGTGATAGTTCATGCTGAAAGCTATTGGTCTACACTTTTACATGCATTTATGTTGGAATCTGTAATGAAGGGAAAAAAACCACTGAGTAAACTTTTGTGTTGGCTTAAAGGAATGTTTACGATGTTATCTCAATCATGCAGTCTGGTATGAAGAACGGCACAATCACCACATGCTATGGCCAACGCTTATCTGTTTTTTTTTTTATTTTTAGATAAATTTTGTCAAAATGTGCCCTGATGAGAATGTAGCTCTTGTGAAAGTGAACAAGACTATGTTCAGTTTGATTACAGACGGTTTAGTAATATAGAAGTTATGGCCAAGGTTAAAAGTTTTTCATGACAACTACGTTAACAACAATAACAACACCAGAGTGATGACAATTCCTCAACTTATTTTTCTTTGAAATAGAGCCAAGCTAAAAATGTAAAAATGACCTTTAAGAAATGAGATTTTCAGGTGGAGTTGGCGTTATGTGGTTAACAACAAAATCAGGTGTTCTGAACCTGACCACAAAGGTTCATCTGTTAAAAAGTTCATGTTTGATTCCCTCCAGTTCTGTCTCCCTTCAGAATATCAACAACACATTAAATGAGTCTATATGAGGGAAAGGGTTAAATGAGTCTATATGAGGGAAAGGGTTAAATGAGTCTATATGAGGGAAAGGGTTAAATGAGTCTATATGAGGGAAAGGGTTAAAATGAGTCTATATAAGGGAAAGGGTTAAATGAGGCTATATGAGGGAAAGGGTTAAATGAGTCTATATGAGGGAAAGGGTTAAATGAGTCTATATGAGGGAAAGGGTTAAATGAGTCTATATGAGGGAAAGGGTTAAATGAGTCTATATGAGGGAAAGGGTTAAACCAGTCTATATGAGGGAAAGGGTTAAAGGAGTCTATATGAGGGAAAGGGTTAAACAGCAACATTTACCCTTTACCTAATTAAGGTAAAGTCCCTGTAAATGTCCTGCTAAGTCTTGGACCACTTAAAATCTACCAAGATAACCAAGGTACCCTAACGAAACATTAGGAAACCTTGGTTATCTCCATGAAAGGCCATGAGGTCTGAAATGTAGCGGAACCATTACAGGGACTTTTCCTTAATATTTATAAACAAATTTATAATTTGATGAATATAACTTAGCTTCAAATGATAGAGCAATGGATTTATCTTTGCCATGCAGACTGTGTAGAATTTGAGCTACAAAATTGCATGAGCAAAGACAGGAAACCCTGATCAGACAAATCCTGATAGGATCTGTACGACTGGTGCGTTCTTTGTTTACCATGGCAACAAAACGTGTCGGTACAAGGTAAAGGGTTAACATTTGAAAATAAACAAAAATCTATACTTGTAAACAATCAACAAATCATATAATTTTTTTGTTCAATTAAAAAATAGACAAACTTTCCTTTTAAATAATTCTGTGACAAAATGAGAAAAAGAAAGATCTGTTATTTGAATGGATTCATAATCATACCTGTCGAAAAATAATGATCACTAACACTAGATGAAATATATAAAATATGTATAAAAAATTTATAAAATATTATACATAAAAATATTTCTTAAATATTTGCTAAAATCTATGCATGTTTTCCTATTTAAGCAAATAACATTTATTGTATCATTAAAAGCACAGCTTCAATATCATTGGATTCGAAATCTTCAAATTTCATATTAGTTACAAGAACTAAAGTAAGACAATTAATATCTCTATAATAGAGTTATGTTGTTCTCACTATCCAAGTGCAATACCACACTGTTTGTAATCAGGTGAAGTGTCTAGCCACTCTTTAGACCACTAATTGGGATGTGGGCGGATGAGGTGCAGCCTGAACAATGCCAGTGTAGGGCCCACTTAACACGGTCAAGAGGGGAAAACAAGCACTAGTCTGTTAAAACTAGAACAGAGTCAGCTTGTTTGTTTGTCTGGGTTTAACACCACACAGCAATATTCATATCATTTGGGGACAATGCCTACATAGGAGACTGATATATGGCCACCTTAATGCAGTATCATCCTCCAGACACATAGTAGTATACCACACCTGCAGACAGGCAATATGATACCACACCTGGCAGAGGAACAGTATAATACCACACCTGAAGACACATGCAGTATGATACCACACCTGCAGACAGGCAATATGATACCGGCCCCAAGGGGATATGATACCACACTATCCTAAAACTGGGTCAACCTACATGCTGAGCATCAAGTAAAGGAGATGTAAATCAGTTATATCCTAGCTACTTTGGTATGTCATGGCCCTTGTTAATACTAATACCTTATATGTTACTACCAGGTAAATATATTTGACTAGCAATATTCGATTCCCATGGGCAACATGATGAGCCCTAGGTTTGATATGCAATATGGAGATATGGACTGATCCTAATCATCTATAATGTGACCTTTCACCTGTAAATTTGATGTTGGACTCAGCAAAATGTCTCATTGAGACAAATTTTACAGCCAAATTATTAGAGAATCCTTGATTGATCCAGGGCTATATTATCTCCCAGACAAGCTAATCCTGCATCATGATCTTCCACCACTAAGTCTGTTAGGGACCTAACTCTTGTGCAGAACACTTCATTTCAATGAGGCAAACCTTGATGGCAATCAGAAGTGAATCCTTTTATTCCAGTCTTAGATACAGCCCAGACATGCAGGTCTCGACAATGTGACACATACACTGAATATTGTGGAGAATACATTGAGCCCTGCAAACAGGCTTGACAAAAATTGTAAGCTGCCAAAATCAGATTTTACAATACATTATAGACACAGCTCTGTATCAGATAACAATAATCATGTTCAAATTAAGTTTTTCAATTACCTTATTTATTAAAATTATACTAAATCTAACAATGCCATGTTGACTAGAACATATATCACAGACAAACATCTTCCTACAGTTAATATACCAAGACCTACATATATTAACAATAATAATATAAAACAAAAGGTCTTAAAATACGAATTGCCTCAACCTATAAAATAAGCCTTGCATACATAACAAAATGCTGGCCTTTATTCAATTTATACTAATGTCTGGCCTTTATTCCATTTATACTAATGTCTGGCCATACTAATGTCTGGCCTTTATTCAATTTGTACTAATGTCTGGCCTTTATTCCATTTATACTAATGTCTGGCCTTTATTCCATTTATACTAATGTCTGGCCTTTATTCCATTTATACTAATGTCTGGCCTTTATTCAATTTATACTAATGTCTGGCCATACTAATGTCTGGCCTTTATTCAATTTATACTAATGTCATTAATCTTATTCACAAATACCAAACAAATAAAACCAAGTTGATAAAAATTCTAATAAAAGTGTCAAAATATCAATTTCAGATACTGATATATATTTTAGATATAAAATGCAAATGAATATATGAGAAATAGATGTAAAAACAGAGAAGTACAGTATCCTCAGGACACAGTGATATTCAGGAGAAAATTGCACAAATTCTTCGTTAGTTTTATCTGCCAAAAATAATGAAAAACTAAATTGAAATGTTAAAATTCGCAAAATCCACTTTGCTTCCTAATTGACCTTGGGATATTTGTAATAACTTCTGACAGACATTCTATGTATTTTTAATGCAAATAATAGTGGTTTAGTTTATTTTAACAGCATAACTTTTTACCTTCTTAACAATTTTAAAGGATAGTAAAAACTAACATGTATAAATACATTTTTTTCTTTATGTAGCATGGATAACGGGCATATCAATCCATGTCTACAGAAAATGTGAAAATAAAATAAAAATGTAACAGGAGGGTCATGATGACCCTGGAGTCAATAAAGTGAATGTTTCCAACTTGCAGACTAAATTATTGTCCTGTTATTTCACAAAGACTCCATGGAAAATAAAGTCTATGTAGTGTACACCTGGTTTTCTCTAAAGTTTGACCTAAAGACCCAGTTCTTTATCCAACCTGGCCAATTTTTGAACTTGGTCTAGACAGTATCAAAAACAAAATAATTTGACAAGGTTATACAAACATACACTGAAACAAGAGCATCACATGTAAAACAGGAGTGTTAAAAAGAAAAATTAGTGTGTACACTATAGGCTACATTTCAATAATTTCACCTAGTGACCTAGTTTTTGAACCAACATGACCCATATCCATACTTGCCCTAGATATCGTTCAAACAAAAATCTCATGCAGTCAGTTTTGTGATTTGACCTAGTGACCTAGATTTTGATCTACCATGATTTATATTCAAACTTGACCTAAATAATGTTCATTACAACATTCTGACAAAACTCTGCAAAAATCAAATGGAAAATGAAACCTCTGTAATGTACACAAATATAAATACAGTGGAATCTAGCTTTTTTTTATCATTCAAGGGCCATAACTCCTCAAGGGCCATAATTTGAGACCTTAGGAGAAGATCTCAGCCATAATCAATCATAAGAAATTATGGCTATACATATTGTCATAAAGTTTCAAGAGAATTGCTTAATATATGAAGATATTAGAGTGTACACAAGAAAATGTTGAAAGAGGTCTGGATATTCTGACGGGCATTGACTGACCACAATAGCTCACCTGATAAGCTAAAAATGTAGTCAAAGTCTGAAAAGAGCATTGTTATGATAGAATTGAAGCTGAGATATAAATCATCTATTGAATGGTTGTATAACTAAAATTATGTTATATAGTGTTTAGCAATACAAGGTTTAGTTATTATAATAGATACTGGTCCATGATAATGGCAAATTATATGTTTCCAATTTTTTAATCATTTGTTTAACATGATCAAAAAATTATTGTTTTTTACTAATTCAAACCTCAAGAGGGTAAGATTATGTTCTTATTATGCGATAGTAACAGGAAATAAATAGATTACTATGAAATTTTTTTTACAAACACTTGATAATTGTAGGCACATTGTCAATGATAAGCAGGACCCCTCTTGGGGAGTCAATATAGCATTTTATACTTTTTTTTGTCATATACCAATGTTGAGTAAAATAAATCTGTCATGGATCTGGTTATAACAAATACTATTGAATAGGTACACACACAAAAATATATATAGATATAAAATGTGACAACAATACCAAGACTTCAATAAAAATAATCCTATATTCACCTTAACTACTTGATCGAAATGACAGGAATTGATTTTAATGATGGAAATCAAAAACTAAAATTAAAGATTCATATAAAATCTAATCAAATCATCCCCTGAGATTTGTTTTCTTTGGTCACAAAGGCTTCATGTTTTTGATAGCAGACTCTAAATGCAGTATTACGATAAGAATTCAAAATCATGGTTAATGTGCACAAAATGCAAGGCTCATTTTGTTTTGGTCCAATTGCTAACAAGACATGAATGCCTTACGAAAAAGCTACTGTCAACCTAGCAAGGCCTTAATTGTATTACAAAAAACAAACTGCTTATGGTACTATAAAATGTTCTGGTAACACTGAATATAACATAAATCCTTCTAGCTAACACTTAATGCAATTTCACTGGTTAAAACATGACAGACGCTTACATGCAAACTTGAGGAACTGAATTAAAATATCAATCATACACCATTAGTAATCATATGAATTTGACTGTTTATACCCCTGGAAAATTAACTAAGTTGAGAATGAATGCTATTTAAGCTATGACATAAAGGTAAATGCAATCATCCATTAGAATGGCTGCCATCCTATATCTTAACTAATTCAAAAAAAAAAAAAAATTAATCATTAAACAGCCATGTATGCATAGCAAAGACACATTTTCAGTGTCAAACAATGTAATGAGAGTTACCTATCTTGGTTTTCAGAAACCACTGAAAACTGAACGAAAGTGCCCAGAAATCAAATCCTTGGCTTACAGGGATATAAACATGAAAAACAGGGATATAAACATGAAAAACAGGGATATAAACATGAAAAACAGGGATATAAACATGAAAATGGTTAGCATGCATGTGTGATGCTGACATTCCAAAAGCCAAAAAGCTGCTAAAACTGCACAAATATAATACATAAAGTGCATAAAGCCTGCATACATATATATACAGTCATCATATCAAAAATACAATGGATCTTTAAAAACATTAGATATACTCTAAGTCATAAACAATAAAAGTAAAGGCCATCGGAGCTAAATATATACATATTTCATCTGGAAATACTTCTTCTAACTCATTTCTTTCTTCCCTTCCAGTAGTATTCCATCCAAATACAGAGTAGACCCAATATAACAAACCTAGATACTGCACTGAACTGTACCACACTGTAACCATGACAACAAGGATTATATAAGAGGTCCATAGTTTGAACAATGAACAGTTTGAACAGTGCTTTATAGACATTTGGATTTGGACGTTAATGTAGAGTTGAGTGATGGATCTTGAATGCAGATATTCTGTGCTTGATGTTGTCTTAATACTTTGTACACTGATACTCAGGACATATGTGTGAGCAGTGTCCTGCTAGCATACATAATTTGTTAAAATGTCTCCTCTCCCTGTATGATGACTAAGAAGTAGTTCCTGTCATATCCGCCAGTGGCTGCTGTTTTTCCCCTCGAAATGTTGTATACAAATTGGCCTTTGTTGTCTCTACAGATTAAGATGCAGCTCAAAAAGACATGAATTATCAGGAAATTTACATCAACTTTGCTTACATAGCAAACACCTCACAGTGCAGAAAGATTACACTACAACTGTAATTTGCAATGATCATGTCATGTGACAGTAATGTCTCCCAAACAAATCAGTTAGACATCAATGACACATACTGGCACAATAATGATTATGACATTTTATGACGTTTTGTACCTTGTTGATTGCAGATTGAGGGATTGGTATAAACACAAGCAGTAACAACAGTTTTACACAAAACCTTTGCAATGACTCTAGATAGTGTGCATTACTGAATCTGGTTATGGCTCAAATAGTTACCTCCCTGATGGTAACTTGTAGATAACACTGTGGAGGAGTCTGACTTCTGACCAATCCCTACAGATTTTGAGCAAGCCCTTTTTAACCCTTTCCCTCATAGAGGACACCATGAAAAGACCTATGCGAACAGCATAAAACCAGATCAGCCTGCGAGTAACTCGCAGGCTGATCAGGTTTTATGCTGTTCGCTGCTCCTCAGTGGTCTGGAAATGAGGATTTTGTAATTAAATTGGGTAAGGTTTAACTGTGGTTTTCTGCAGATCAGGCTTTAAGTGATACCTACTGTGTGCGTCAAAATGAGTCTATATGAGGGAAAGGGTCAAAATGAGTCTATATGAGGGAAAGGGGTCAAAATGAGTCTATATGAGGGAAAGGGTTAAAATGAGTCTATATGAGGGAAAGGGTCAAAATGAGTCTATATGAGGGAAAGGGTCAAAATGAGTCTATATGAGGGAAAGGGTTAAAATGAGTCTATATGAGGGAAAGGGTTAAAATGAGTCTATATGAGGGAAAGGGTTAAAATGAGTCTATATGAGGGAAAGGGTCAAAATGAGTCTATATGAGGGAAAGGGTTAAAATGAGTCTATATGAGGGAAAGGGTTAAAATGAGTCTATATGAGGGAAAGGGTCAAAATGAGTCTATATGAGGGAAAGGGTTAAAATGAGTCTATATGAGGGAAAGGGTCAAAATGAGTCTATATGAGGGAAAGGGTTAAGCCTGCATAATGCCACATGAGACAGTTTATCTTTGATATCAGAGTGTATGTCAAAATGCACTTGCTTAAATTTGTAATTATTCCAGAGACAGTACCAAGGAACCACTGACATAATGTGCCTAAATTGCTGTTACATTGTCATGGTCCACCCTTTTCTTCCCTGTTTCTACATTATGATTCATTCTGTCATAAGGTCGGACAGAATCTGCTCTGGTGTCTTGCATATTGAACAAATCAGAAACTCCATAAGCCTGCAATGTAAAAGAAAAAGTTGAATTAATAGATAATATGAAACAGAAGATAAAGTGTAAAATTATCTCAAAACATATAAGTGACAGCAGATTAATTTTAATTTCGTATCAGTAATGGTTTACATGTATTTAGTATCAATTATTATTAAATTTGAACAAGAACTAACACTGAAGATGCTATATATGCCATCTTAACACATTATTGTAACCGTCATATACCATCTTAACACATTATTGTAACCATCATATACCATCTTAACACATTATTGTAACCATCATATACCATCTTAACACATTATTGTAACCATCATATACCATCTTAACACAGTTATTGTAACCGTCATATTAACCATACTTAACACACATTATTGTAACCATCATATACCATCTTAACACATTATTGTAACCATCATATGCCATCTTAACACATTATTGTAACCATCATATACCATCTTAACACATTATTGTAACCATCATATACCATCTTAACACATTATTGTAACCATCATATACCATCTTAACACATTATTGTAACCATCATATACCATCTTAACACATTATTGTAACCATCATATACCATCTTAACACATTATTGTAACCATCATATACCATCTTAACACATTATTGTAACCATCATATACCATCTTAACACATTATTGTAACCATCATATACCATCATGAGGAACAAGAATATATATGGTTTCAAGGTGGGATCTGAACAGTTTTTAAGATAAAATGTCATAAGTTAAATTGAGGGGGTGGGGCCTGATCCCTGGGTGACCTTGGGGAAACCGAAGTACATGTAGTACTATTAAATTCCTCTCATTATGAGGAACAAAGGGAGCAAAAAATATATGTGATTCAGGTTTGGAAATTTAAAATATTTTAACCAAAATACAATTTTTATGCAAAAATCAATCTTTGAGGGGGGGGGGGACCCCATTTACAACAAGAGGGCCAAGATGGCCCTTGATCGCTCACCTGAGAAAGATGACTGCTTAAGAAATAAAGATGCTAGAGTGTAAACAAAGTGAAATCTGGCTTTCTTTATGGTAAAAGGGGCATAACTCTTAAAGTAACTAGTCAATATCAATTATAATTGAACCCGATTGCTAGATTATGGGCATAAACATTGTCTTAAAGTTTAAAAAAGATTGTTTAAAAAATTGAAGATGGTAGAGAGTAAACAAAGTGAAATTTTGCATTTTTTGAATGGGGCTTAACTCCTGACCTTATTGCCCAATCTCAGCCATAATTGAACTCAATCAAGACATTATGGTCATAATCATTGCCATAAAGTTTGACGATGATTGCTCAAAAGATGAAGATGCTCGAGTGTAAACAAAGTGAAATCTGGCATTTTTTTATATTACAAGGATTTTAACTCCTGACCTAATTGACCGATCTCAGCAACAATCAAACTCAATCGAGACATTATGGTCATAAACATTGTCTTAAAGTATGAAGATGATTGCTGAGAAATAAAAAAATAAAAGAAATAAAGGTGATAGAGTGTAAACACTAAATTGTTGATGACGCACGACTGACACTCACGGGATCACAATAGCTCGCCCTGAGCTTTGCTCAGGTGGGCTAAAAATCAAGGAGGCACCACTACTCATTGAGGACTATAGGTGTGTGAAAGATAGGTTGCACGGCCTCCGAGATATGGCCCGTACAAAGTTGCCGGCGGAAGAAAGAGAAGAAGAAGAATCCTACTATGTTAAGTCTGACAAGTTATCAATGGGAAAAGGTATTTTTAGCAAATTCTTAGTTAAAAAGGGGGTCATAACTGTGTAGATAATTAACATATATTGTCCAAAGTCAACTTGGCCTTCATTTCTAATGACATAAACATGTGTACCTAATTTATCTAAATCTGTTTAGCAGATTCTGAGTCATAAAGGAAGTTACAGCTGTGTGAAAACTTTACAGGTTTATCTCAAAGTTAAACTTGCCTCAATTTAACCCTTTCCCTCATAGAGGACACCATGAAAAGACCTATGCCAACAGCATAAATCCAGATCAGCCTGCGAGTAACTCGCAGGCTGATCAGGTTTTATGCTGTTCGCTGCTCCTCAGTGGTCTGGAAATGAGGATTTTGTAATTAAATTTGGTAAGGTTTAACTGTGGTTTTCTGCAGATCAAGCTGTATGTGGTACCTATTGAGTGCGTCAAAATGAGTCTATATGAGGGAAAGGGTTAATTGACATAAATATGTAAACCTGCAGTGGTTGCTGAGAAATGATATTCATAAAAAAAAATTGACCCTTGGGTCGACGAAAATTCTAAGTCAAAAAGGGGCCATAATGGGAGGCACCATTCTTGAATGTGATTGATCTACAAACCCTACAATACATTCTTAAGGGCCGGTCAGACAGGCTTCCGCGAGTTGATCACGAGTGTATCGCGAGGAAAAACTGTCAAACGCGAAGTAAACGCGGTCACAAGTGAATGACACGCGAATGAAACGCGGATGACTCGCGAATAACAAGTGCGCACACGCGCGAAACATTTTACACGCGCTCGGAACCCGATTTTATTTTTGAGCTGCTCAAAAATTAGGCGCAATGGCCACCGCGTGTCGCACACGTGGTGTAAACGCGGTACAAACCCGGACCAAACGCGATAACACGCGGTACACTCGCGGATCACAAGTGGACGACAAGTGGTCACTCGCGGGCATACGCAAAATTTCTTCGTGTGATTGCGTGTGTAGCACTTGTCATCCACTTGTGATCCGCGTGTCTACAGCATTCCTAGCACCTGTGATAGCGTGTGCTCCGCGTGTATAAGGCTTTCTCAGGGATTGTGTCACGAGTCATCCACGGGCCATTTGCGTGTTTTCGCGTTGAATCGCGATTGAACCACGACTGATTCGCGTGTCGTCCACGACCCAATCTCGTTTGTACCAACTCGTTTGTAGTTATTTCTGCTATAAAAAGATCGCGTGTTGGCCATTTTCATCAGTTGTGATCAAGACGTTGAAGAGGCAACATGGATCCGGCACATCGTAATGCTTTGGTTATGCTGTTCCAGCAACATCA
Source organism: Solen grandis (assembly GCA_021229015.1). Taxonomy (NCBI): domain Eukaryota; kingdom Metazoa; phylum Mollusca; class Bivalvia; order Adapedonta; family Solenidae; genus Solen; species Solen grandis. Next base: position 42,417,383 of record CM037778.1, on the reverse strand, counting down.
GAACCAGCTTCTTCAGGTTCAGCAAGCCCTAGATGGTAGAAGAAGAGTGAGGAGAAGACAAAGAAGAGTCAGAGCCATATGGATGCGCCAATGGATCAACCGCAGGCCACAGCTGGGGCTGTATGACAGACTGATGGTGGAGCTGAGGAACGAGGACCCCCGTGCCTTCAAGAACTTTATGAGAATGCCTCCGGTGATGTATGACGAACTGGTGGAAAGGCTGACACCAACACTGACGAAGGAGACAACCAATTGGCGAGCTCCCTTGGACCCAGGCTTAAAGGTGGCCATCACCTTGAGGCACCTTGCATCAGGCTCGAAATACAGGGAGATGCAGTATGGCTGGCGTGTCCCACACAACACCATAAGCCTTATTGTTCGTGAAGTTTGTGAGGCAATTGTGCATGTATATCGTGAGGAGATGCTGGCACCCCCAGAAACCCCCCAACAGTGGCAACAAATTACAGACGATTGGCTGAACAGGTGGAATTTCCCTCACGTGGTTGGAGCTATAGACGGCAAACACATAGCATGCAAGGCCCCTCCCAACTCTGGCTCTGAATTCTATAATTACAAGGGTTTTTTCAGCATTATTCTCTTGGCTGTGGTCACCAGTGATTACAAGTTCTTATGGGTGGACGTGAGTGGCAAGGGGGCCTCATCAGACGCGCATATCTACAATGCCAGTGAGTTTAAAGAAGGCTTACAGAACGGTGCCCACCTTCTTGGACTGCCTGTTCTTGCTGCCCTGGCGGGGCTCGGGGGTGCTGCTCTCTACCTCCTCGGTAGCAGTTTCAGGCTCCGAGACCTTCGCCCTCGGCCTGGGCCTTGCTTGCCCCTTCTTTTTCTTGGGCGTAGAGCTGCCCTTCTTTGTTTTCGGTGCCATCTTTACTCTACCGAATATGGATCAGTACTGATCGAGAACACTGGACGCGGCGGCTTTTATACACGCGGGCGGCAAGCGGAGCACAAGTGATCGGCACGTGATTCACACGCGGAGCACAAGTGATACACACGCGCTGCTTGTGATCACTTGTGACCCCATTTTCTGATCACAAGCGCTCACACACGGAGGACTCGTGGTAGACACGCGATGGACACACGGAGCACACGCGCGCGTGTGGTCCACTTGTCATTCGCGTGTCCAGCACGTTTGAGACAAATTGGCTGATTTTCACCGCGTGTAGAAAAAAATTGCAAAATTAATAGCAAAATTACACGTGATCAACTCGCGGAAGCCTGTCTGACCGGGCCTTTACCAAATATCAGAATATCTACAGTAGAGGCTGAGAAAATGAAAAGTGTCAAACCTAGGGTTGATGTAAATTGTAGCCAGATGGACGCACACATGGATGGATGAGCATTAAATTTGAAAATGATTGCATATGAAATGAAGATGCAAGGGTGCGAACAAACTTATTGTGGATGACGGACAGACAATGGACAGATGGACAACAGATATTCATTAATCCCAATAGCTAACCCAGAGCACATGTGCGCAGGTAAGCTAAAAAGGTAAAATTTAGCATTTTCTAATATTAAAAGGACTATAACTCCCAACTTTATTGGTAATCAAACCTGACTGAGAGATTATGGCAATAAAAATTGTCATCAAGTTTTAAGATAATTGCTTAAGAAGTGCAGGATAACTTATTGTGGATGATGGACATTCACATATCCCAATTGCTCATCCTGTGCACATGTGCTAAGGTGAGCTAAAACAGGAGGGCCATCATGGCTCTAGAACACTCACGACAGTACCATCAGCTAAATTAACCTTGATTAAAATTTCAGATACAAACAATTTTAAAGTTTCCATACAGACTAAACAGAAAACTAGCATATCATCTGCAGGCCTCATTTTTAGGGGATCAAATCCAAATAATGACAGTATAGGACCATGGGCTTATCATAAGTTCAAAACAGAATTTAATTCTGAATATAGGTTTGAGAGGATAAGAAATATTAGTTTGTAAAGCCAAGCTAGAAATATCATTTCAAGATTCGCATAAATTATTTCACAACATGAGCAAAGCACACTTACATGAGCAGAACAGTCCATATATATAAATTTTTGTATCGTTTGGCCTAGTTTTAAATTAACATCAACAACAATCAAACAAAAATCTCAAACAATACCATTGGTTTAGATATAATTTTCAATTTATTTAAAGAAACTTTTGTGCCAAATAAAATTTAATTCTGACCACTGGTTTCAGAGAAGATGATTTTTGAAATTTTCTATAGAGAGTATCTAAGGAAATTAGCTTAAATTAAACTTTATTTATTTTACATCGATAACAATGTTCTCACAATTTATATTAATTGCTCTTGATGACTGGTGGTGGCGTTTGTGGTCATTACTGTGAGAGGAAACCGGAGAACCCGGAGAGATCCAATGAGTCTGGACAGGCGACAACTGTACCCTCTCACATATGTGACCAGGAATCGAACCCGGAAACGCATTGTTTAGAAGTGAAGCATGTTACCGCTATGCTATCCAGGCACCCAATTAGGAAATTAGCTAACCCCATAGTAGCTTCAGTTTTCAAGGGATCAACTTCATTTTTAGCAAATATGGTAGAGAAAAATTAGGTGACCATTTGTGTCAAAGAAAATTAAATTAAAATTAAATTCTCAACACTGGATTCAGAGATGATTTTTCAAAATTTCTATAATTATAATGTGCAATTATTAGGAAACTAGCAAACCCCATGGGGGCCTCATTTTTAAAGAGATCACATTCATTCTAGCAATTATGGTAGATGCCATGAGAAGACCATTTGTGCTAAAAGGAATTAAATTCTGGCCATTGGTTTCAGAGAAGAACTTCAAAGCTTCTTTAAAACAAGTCTGTTGATTGCCATGGCAACCAGAGGTCTTCATAGTTAAAGTTTATTTTAACAACTTTTGTGTTAAGGATTTCACAGAAAAAAAAGTGAAACTTTCCATACAGAGGCAACTAGACGACCAACATTATTTTAGCAATTATGACAGACAGCCATGAGGTGACCATTTGAGCCAAATGAAATTAAATTCTCACCATTGGTTTCAGAGAAGAAGATTTTTAAAGTTTCTTTAATAAAATTCTGTTGGTTGCAATAGCAACCAAGTTCTGCATGGATTAAGTTTATTTACCAATTGAAATTAAATATACACTGGTTTCACAGAAGAATTCTATTTTTTTCATATAGAGTATAAAAGGAAAGTAGCTGATGCCTAAGGGATTCATTTTTCAAAGGATCAACTTTATTTAAGTGATGATGGTAAACAATCATAAGGTGCCCAATGGTGCTAAATGAAATTAAATTTTGACCATTGGTTTCACAGAAGAAAAATTTTGAAAATTTCTTTAAAGAGTATACATGTATAAAGAAACTTGCCAACCCCTTAGTGGCCATTTTCAAGGGATAAACTTTATTTTAGCAATTATGGCAAACAGCCATGAGGTGACCATTCATGCCAAATGATATCAAATTATGACTTATGGGTTTCAGAGAAGATAGAGATTATTTTAGCAACTTTGCCAAGTTTCATGAATTTCTACCAAAGAAAATTGTTGACGTCACACAATGCATGACGGATAAAGGGTGATCCCAATAGCTCCTCCTGAGCACCTTGTGCTTTAGTGAGCTAAAAATCTGCCTACACTCCGGTGAGTAGAATAGTCCTCCTCATTCTTTGAATAGTCAAGCTAAATATATACATGTATATCAAGCATGACATGCTGACAATGATATGCACAACTTGGCATGGAACAATTTTTCTGAATTTTCAATAAGAGGGCCATATGGACCTAGAGCGCTCACCAGGGTATATAAAACCATTCTTTTTATGTCATTACCATCAGCAGCAACCAGATTCAAGTTTCAGAAACAAACAATTCTTCAGTTGGTCAATCATCTGAAGGCCTCTTTTTTCAAAGGATCAACATTATTTTAGCAATTATGGTAGACAGTCATAAGGTTCACATTTGTGCCAAATGAAATTAAATTCTGGCCATTAGTTTCAGAGGATTTAAAGTTTTTAAAGTAAGATTCTGTTGGTTGCCATGGTAACCAGAGTTTTGTTTAAAGCAAACTGTTGACTGATGAATGATGAGGGATTTAGGGTTATCACAATAGCTCCGGTGAGCTAATAAAATCCAATCAAAGTGTTTGTCTGTAGTCAATAATGGACAGACAGATGTTTTGACTTGATTCCAGTATCTCAATTATATACTTCACCTCTGGGTGTATAAAGAATTTAACAAGGACATCAAGCCTTCAGACATACAATATTGCATAGTGTTATTTGTCTACAATTTTACAGCTAATTTACTAAATTGGAAAAAAGCCAGATTACCTAAGAGATTGGCAAGGCAAAGAGGATATTTGTTATTTGTATTGCAATTGAGAAATCTGACCTGGCTTTTCAATGGTTGAACAAGAGGTTAAGTTTGCCAAGATAATGTTTTGACCAGTAAAAACAGAGAGAGAGAGAGAGAGAGAGAGAGAGAAGAGCTATATGCCAGTTACAACTGCAGGCAAAAAGTACAGTTCTATCTGGTGTGGTGTAGGTTGGTATGTTAATTACTGGTTTACAAGAAACAAGCTGATGTGAGGAACTTGAATAACAATGTGCAAGGGCAAGACCTGTTAGCATGTGGACAGAGATCTTGTTAGGGTTTCCTGACACTTTTTTTTTTTTTTTCATTTTTTCCTTTCTGTTTATTTTTAGGTAAACCTTGCTGCTGTTTTAACCCTTTCCCTCATATAGACTCATTTTGACGGACTCAATAGGTACCACATAAAGCCTGATCTGCAGAAAGCCAAACTCAAACCTTACAAAAATTAATTGTAAAATCCTCATTACCAGACCACTGAGGAGCAGCGAACAGCATAAAACCTGATCATCAAATGCATCAATATCTTCCCTTCAAATGTATTAAATTTTCAATGGTTATTAAAAACAAATTTAAAAAATAATTGTCAAAATCCAAAAAAAGTCAAAAAAATTATTTCCAAAATGGTGTCTGGAGTTCTCGACAATGAACTGAAAATGAGTCTGCCATAAGTACTGTGGTGTACATACAGAGACAAAATCTATAAACAAAAATTGCATTGAAGTTCTGTGTTCTTAATCACATAACAGATTGGTTTGTAAAATATACAAATATAATATAAATACGATCCAAATGAGAACAAGAAACACTATCACACTGAAAGTGTTCATGTTATTATAGGGTGCCCTCCGAGTTTTGTAACTGGGGGTACAATAGCAATTTTCCTTAACTTTGTACCCTTTCAACCAGAGAGTCCCTACAATTTTGGAGGTATATGGTCAATTTTGGGTGTAAAAACCCTATGCAAAGGTTAAATGGGCATGCTGTATTATAATTATCAAGTACAAAGATTTCTATTATATTAATAACAGCTATGGCTCTAAATGACTTCTGTATATAGTATTGTTGAGAAGTGTATTCATAATCAAACCTACACTATTTTAAGAACAGATGTTGGTTTACATAAATCAGTGATTATGCTTGCTGAGTTTATCGGTAGATTTAACAAGTATTTAAAAAAAAAAATTTAAAACATGAAAACAATGTTTGTTTATTGTCGATGGTTTCTCTGTAAAATTATGTCACACCTGACGTCAAATATTGCACTAGTGTAAATAGCCCGAGAATACTAATATGGCGAGAACTCAATACTTGAGGATACATGTATGTCAAGTTTCAGGAAGATGTGAAGTCATCTTCATAGAAAAGAAAAAAAATGCAAATGCAAAACAACCAATTTTGTGAGATCACAGCCATAAAATTAAATAAATACTACCAGTAAATAATCCATATCATGATGTACAAGTATGTCAAGTTTCAGGAAGATGTGAAGTCATCTTCATAGAAAAAAAACATGCAAATGCAGAACAATCAATTTTACCATGTTCATCCTACCATGAATTACAGGTCACAGCTATAAATCTGTATCAATATTAAAAAGTTTTTATCATGTGTACATGTTTCATGAAGATGTAAAATTATCTTCATAGCAAAAAAGTTTAAATGCAAAGGTAAACCTAAGGCAGAACAATCAATTTTACCATGTTCATCCAACCGTGAAATATAGGTCACAGCCATAAATTTGCATAAATATTAAATAGTTTATATCATGATATACATGTGTACCTAGTTTCATAAAGATGTGAAGTCATCTTCTAAGAAGAAAAGTTTAAACGCAAAGGTAAACCTGAGGTATGATGGACAGACGCACAGACCAAAAATCAATATGAACCGCAACGGTGGTGGGAGTTGGCGGGGCATAAAAAATGTAACTGTCCCACTAGGTCAATGAAACTTATCTATCTTACCCAACTAGGTCAATATAATTACCTCCAGTCATTCAATGTAGTTCCCACACTAGTTAAATGTACTCACTGGCAACAACTATCACAAGTTTAGTGTATCTCACTTCCAATGGTCCAATGTACTTACTTTAAGGTGTCTACAACTTGTACTATCTACAAGGTGTTTATAACATGTACTTACTACATGGTGTTTATAACATGTACTTACTACAAGGTGTTTACAACATGTACTCACTACAAGGTGTTTATAACATGTACTCACTACAAGGTGTTTATAACATGTACTTACTACAAGGTGTTTACAACATGTACTTACTACAAGGTGTTTATAACATGTACTCACTACAAGGTGTTTATAACATGTACTCACTACAAGGTGTTTATAACATGTACTTACTACATGGTGTTTATAACATGTACTTACTACATGGTGTTTATAACATGTACTTACTACAAGGTGTTTATAACATGTACTTACTACAAGGTGTTTATAACATGTACTTACTACATGGTGTTTATAACATGTACTTACTACAAGGTGTTTACAACATGTACTTACTACATGGTGTTTATAACATGTACTTACTACAAGGTGTTTACAACATGTACTCACTACAAGGTGTTTATAACATGTACTTACTACATGGTGTTTATAACATGTACTTACTACAAGGTGTTTACAACATGTACTCACTACAAGGTGTTTATAACATGTACTTACTACATGGTGTTTATAACATGTACTTACTACAAGGTGTTTACAACATGTACTTACTACATGGTGTTTATAACATGTACTTACTACATGGTGTTTATAACATGTACTTACTACAAGGTGTTTACAACATGTACTTACTACATGGTGTTTATAACATGTACTTACTACAAGGTGTTTACAACATGTACTCACTACAAGGTGTTTATAACATGTACTTACTACATGGTGTTTATAACATGTACTTACTACAAGGTGTTTATAACATGTACTATCTACAAGGTGTTTATAACTTGTACTCTCTACAAGGTGTTTATAACATGTACTTACTACAAGGTGTTTATAACATGTACTTACTACATGGTGTTTAAACTGTACTACTACAAGGTGTTTATAACATGTACTACACAGGTGTTTTTAACATGTACTTACTACATGGTGTTTAAACATGTACTTACTACAGGTGTTTATAACATGTACTTACTACAAGGTGTTTACAACATGTACTTACTACAAGGTGTTTATAACATGTACTTACTACATGGTGTTTATAACATGTACTTACTACAAGGTGTTTACAACATGTACTTACTACAAGGTGTTTATAACATGTACTTACTACAAGGTGTTTACAACATGTACTTACTACAAGGTGTTTATAACATGTACTTACTACATGGTGTTTATAACATGTACTTACTACAAGGTGTTTATAACATGTACTTACTACAAGGTGTTTATAACTGTACTATCTACAAGGTGTTTATAACATGTACTCACTACAAGGTGTTTATAACATGTACTTACTACAAGGTGTTTATAACATGTACTTACTACAAGGTGTTTATAACATGTACTTACTACAAGGTGTTTATAACATGTACTTACTACAAGGTGTTTATAACATGTACTTACTACAAGGTGTTTACAACACAAATTGTTTAAAACATGTACTTACTACTAGCAAAGCTGACAGGATTCCAAGCACTGCCCCAGCCAGTACATCTGTGGGGTGATGTTTATAATCAGAAATACGGCTTAAACACGTGAACCAGGCACCACAAAATAACGCTGTCTGAAGGAGCGGGCAGATCAGGGATTGCATTAACAACTTGAGCCTCTTCTGCAGATATATCTGAAATAAGAATAATACTTCATATAAATAAATAGTTCAAACAGTGGGCAAAGGTCAGCATAGGTCAATTTTGGATTGGCTTTTGCAAATGATCAATTCCAGACATAGGTTCATTCTATACACAGTAATGAGATGGATAGAGCATGAAAATTTCTGTCAGACCTGGCTGTACTATTTTGTCTGATATTAAACATTAAAACTGAACAGGATGCATAGTAAATCATGCATGTTCCACCTTGGACGGATTGGCAGATTAAAAATAAATTTATATCCTTTGTATAGTAGAAAACTAACCACCATTTTGAACTAAAACACTGCAAATCTGGAGTGAAAAAAAGAGTTTAACTTTGCACAAAAAATTTACATACATAGACATCTGTCATGAAGATTTATGTCTTTGACATGTTATCTTATCAACCAGCTACAGTTTTATCATAAAAGTTCAAGTCCTTAATATGCAATCTTATCATCCAACAAGTTTTATCCCACTGACAGTTTCAATTCCTTGGCATCTTGCCATGTAAAATATGAATGGTGCGTCTTTTAGGGCAAATTCATATATAGGAATCAAACCTATGGAAATTAAAAATTTCACCTTTGCTGTAAAATCTTATTAAGAAATATAAACTTGATTGAGCGTTTTATTTTTTATTATATATATCTCATGCAGTATGTATTTCATTAGTGCCTTCCAGAAAACAGGTGCCTTCACATACTGTGATACTGTCAATCTAAATGAGTTGATTTGAACAAATCTACTTCATGTTAAAGCTTATAATCACGTCCTTGATTATCTATCCACTTCTCCAGAGAAATACTTTAACTGTAATAAATATTGTCACTTCAAGAAAATGTTTCCAATTGGTACTGTAAAAAGTGTAAATAGTTTTCACATAAAACTTGTTTGTTTTTTTCACCTGCAAACCAAAGATATGAGGTGCGTCCAAGAAGTTTGTTTGACACTTACCCAAGAATATCATATATGAAATATCAAACAAATATTTCAAGTTAACATTCAATTATTACAATTAAATGTCAGTTCAAACAAACACATTATCAGACGCAAGGTGTAGTTGAAATGGAGTTATAACAATGTCACAATAATGATAATAAGAGGGCCAAGATGGCCCTGGTTGCTCACCTGAGAAACCTATTATAATATTGTGAGTCATACTAATTACACAAACTATGCAGAAGTATCTAAATTCCACACAAAAACTGTACCTGCCATCCAAATTTAAGATCATAGCTCTAAAAAGTCTATATAAAATCAAGTGACTCCTGGCCCCATGTTCTTGAAAAAAATACTTTTCTATATAAGTCTATGTAACATCAGCTAGGGTGGGACCCATTTGACCCCATGGACATGATTTGAACAAACTTGGTAGAGAATCACTAGGCCATTGGTTTCTGACAGAATATCATAGATATAAACAGACAAACAGACCTGACAAAATGTATTGATTGTGTAATTATCGACTTAGATTAAGCTGGCATACTTAGGGTGGAATTGTATTCATAATAAATACTGTATAACCCTGATTAGTAAAAGCCCCGACTCTAGTAATAAATTTTCATATATATTTTATTTAAGATTCTAACATGAATTGCATCTTTCTCTTTCTCTACCGATAGAAGGAAAACAAGAGGGCAATAGAGACCCTGAATCGCTCACCTGTGTATAGGGTTAATCAAGGAACATCTGTACTAATTTTTTTGAAATATGGCCAGTAGTTTTGAAGTAGATGATTTTTAAAGTTTTCATTTTTTTTCTTTTCTACATGAATATGTAACATGACCAAGTGGACCTCTACCATGCTGATGTTCGCAATCTTTGATAAATCAGATCTGTTATCATTTTTGTTCCAAGATTGTCCATTTTGAATAACGCTTGTGCAACTTGTTTACTAGTGAACAACACACCGATGACTGTCAAGTTGCTGCCTGTATTATTATCATAATGTTCTTGGATGTTTTATCTGATAATGAACACAATATTATAATGATCCGCTATTTTTCTGCATCAAAAGACGTTGTGATTCTATGGTAATGCAACTGCGCTATGCAGAAGTGCTTGTAGAATTGTATGGAGTAAGGAAATGTGTCAAAAATTTCAGATATTGAAGTCAAGTTATAGAGTAAGCAGATTTAAAAATAACATAAATTGATTTTTATGACTGCCATTCATACAATTATTGATATTTTGATATAATATTCATTGTATTCCATGTTTAGGATATTCCATTGAAATTTTGCCCAAAGATGTGTAAATCATGAATATAAAATATATTGAACAAAATGTGACTGTTATGACACTTATGTTCAGAAAAGAAATGTTTGTCCACAAACTCTTTGGACACACTTGTATATACAAACCATAAAAAAGTTTGCAATCCTGTATTAAATTAATATATTGAGAAAAATCCTATGAATCTTATAGTCTGAGTTTCTATTCATGACAATTTAGAAAGTTAACTTATATTTTTTAACACCCAATGGGAGACAACCTTTGTAATTATGAATCTCATATGAACATCATGGTTTGGACCAGTGCTTGCACCTTGAACATGTCACATTCCTTGTAAGAATCACTCACAACCATTGGATCCGTACCTACTTTCAAGCATTCTTTTGACTGTAGAGCATTTCCAGGTTTGACCGTTAAACTGCTCTAAGTGCAGGAATAGCAG
>CM037778.1:42358516-42406395 GCA_021229015.1 Solen grandis | reverse complement strand
TTATATGATAATGTATTTCTAATATTAACAAGAATATTTCTATATGTTGAAATTGTCGAAGGGCAATGAAAATTTAATGACACATGCTTCAAACGCTGAAATTTTGATTTCTATGATTTTCATATGCCTATGACGTCATATGACGTCACACTTGAAATATGCAACAAAAGTTGTACGCGGTCTACAGCCATTGTTTATGAACCGACTTTCATCAAATTTTCACAGATTGTGTATATTAAGTTCTAGTTGTGCATCTCGGTGTCCGTTTTTCAAAATTCGAAAAGTCCATGGTTCTATAGCGAATTCAAGATTCGAACCAAGGTCGTAAATTTTTAAATGCTTATAAAATCGGTCCTATTTGAGATAGAAGAGTGATATTTGGTCAGTATATAGGTCTCTGGGAGTCTTAAACATTTTGTGAAAATGAACGTCATATTATATGATAAGTATTTCTAATATTGACAAGAGTATTTCTATACGTTGAAATTGTCGAAGGACAATGAAAATTAAATGACAAATGATTCAGACGCTGAAATTTCGATTCCAATGATTTTCAGAAGCCTATGCCGTCATATGACGTCACATTTGAAATTGACTACAAAAGTTTGTACACGGTCCAGAGCCATTATTAATGGGCCGATTTTCATCAAATTTTCACAGAATGTGTATATTACGTTCTTATTGTGTATACCGGTGTCCGTTTTTCAAAATTCAAAAAGTCCAAGCATATATGGCGGATCCAAGATTCGAACCAATGACGTCAATATTTAAATGCTTATAAAAACTGTCCTATTTGAGATAGAAAGTTGAAATTTTGTCAGTTAGTAGGTCTCTGGGTGTCTTAACAATTATGTGTAAATAAACGTCATATGACGTCACGTGACGTCATTTGTTTATTATTATTATTCTTTTCTTCTTCCTAACCAAACGCTTATTTTAATATGTTGCAATAGTCCTAGGACGATGAAATTTTTATGGGTTATTAGGCACGTGAGGAAATTTTGATTTCACCCCTACTGCATATATGTAGCCATATCTCAATAAAGATCGATTTTTGTAAATATATGTATGAATAAGAATTATAGCTGAATAATTGACGTTTCCAAATTTAGTTTATTAAAATCGGTTTACGCAATACAAAGTTATAAGCAAAAAAACTAAATGAAATGAAGCTAATTTTGCTGATAATATGCTGTTTTCTTGAGGTTTAAATCAATATCTCAGAAACGACTGAAGATAAGTTTATACATTATGCGTATAAAATGTAGCATGTTTTAAGAGCTTTCTAACGGTACCAAGTTTATTGAAATTGGACTTCATATAAGAAAGTTACATGGAAAATAAGATATTTCATAATCATGCATCATAAAAATATGGAAAAGGTCACGCGCAGGGGTCACCAAGCTTAAATACTTGCGCAACGACTTAAAAAAAAAAAAAAAAAAAAAAAAAAATTGCAATTGATGGGCTATATCTTGATTTTGTTTGGGTTTTTTTTTGTCGAATGTTGACTGTTTCCAAAATAAGCATTGAAGTTAATACATGTACAACGGCACAAGACAAAAATCCGTATTTGCAACACTATGTAGCTAGCGAGCAGTTTGCAAGCCTTGAAAAATTCACACGCAGCCCCACATTTTAGACCATCTAAAAACTGCATTGTTATGCTAACGATATTCATATTGCATCAGTTTGTAGGCTGGGATGTTACCTTTCAAAATATCACCATAGTTCGAAATTCCAGGAATTTATGGCAAAACTACGGAAGCCCAAACACGCCAAAATCGCTAAATACGTTTAACTACGTTACAGGTGTCGAAAGGATATAGCACTATACAAATATTCAATACTTCTTCCTACTGAGGCTAAAATTAAACAAGGTTACAACTGAGCTGGAGTGATGAAATTCTATGTGTGATGAAAGTTAGAAACTTACATTTGAACACTGATTCATTTTTCTTTCATGTCATATGACATAGTATAAATTTTGTATGTAAACTACATGTGCAAGATATGGGCGGACTTTTATTAAAATTCACAGAATGTGTTCTATTTGTGCTATTTTATATAGAAATAGAGGAGATAGAAAGTTGCAATTTGGACAGATTATCTATTATGTCATCTTCTATATATATTCTATATAAAGCAGATGTTGCAGAAAGTCCTATCATTCGTTTAAACGAATGACATCTAGTTAGGGCTTTCTGCCTCAAGCAGAAAGTCCTATTGGGTTTGTTCTGTTTTTTTATTAGGACTTTCTGCCTACAGGCAGAAAGTCATATTGGGTTTGTACTGTTTTTTTATTATTCTTCTGCTTCTTCTTCTTCTTCTTATTCTTTTTTTCTTCCTCTTATATTTGTGTTAATTTCGAGGTGTTGCCATTGACTCAGAACAATGAAAATTTTATGGCATATATTTCAAACCATGAGCTTTCGGATGCAATGAATTGTATATTCATATGACGTCATATAACGTCAGATTTGACGTCAGGTGAAAAAGTTTGTACGCGGTCTACAGCCATTATTTCTGGACCGATTTTCATCAAAATTTCACAGAATGTGTATGTTAGGCTCTAGTTGTGCATCCCTGTGTCCGTTTTTCAAAATTCGAAAAGTCCATGGTTCTATAGCGAATCCAAGATTCGAACCAAGGTCGTAAATTTTTAAATGCTTATAAAATCTGTCCTATTTAAGATAGAAAGTTGATATTTAGTCAGTATATAGATCTCTAGAAGTTTTAAACATTTTTGAAAATAAATGTCATATGACGTCACGTGACGTCATTATATGATAATGTATTTCTAATATTAACAAGAATATTTCTATATATTGAAATTGTCGAAGGGCAATGAAAATTTAATGACACATGCTTCAAACGCTGAAGTTTTGATTTCTATGATTTTCATATGCCTATGACGTCATATGACGTCACATTTGAAATATGCTACAAAAGATTGTACGAGGTCTACAGCCATTGTTTGTGAACCGATTTTCATCAAATTTTCACAGATTGTGTATATTAAGTTCTAGTTGTGCATCCCGGTGTCCATTTTTCGAAATTCGAAAAGTCCATGGTTCTATAGCGAATCCAAGATTCGAACCAAGGTCGTAAATGTTTAAATGCTTATAAAATCAGTCCTATTTAAGATAGAAAGTTGATATTTAGTCAGTATATAGATCTCTAGAAGTTTTAAAGATTTTGTGAAAATAAATGTCATATGACGTCACGTGACGTCATTATATGATAATGTATTTCTAATATTAACAAGAATATTTCTATATGTTGAAATTGTCGAAGGGCAATGAAAATTTAATGACACATGCTTCAAACGCTGAAATTTTGATTTCTATGATTTTCATATGCCTATGACGTCATATGACGTCACACTTGAAATATGCAACAAAAGTTGTACGCGGTCTACAGCCATTGTTTATGAACCGACTTTCATCAAATTTTCACAGATTGTGTATATTAAGTTCTAGTTGTGCATCTCGGTGTCCGTTTTTCAAAATTCGAAAAGTCCATGGTTCTATAGCTAATTCAAGATTCGAACCAAGGTCGTAAATTTTTAAATGCTTATAAAATCGGTCCTATTTGAGATAGAAGAGTGATATTTGGTCAGTATATAGGTCTCTGGGAGTCTTAAACATTTTGTGAAAATGAACGTCATATGACGTCACGTGACGTCATTATATGATAATGTATTTCTAATATTGACAAGAGTATTTCTATACGTTGAAATTGTCGAAGGACAATGAAAATTAAATGACAAATGATTCAGACGCTGAAATTTCGATTCCAATGATTTTCAGAAGCCTATGCCGTCATATGACGTCACATTTGAAATTGACTACAAAAGTTTGTACACGGTCCAGAGCCATTATTAATGGGCCGATTTTCATCAAATTTTCACAGAATGTGTATATTACGTTCTTATTGTGTATACCGGTGTCCGTTTTTCAAAATTCAAAAAGTCCAAGCATATATGGCGGATCCAAGATTCGAACCAATGACGTCAATATTTAAATGCTTATAAAAACTGTCCTATTTGAGATAGAAAGTTGAAATTTTGTCAGTTAGTAGGTCTCTGGGTGTCTTAACAATTATGTGTAAATAAACGTCATATGACGTCACGTGACGTCATTTGTTTATTATTATTATTCTTTTCTTCTTCCTAACCAAACGCTTATTTTAATATGTTGCAATAGTCCTAGGACGATGAAATTTTTATGGGTTATTAGGCACGTGAGGAAATTTTGATTTCACCCCTACTGCATATATGTAGCCATATCTCAATAAAGATCGATTTTTGTAAATATATGTATGAATAAGAATTATAGCTGAATAATTGACGTTTCCAAAGATATTTAGTTTATTAAAATCGGTTTACGCAATACAAAGTTATAAGCAAAAAAACTAAATGAAATGAAGCTAATTTTGCTGATAATATGCTGTTTTCTTGAGGTTTAACAGTCAATATCTCAGAAACGACTGAAGATAAGTTTATACATTATGCGTATAAAATGTAGCATGTTTTAAGAGCTTTCTAACGGTACCAAGTTTATTGAAATTGGACTTCATATAAGAAAGTTACATGGAAAATAAGATATTTCATAATCATGCATCATAAAAATATGGAAAAGGTCACGCGCAGGGGTCACCAAGCTTAAATACTTGCGCAACGACTTAAAAAAAAAAAAAAAAAAAAAAAAAAATTGCAATTGATGGGCTATATCTTGATTTTGTTTGGGTTTTTTTTTGTCGAATGTTGACTGTTTCCAAAATAAGCATTGAAGTTAATACATGTACAACGGCACAAGACAAAAATCCGTATTTGCAACACTATGTAGCTAGCGAGCAGTTTGCAAGCCTTGAAAAATTCACACGCAGCCCCACATTTTAGACCATCTAAAAACTGCATTGTTATGCTAACGATATTCATATTGCATCAGTTTGTAGGCTGGGATGTTACCTTTCAAAATATCACCATAGTTCGAAATTCCAGGAATTTATGGCAAAACTACGGAAGCCCAAACACGCCAAAATCGCTAAATACGTTTAACTACGTTACAGGTGTCGAAAGGATATAGCACTATACAAATATTCAATACTTCTTCCTACTGAGGCTAAAATTAAACAAGGTTACAACTGAGCTGGAGTGATGAAATTCTATGTGTGATGAAAGTTAGAAACTTACATTTGAACACTGATTCATTTTTCTTTCATGTCATATGACATAGTATAAATTTTGTATGTAAACTACATGTGCAAGATATGGGCGGACTTTTATTAAAATTCACAGAATGTGTTCTATTTGTGCTATTTTATATAGAAATAGAGGAGATAGAAAGTTGCAATTTGGACAGATTATCTATTATGTCATCTTCTATATATATTCTATATAAAGCAGATGTTGCAGAAAGTCCTATCATTCGTTTAAACGAATGACATCTAGTGTTTATTAGGGCTTTCTGCCTCAAGCAGAAAGTCCTATTGGGTTTGTTCTGTTTTTTTATTAGGACTTTCTGCCTACAGGCAGAAAGTCATATTGGGTTTGTACTGTTTTTTTATTAGGACTTTCTGCCTAAAGCAGAAAGTCCTATTGGGTTTGTTCTGTTTATTATTATTATTATTATTATTATTATTATTATTATTATTCTTTTCTTCCTCAAGGATTTTCATATGTTGCAATCGTCCTAGGAGAATGAAATTTCGATGGCATATTATTCATATGCGTAATTAAAAGATTCTATAATTTTCAAATGCCTATGACGTCATTATGACGTCACACTTGGGAATTGCTACAAAAGTTTGTACGCGGTCCAGAGCGAAAATTAATGAACCGATTTTTATCAAATTTTCACAGAATGTGTATATTATGTTCTAGTTGTGCATCTCGGTGTCCGTTTTTCAAAATTCGAAAAGCAAGGTTTAGGAAGATTCAAACCAAGGACGTCAAATTGATAAATGCTCATAAAATCGTCCCTAAATGAGAGAGAACGTTGATATTTCGTCAGTATATAGATCTCCGATAGATTTAAATAATTTGTGAAAATGGACGTCTTGTGACGTCATATGACGTCATCAAATTTCTAATATTTAAACACATAATTTTATATGTTAATATGGTCCAAGGACAAGGAAATTTTGATGTCATATTCTTCAGGAGATTGTTTTTTGAATTCTATGATTTTCACATCTCTATGACGTCATATGACGTCACACTTGAAATAAGCTACAAAAGTTTGTACGCGGTCCAGAGCCATTATTAATGAACCGATTTTCATCAAATTTTCACAAAATGTGTATATTATGTTCTAGTTGTGCATCCCTGTGTCCGTTTTTCAAAATTCGAAAAGTCCAAGGTTCTATAGCGATTCCAAGATTCGAACCAAGGTCGTAAATTTTCAAATTCTTATAAAATCGGTCCTATTTGAGATAGAAAGATGATATTGGGTCAGTATATAGGTCTCTACGAGACTTAAAAATTTTGTGAAAATAAATGTCATATGACGTCACGTGACGTCATTATATGTTAATGAATTTCTAATACTAACAAGATTATTTCTATATGTTGAAATTTTCAAAGGGCAATGAAAATTTAACCCCGCATGCTTCATATACTGAAATTTCGATTTCAATGATTTTCAGAAACCTATGACGTCATATGACGTGACATTTGAAATTGACTACAAAAGTTTGTACAAGGTCCAGAGCCATTATTAATGGGCCGATTTTCATGAAATTTTCACAAAATGTGTATATTAAGTTTTAGTTGTGCATCCCGGGATCCGTTTTGCAAAATTCGAAAAGTCCATGGTTCTATAGCGAATTCAAGATTCGAACCAAGGTCGTCAATTTTTAAATGCTTATAAAATCGGTCCTATTTGAGATAGAAAAGTGATATTTGGTCAGCATATAGGTCTCTGGGAGTCTTAAACAGTTTGTGAAAATAAATGTCATATGACGTCATGTGACGTCATTATATGATAATATATTTCTAATAAAAAATTTCTATATGTTGAAATTGTCGAAGGGCAATGAAAAATGACAAATGATTCAGACGCCGAAATTTTGATTTCAATGATATTCATATGTCTCTGGCGTCATATGACGTCACATTTGAAATTGACTACGAAAGTTAGAACACGGTCCAGAGCCATTATTAATAGGCCGATTTTCATAAAATTTTCGCAGAATGTGTATATTATGTTCTTATTGTGTATACCGGTGTCCGTTTTTCAAAATTCGAAAAGTCCAAGCATCTATGGCGGATCCAAGATTCGAACCAAGGACGTCAATTTTTAAATGCTTATAAAAACTGTCCTATTTGAGATAGAAAGTTGAAATTTTGTCAGTTAGTAGGTCTCTGGGTGTCTTAACAATTATGTGAAAATAAACGTCATATGACGTCACGTGACGTCATTTGTTTATTATTATTATTCTTTTCTTCTTCTATCTCAATAAATATCGATTTTTGTAAATATATGTATGAATAAGAATTATAGCTGAATAATTGACGTTTCCAAAAATATATAGTTTATTAAAATTGGTTTACGCAATACAAAAAAAAACTAAATAAAATGAAGCTAATTTTGCGGATAATATGCTGTTTTCTTGAGGTTTAACAGTCAATATCTCAGAAACGACTGAAGATAAGTTTATACATTATGCGTATAAAATGTAGCATGTTTTATGAGCTTTCTAACGGTACCAAGTTTATTGAAATTGGACTTCATATAAGAAAGTTACATGGAAAATAATATATTTCATAATCATGCATCATAAAAATATGGAAAAGGTCACGCGCAGGGGTCACCAGGCTTAAAAAAAAAAAAAAAAAAAAAAATATCAAATTGCAATTGATGGGCTATATCTTGATTTTGTTCTTTTTTGTTGTTGTTGTTTTTTGTCGAATTTGACTGTTTCCAAAATAAGCATTGAAGTTAATACATGTACAACGGCACAAGACAAAAATCCGTATTTGCAACACTATGTAGCTAGCGAGCAGTTTGCAAGCCTTGAAAAATTCACACGTAGCCCCACATTTTAGACCATCTAAAAACTGCATTGTTATGCTAACGATATTCATATTGCATCAGTTTGTAGGCTGGGATGTTACCTTTCAAAATATCACCATAGTTCGAAATTCCAGGAATTTATGGCAAAACTACGGAAGCCCAAACACGCCAAAATCGCTAAATACGATTAACTACGTTACAGGTGTCGAAAGGATATAGCACTATACAAATATTCAATACTTCTTCCTAATGAGGCTAAAATTAAACAAGGTTACAACTGAGCTGGAGTGATGAAATTCTATGTGTGATGAAAGTTAGAAACTTACATTTGAACACTGTTTCATTTTTCTTTCATGTCATATGACATAGTATAAATGTTGTATGTAAACTACATGTGCAAGATATGGGCGGACTTTTATTAAAATTCACAGAATGTGTTCTATTTGTGCTATTTTATATAGAAATAGAGGAGATAGAAAGTTGCAATTTGGACAGATTATCTATTATGTCATCTTCTATATATACTATATAAAGCAGATGTTGCAGAAAGTCCTATCATTCGTTTAAACGAATGACATCTAGTTATTCTTCTGCTTCTTCTTCTTCTTCTTATTCTTTTTTTCTTCCTCTTATATTTGTGTTAATTTCGAGGTGTTGCCATTGACTCAGAACAATGAAAATTTTATGGCATATATTTCAAACCATGAGCTTTCGGATGCAATGAATTGTATATTCATATGACGTCATATAACGTCAGATTTGACGTCAGGTGAAAAAGTTTGTACGCGGTCTACAGCCATTATTTCTGGACCGATTTTCATCAAAATTTCACAGAATGTGTATGTTAGGCTCTAGTTGTGCATCCCTGTGTCCGTTTTTCAAAATTCGAAAAGTCCATGGTTCTATAGCGAATCCAAGATTCGAACCAAGGTCGTAAATTTTTAAATGCTTATAAAATCTGTCCTATTTAAGATAGAAAGTTGATATTTAGTCAGTATATAGATCTCTAGAAGTTTTAAACATTTTTTGAAAATAAATGTCATATGACGTCACGTGACGTCATTATATGATAATGTATTTCTAATATTAACAAGAATATTTCTATATATTGAAATTGTCGAAGGGCAATGAAAATTTAATGACACATGCTTCAAACGCTGAAGTTTTGATTTCTATGATTTTCATATGCCTATGACGTCATATGACGTCACATTTGAAATATGCTACAAAAGATTGTACGAGGTCTACAGCCATTGTTTGTGAACCGATTTTCATCAAATTTTCACAGATTGTGTATATTAAGTTCTAGTTGTGCATCCCGGTGTCCATTTTTCGAAATTCGAAAAGTCCATGGTTCTATAGCGAATCCAAGATTCGAACCAAGGTCGTAAATGTTTAAATGCTTATAAAATCAGTCCTATTTAAGATAGAAAGTTGATATTTAGTCAGTATATAGATCTCTAGAAGTTTTAAAGATTTTGTGAAAATAAATGTCATATGACGTCACGTGACGTCATTATATGATAATGTATTTCTAATATTAACAAGAATATTTCTATATGTTGAAATTGTCGAAGGGCAATGAAAATTTAATGACACATGCTTCAAACGCTGAAATTTTGATTTCTATGATTTTCATATGCCTATGACGTCATATGACGTCACACTTGAAATGGTCTACAGCCATTGTTTATGAACCGACTTTCATCAAATTTTCACAGATTGTGTATATTAAGTTCTAGTTGTGCATCTCGGTGTCCGTTTTTCAAAATTCGAAAAGTCCATGGTTCTATAGCGAATTCAAGATTCGAACCAAGGTCGTAAATTTTTAAATGCTTATAAAATCGGTCCTATTTGAGATAGAAGAGTGATATTTGGTCAGTATATAGGTCTCTGAGAGTCTTAAACATTTTGTGAAAATGAACGTCATATGACGTCACGTGACGTCATTATATGATAATGTATTTCTAATATTGACAAGAGTATTTCTATACGTTGAAATTGTCGAAGGACAATGAAAATTAAATGACAAATGATTCAGACGCTGAAATTTCGATTCCAATGATTTTCAGAAGCCTATGCCGTCATATGACGTCACATTTGAAATTGACTACAAAAGTTTGTACACGGTCCAGAGCCATTATTAATGGGCCGATTTTCATCAAATTTTCACAGAATGTGTATATTACGTTCTTATTGTGTATACCGGTGTCCGTTTTTCAAAATTCAAAAAGTCCAAGCATATATGGCGGATCCAAGATTCGAACCAATGACGTCAATATTTAAATGCTTATAAAAACTGTCCTATTTGAGATAGAAAGTTGAAATTTTGTCAGTTAGTAGGTCTCTGGGTGTCTTAACAATTATGTGTAAATAAACGTCATATGACGTCACGTGACGTCATTTGTTTATTATTATTATTCTTTTCTTCTTCCTAACCAAACGCTTATTTTAATATGTTGCAATAGTCCTAGGACGATGAAATTTTTATGGGTTATTAGGCACGTGAGGAAATTTTGATTTCACCCCTACTGCATATATGTAGCCATATCTCAATAAAGATCGATTTTTGTAAATATATGTATGAATAAGAATTATAGCTGAATAATTGACGTTTCCAAAGATATTTAGTTTATTAAAATCGGTTTACGCAATACAAAGTTATAAGCAAAAAAACTAAATGAAATGAAGCTAATTTTGCTGATAATATGCTGTTTTCTTGAGGTTTAACAGTCAATATCTCAGAAACGACTGAAGATAAGTTTATACATTATGCGTATAAAATGTAGCATGTTTTAAGAGCTTTCTAACGGTACCAAGTTTATTGAAATTGGACTTCATATAAGAAAGTTACATGGAAAATAAGATATTTCATAATCATGCATCATAAAAATATGGAAAAGGTCACGCGCAGGGTCACCAAGCTTAAATACTTGCGCAACGACTTAAAAAAAAAAAAAAAAAAAAAAAAAAAATTGCAATTGATGGGCTATATCTTGATTTTGTTTGGGTTTTTTTTTGTCGAATGTTGACTGTTTCCAAAATAAGCATTGAAGTTAATACATGTACAACGGCACAAGACAAAAATCCGTATTTGCAACACTATGTAGCTAGCGAGCAGTTTGCAAGCCTTGAAAAATTCACACGCAGCCCCACATTTTAGACCATCTAAAAACTGCATTGTTATGCTAACGATATTCATATTGCATCAGTTTGTAGGCTGGGATGTTACCTTTCAAAATATCACCATAGTTCGAAATTCCAGGAATTTATGGCAAAACTACGGAAGCCCAAACACGCCAAAATCGCTAAATACGTTTAACTACGTTACAGGTGTCGAAAGGATATAGCACTATACAAATATTCAATACTTCTTCCTACTGAGGCTAAAATTAAACAAGGTTACAACTGAGCTGGAGTGATGAAATTCTATGTGTGATGAAAGTTAGAAACTTACATTTGAACACTGATTCATTTTTCTTTCATGTCATATGACATAGTATAAATTTTGTATGTAAACTACATGTGCAAGATATGGGCGGACTTTTATTAAAATTCACAGAATGTGTTCTATTTGTGCTATTTTATATAGAAATAGAGGAGATAGAAAGTTGCAATTTGGACAGATTATCTATTATGTCATCTTCTATATATATTCTATATAAAGCAGATGTTGCAGAAAGTCCTATCATTCGTTTAAACGAATGACATCTAGTTATTATTCTTTTCTTCTTCCTAACTAAACGCTTATTTTTATATGTTGCAATAGTCCTAGGACGATGAAATTTTTATGGGTTATTAGTCACGTGAGGAAATTTTGATTTCAATGTTTTAAAAACAGCCGTCATTTATGGTCGGATTTTCTTCAAATTTTCACAGATGGTACATATTGAATCAAAGGTGTGCATATCCTGTCAGCTAACCGAAATTCCGAAAGACCGAAGTTCTGTGGCTGAAATAAGATTCGAACATAGGACCGAAAATTTCATTTTAGGATAAAAGAGCTTCAGGATGAGATAGAAAGTTGAAACTTACACAGTTTGCAGTTCTGCAGAATTTCTACAAATATTTTGAGTCGTGACGTCATATGACGTCATGTGACGTCATAAGCATACTTCTTAATTTTCATTTTTGGGCAATGATTTCAACATGATGCCAGTTGTTCAGAATAATGAAAATTTCAGAGTTATGAAAGCAAAGTATGCGCTTTTGAACAAAAGCATCTTCAGCACCCTATGACGTCACATGACGTCACAGCTAAAAATAGTGAAAAATGGTGTTCGCGCTCTACAGCCGTCATTTATGGTCGGATTTTCTTCAAATTTTCACAGATGGTACATCTTGAATCAAAGGTGTGCATATCTTGTCAGCTAACCGATATTCCGAAAGACCGAAGTTCTGTGGCTGAAATAAGATTCGAACATAGGACCGAAAATTTCATTTTAGAATTAAAGAGCTGCAGGATGAGATAGAAAGTTGAAACTTACACAGTTTGCAGTTCTGCAGAATTTCTACAAATATTTTGCGTCGTGACGTCATATGACGTCATGTGACGTCATAAGCATACTTCTTAATATTCATTTTAGGGCAATGATTTCGACATGATGCCAGTTGTTCAGAATAATGAAAATTTCAGAGTTATGAAAGCAAGGTATGTGCTTTTGAACAAAAGCATCTTCAGCACCCTATGACGTCACATGACGTCACAGCAAAAAATAATGAAAAATGGTGTTCGCACTCTACAGCCGTCATTTATTGTCAGATTTTCTTCAAATTTTCACAGATGGTACATTTTGAAACTCAGATGTGCATATCCTGTCAGCTAACCAAACTTCCAAAAGACTGAAGTTCTGTGGCTGAAAAAAGATTCGAACATAGGACCAAAAATTTCATTTTAGGATTAAAGAGCTTCAGGATGAGATAGAAGGTTGAAACTTACACAGTTTGCAGTTCTGCAGAATTTCTACATATATCTTGAGTTTTGACGTCATATGACGTCTTGTGACGTCATAAGCATACTTCTTAATTTTCATTTTAGGGCAATGATTTTGACATGATGCCAGTTGTTCAGAATAACAAAATTTCAGAGTTATGACAGTAAAGTATGCCCTTTTGAACAAAAGCATCTTTAGCACACTATGACGTCATGTGACGTCAGAGCTAAAAATAGTGAAAAATGGTGTTCACGCTCTACAGCCGCCATTTATGGTCGGATTTTCTTCAAATTTTCACAGATGGTACATCTTGAAAGTTAAGTGTGCATATCCTGTCAGCTAACCGAAATTCCGAAAGACCGAAGTTGTGTGGCTGAAATAAGATTCGAACATTGGACCGAAAATTTCATTTTAGGATTAGAGAGCTTCAGGATGAGATAGAAGGTTGAAACTTAAACAGTTTGCAGTTCTGCAGAATTTCTACATATGTTTAGAGTTATGACGTCATATGACGTCATGTGACGTCACAGACTAATACTTAGTTCTTCTCATTTGCACTAATTTCGGAATATAATTTCAATTGTTCAGCATGAACATGAATTACTACCAGAGGTGAGTCATTACATGAAACTTCTATCTCCTGCTTTTTGCATTAACACAGCTTGCAGAAAGTCCTATCATTCGTTTTCACGAATGACATCTAGTTAGGACTTTCTGCCTAAAGCAGAAAGTCCTATTGGGTTTTTTTTGGCTTTCCCAAAAAACCTTTGTTAGTTTATTAGGACTTTCTGCCTAAAGCAGAAAGTCCTATTGGGTTTGTTATGTTTATTAGGACTTTCTGCCTACAGGCAGAAAGTCATATTGGGTTTGTACTGTTTTTTTATTATTCTTCTTCTTCTTATTCTTTTTTTCTTCCTCTTATATTTGTGTTAATTTCGAGGTGTTGCCATTGACTCAGAACAATGAAAATTGTATGGCATATATTTCAAACCATGAGCTTTCGGATGCAATGAATTATATATTCATATGACGTCATATAACGTCAGATTTGACGTCACGTGAAAAAGTTTGTACGCGGTCTACAGCCATTATTTCTGGACCGATTTTCATCAAAATTTCACAGAATGTGTATGTTAGGCTCTAGTTGTGCATCCCTGTGTTCGTTTTTCAAAATTCGAAAAGTCCATGGTTCTATAGCGAATCCAAGATTCGAACCAAGGTCGTAAATTTTTAAATGCTTATAAAATCAGTCCTATTTGAGATAGAAGATTGATATTTAGTCAGTATATAGGTCTCTAGAAGTTTTAAACATTTTGTGAAAATAAATGTCACATGACGTCAAATTTCTAAATTAACAAGAATATTTCTATATGTTGAAATTGTCGAAGGGCAATGAAAATTTAATGACATATGCTTCAAACGCTGAAATTTTGATTTCTATGATTTTCATATGCCTATGACGTCATATGACGTCACACTTGAAATATGCAACAAAAGTTTGTACGCGGTCTACAGCCATTGTTTATGAACCGATTTTCATCTAATTTTCACAGAATGTGTATATTAAGTTCTAGTTGTGCATCTCGGTGTCCGTTTTTCAAAATTCGAAAAGTCCATGGTTCTATAGCGAATCCAAGATTCGAACCAAGGTCGTAAATTTTTAAATGCTTATAAAATCGGTCCTATTTAAGATAGAAAGTTGATATTTAGTCAGTGTATAGGTCTCTGGGAGTCTTAAACATTTTGTGAAAATAAACGTCAAATGACGTCACTTGACGTCATTATATGATAATGTATTTTTAATCGAAGGGCAATGAAAATTTAATGACAAATGATTCAGAAATTTTTTTTTTCAATGATTTTCAGAAGCCTATGATGTCATATGACGTCACATTTGAAATTGACTACGAAAGTGTGTACACGGTCCAGAGCCATTATTAATGGGCCGATTTTTTTTAAATTTTCACAGAATGTGTATATTACGTTCTTATTGTGTATACCGGTGTCCGTTTTTCAAAATTCGAAAAGTCCAAGCATCTATGGCGGATCTAAGATTCGAACCAAGGACGTCAATTTTTAAATGCTTATAAAAACTGTCCTATTTGAGATAGAAAGTTGAAATTTTGTCAGTTAGTAGGTCTCTGGGTGTCTAACAATTATGTGAAATAAACGTCATATGACGTCACGTGACGTCATTTTTTTATTATTATTTTCTTCTTCCTAACTAAACGCTTATTTTAATATGTTGCAATAGTCCTAGGACGATGAAATGTTTATGGGTTATTAGTCACGTGAGGAAATATTGATTTCAATGATTGTCAGCAGCCTATGACGTCACATGACGTCACAGCTAAAAATAGTGAAAAATGGTGTTTGCGCTCTACAGCCGCCATTTATAGTCGGATTTTCTTCAAATTTTCACAGATGGTACATCTTGAAACTAAGCTGTGCATATCCTGTCAGCTAACCGAATTTCCGAAAGACCGAGGTTCTGTGGCTGAAATAAGATTCGAACATAGGACCGAAAATTTCATTTTAGCATTACAGAGCTTCAGGATGAGATAGAAAGTTGAATCTTTCACAGTTTGCAGTTCTGCAGAATTTCTACATATATTTGCAGTCGTGACGTCAAATGTCGTCATGTGACGTCATAAGCATACTTCTTAATTTTCATTTTAGGGCAATGATTTCGACATGATGCCAGTTGTTCAGAATAATGAAAATTTTAGAGTTATGACAGTAAAGTATGCGCTTTTGAACAAAAGCATCTTCAGCACCCTATGACGTCATGTGACGTCAGAGCTAAAAATATTGAAAAATGGTGTTCGCGCTCTACAGCGGCCATTTATGGTCGGATTTTCTTCTAATTTTCACAGATGGTACACCTTGAAACTAAGGTGTACATATCCCGCCAGCTAACAGAAATTCCGAAAAACCGAAGTTCTTTGGCTGAAGTAATATTCGAACATAGGACCAAAATTTTCATTTTAGGATTGAAGAGCTTCAGGATGAGATAGAAAGTTGAAACTTACACAGTTTGCAGTTCTGCAGCATTTCTACAAATATTTTGAATCGTGACGTCAGAGGACGTCATAAGCATACCACTTATTTTTAATTTGGGGCAATAATTTCGTCTTGATGCCAGTTGTTCAGAATAATGAAAATTTCAGAGTTATTGCAGTAACGTATGCGCTTTTGAGCAACAGCATTTTCAGCACCCTATGACGTCACGTGACGTCAATGCTAAAAATAGTGAAAAATGGTTTTCGCGCTCTACAGCCGCCATTTATGATCAGATTTTCTTCCAATTTTTACAGATGGTACATCTTGAAACTAAGGTGTGAATATTTTGTCAGCTAACCTTAATTCCGAA
This sequence comes from Solen grandis, assembly GCA_021229015.1. Classification (NCBI taxonomy): domain Eukaryota; kingdom Metazoa; phylum Mollusca; class Bivalvia; order Adapedonta; family Solenidae; genus Solen; species Solen grandis. Next base: position 42,390,067 of record CM037778.1, on the reverse strand, counting down.
AAACCGAAGTATTGTGGCTGAATTAAGATTCGAAAATAGGACCAAAAATTTCATTTTAGGGTTAAAGAACTTCGGGATGAGATAGAAAGTTGAAACTTACACAGTTTGCGGTTCTGCATAATTTCTACGTATATTTTGAGTCGTGACGTCATATGACGTCATAAGCATACTACTACTACTGCTAATTTTTTTTTTCTTCGTAACTAAACGCTTATTTTTCGCGGAATACAATGTCAGTTGTTCAGCATGAACATGAAATACTACCAGAGGTGAGTCATTACATGAAACTTCTATCTCCCGCTTTTGCATTAACACAGGTTGCAGAAAGTCCTATCATTCGTTTAGACGAATGACATCTAGTTATTATTATTATTATTATTATTATTATTCTTTTCTTCTTCCTAACTAAACGCTTATTTTTATATGTTGCAATAGTCCTAGGACGATGAAATTTATATGGCTTATTAGTCACGTGAGGAAATTTTGATTTCAATGATTTTCAGCACCCTATGACGTCACATGACGTCACAGCTAAAAATAGTGAAAAATGGTGTTCGCGCTCTACAGCCGTCATTTATGGTCGGATTTTCTTCAAATTTTTACAGATGGTACATCTTGAATCAAAGGTGTGCATATCCTGTCAGCTAACCGAAATTCCGAAAGACCGAAGTTCTGTGGCTGAAATAAGATTCGAACATAGGACCAAAAATTTCATTTTAGGATAAAAGAGCTTCAGGATGAGATAGAAAGTTGAAACTTACACAGTTTGCAGTTCTGCATAATTTCTACAAATATTTTGAGGCGTGACGTCATATGACGTCATGTGACGTCATAAGCATACTTCTTAATTTTCATGTTAGGGCAATGATTTCGACATGATGCCAGTTGTTCAGAATAATGAAAATTTCAGAGTTATGAAAGGAAAGTATGCGCTTTTGAACAAAAGCATCTTCAGCACCCTATGACGTCATGTGACGTCACAGCTAAAAATAGTGAAAAATGGTGTTCGCGCTCTACAGCCGTCATTTATGCTCGGATTTTCTTCAAATTTTCACAGATGGTACATCTTGAATCAAAGGTGTGCATATCCTGTCAGCTAACCGAAATTCCGAAAGACCGAAGTTCTGTGGCTGAAATAAGATTCGAACATAGGACCGAAAATTTCATTTTAGGATAAAAGAGCTTCAGGATGAGATGGAAAGTTGAAACTTACACAGTTTGCAGTTCTGCAGAATTTCTACAAAAATTTTGAGTCGTGACGTCATATGAAGTCATGTGACGTCATAAGCATACTTCTTATTTTTCATTTTTGGGCAATGATTTCGACATGATGTCAGTTGTTCAGAATAATGAAAATTTCAAAGTTATGAAAGCAAAGTATGCGCTTTTGAACAAAAGCATCTTCAGCACCCTATGACGTCACATGACGTCACAGCAAAAAATAGTGAAAAATGGTGTTTACGCTCTACAGCCGTGATTTATGGTCGGATTTTCTTCAAATTTTCACAGATGGTACATTTTGAAACTCAGGTTTGCATATCCTGTCAACTAACCGAAATTCCCAAAGACCGAAGTTCTGTGGCTGAAATAAGATTCGAACATAGGACCGATAATTTCATTTTTGGATTAAAGAGCTTCAGGATGAGATAGAAAGTTGAAACTTACACAGTTTACAGTTCTGCAGAATTTCTACATATATCTTGAGTCTTGACGTCATATGACGTCTTGTGACGTCATAAGCATACTTCTTAATTTTCATTTTTGGGCAATGATTTTGACATGATGCCAGTTGTTCAGAATAACGAAAATTTCAGAGTTATGACAGTAAAATATGCCCTTTTGAACAAAAGCATCTTTAGCACACTATGACGTCATGTGACGTCAGAGCTAAATATAGTGAAAAATGGTGTTCACGCTCTACAGCCGCTATTTATGGTCGGATTTTCTTCAAATTTTCACAGATGGTACATCTTGAAAGTTGGGTGTGCATATCCTGTCAGCTAATCGAAATTCCGAAAGACCGAAGTTCTGTGGCTGAAATAAGATTCGAACATAGGACCGAAAATTTCATTTTAGGATTAGAGAGCTTCAGGATAAGATAGAAAGTTGAAACTTAAACAGTTTGCAGTTCTGCAGAATTTCTACATATGTTTAGAGTTATGATATCATATGACGTCATGTGACGTCACAGACTAATACTTAGTTCTTATCATTTGCACTAATTTCGGAATATAATGTCAATTGTTCAGCATGAACATGAAATACTACCAGAGGTGAGTCATTACATGAAACTTCTATCTCCTGCTTTTTGCATTAACACAGCTTGCAGAAAGTCCTATCATTCGTTTTCACGAATGACATCTAGTTATTATTATTATTATTATTATTATTATTCTTTTCTTCTTCCTAACTAAACGCTTATTTTTATATGTTGCAATGGACCTAGGACGAGGAAATTTTTATGGCTTATTAGTCACGTGAGGAAATTTTGATTTCAATGATTTTCAGCACCCTATGACGTCACATGACGTCACAGCTAAAAATAGTGAAAAATGGTGTTCGCGATCTACAGCCGTCATTTATGGTCGGATTTTCTTCAAATTTTCACAGATGGTACATCTTGAATCAAAGGTGTGCATATCCTGTCAGCTAACCGAAATTCCGAAAGACCGAAGTTCTGTGGCTGAAATAAGATTCGAACATAGGACCGAAAATTTCATTTTAGGATTAAAGAGCTTCAGGATGAGATAGAAAATTGAAACTTACACAGTTTGCAGTTCTGCAAAATTTCTACAAATTTTTGGAGTCGGAACGTCATATGACGTCAGGTGACGTCATAAGCATACTTCTTAATTTTCATATTAGGGCATTGATTTCGACATGATGCCAGTTGTTCAGAATAATGAAAATTTCAGAGTTATGAAACTAACGTATGCCCTTTTGAACAAAAGCATCTTCAGCACCCTATGACGTCACATGACGTCACAGCAAAAAATAGTGAAAAATGGTGTTAGCGCTCTACAGCCGTCATTTATGGTCGGATTTTCTTCAAATTTTCACAGATGGTACATCTTGAAACTAAGGTTTGCATATCCTGTCAGCTAACCGAAATTCCGAAAGACCGAAGTTCTGTGGCTGAAATAAGATTCGAACATAGGACCGAAAATTTCATTTTAGGATTAAAGAGCTTCAGAATGAGACAGAAAGTTGAAACTTACACAGTTTGTAGTGCGACAGAATTTCTACATATATTTTGAGTCGTGACGTAATATGACGTCATAAGCATACTTCTTAATTTTCATATTAGGGCAATGATTTCGACATGATGCCAGTGTTCAGAATAATGAAAATTTCAGAGTTATGAAAGTAAAGTATACGCTTATGAACAAAAGAATTATCAGCACCCTTTGACGTCATGTGACGTCAGAGCTAAAAATAGTGAAAAATGGTGTTCACGCTCTACAGCCGCCATTTATGGTCGGATTTTCTTCAAATTTTCACAGATTGTACATCTTGAAACTAAGGTGTGCATATCATGTCAGCTAACCGAAATTCCGAAAGACCGAAGTTCTGTGGCTGAAATAATATTCGAACATAGGACCGAAAATTTCATTTTAGGATTAAAGAGCTTCAGGATGAGATAGAAAGTTGAAACTTACACAGTTTGCAGTTCTGCAAAATTTCTACAAATTTTTGGAGTCGGAACGTCATATGACGTCAGGTGACGTCATAAGCATACTTCTTAATTTTCATATTAGGGCAATGATTTCGACATGATGCCAGTTGTTCAGAATAATGAAAATTTCAGAGTTATGAAACTAACGTATGCGCTTTTGAACAAAAGCATCTTCAGCACCCTATGACGTCACATGACGTCACAGCTAAAAATAGTGAAAAAAGGTGTTCGCGCTCTACAGCTGTCATTTATGGTCGGATTTTCACAGATGGTACATCTTAAAACTAAGGTGTGCATATCCTGTCAGCTAACCGAAATTCCGAAAGACCGAAGTTCTGTGGCTGAAATAAGATTCGAACATAGGACCGAAAATTTCATTTTAGGATTAAAGAGCTTCAGAATGAGACAGAAAGTTGAAACTTACACAGTTTGTAGTGCGACAGAATTTCTACAAATATTTTGAATCGTGACGTCATATGACGTCATATGACGTCATAAGCATACTTCTTAATTTTCATATTAGGGCAATGATTTCAACATGATGCCAGTTGTTCAGAATAATGAAAATTTCAGAGTTATGAAAGTAAAGTATACGCTTTTGAACAAAAGAATTTTCAGCACCCTTTGACGTCATGTGACGTCAGAGCTAAAAATAATGAAAAATGGTGTTAACGCTCTACAGCCGCCATTTATGGTCGGATTTTCTTCAAATTTTTACAGATTGTACATCTTGAAACTAAGGTGTTCATATCCTGTCAGCTAACCGAAATTCCGAAAAACCGAAGTTCTGTTGCTGAAAAAAAGACTCGAACATAGGACCGAAAATTTCATTTTAGGATTAAAGAACTTCAGGATGAGATAGAAAGTTGAAACTTACACAGTTTGCAGTTCTGCAGCATTTCTACAAATATTTTGAATCCTGACGTCATAGGACGTCATAAGCATACCACTTAATTTTAATTTGGGGCAATGATTTCGACATGATGCCAGTTGTTCAGAATAATGAAAATTTCAGAGTTATTGCAGTAAAGTATGCGCTTTTGAGCAACAGTATTTTCAGCACCCTATGACGTCACCTGACGTCAGAGCTGAAAATAGTGAAAAATGGTATTCGCGCTCTACAGCCGCCATTTATGATAAGATTTTCTTCAAATTTTTACAGATGGTACATTTTGCAACTAAGGTGTGAATATTTTGTCAGCTAACCTTAATTCCTAAAAACCGAAGTATTGTGGCTGAAGTAAGATTCGAACATAGGACCTTTAAACTAGAAATCAAGTTTGCAGTCATGTCCTTACGTCATATGACATCATGTTACGTCACAGACTAATACTTAGTTCTTATCATTTGCACTGATTTCGGAATATAATGTCAATTGTTCAGCATGAACATGAAATACTACCAGAGGTGAGTCATTACATGAAACTTCTATCTCCTGCTTTTTGCATTAACACAGCTTGCAGAAAGTCCTATCTTCGTTTTCCGAAATCTGTTAGGACTTTCTGCCTACTGGCAGAAAGTCCTATTGGGTTTGTACTGTTTTTTTATTATTAGGACTTTCTGCCTACTGGCAGAAAGTCATATTGGGTTTGACGTTTTTCTTCTTCTTCTTCTTCTTATTATTCTTTTTTTCTTCCTCTTATATTTGTGTTAATTTCGATGTGTTGCCATTGGCCCTGAACAATCAGAATTTTATGGCATGTATTTCAAACCATGAGCTTTCGGATGCATTGAATTTCATATTCATATGACGTCATATAACGTCAGATTTGACGTCAGGTGAAAAAGTTTGTACGCGGTCTACAGCCATTATTTCTGGACCGACTTTCATCAAAATTTCACAGAATGTGTATGTTAGGCTGTAGTTGTGCATCCAGGTGTCCGTTTTTCAAAATTCGAAAAGTCCATGGTTCTATGGCGAATCCAAGATTCGAACCAAGGTCGTAAATTTTCAAATGCTTATAAAATCTGTCATATTTAAGATAGAAAGTTGATATTTAGTCAGTATATAGGTCTCTAGAAGTTTTAAACATTTTGTGCAAATAAATGTCATATGACGTCACGTGACGTCATTATATGATAATGTATTTCTAATATTAACAAGAATATTTCTATATGTTGAAATTGTCGAAGGGCAATGAAAATTTAAGGACATATGCTTCAAATGCTGAAATTTTGAGTTCTATGATTTTCATATGCCTATGACGTCATATGACGTCACACTTGAAATATGCAACAAAAGTTTGTACGCGGTCTGCAGCCATTGTTTATGAACCGATTTTCATCAAATTTTCACAGAATGTGTATATTAAGTTCTAGTTGTGCATCTCGGTGTCCGTTTTTCAAAATTCGAAAAGTCCATCGTTCTATAGCGAATTCAAGATTCGAACCAAGGTCGTAAATTTTTAAATGCTTATAAAATCGGTCCTATTTGAGATAGAAAAGTGATATTTTGTCAGTATATAGGTCTCTGGGAGTCTTAAACATTTTGTGAAAATAAACGTCATATGACGTCACGTGACGTCATTATATGATAATGTATTTCTAATATTAACAAGAGTATTTCTATATGTTGAAATTGTCGAAGGGCAATGAAAATTTAGTGACACATGATTAAGACGCTGGAATTTCGATTTCAATGATTTTCAGAAGCCTATGACGTCATATGACGTCACATTTGAAATTGACTACGAAAGATTTTACACGGTCCAGAGCCATTATCTATGGGCCGATTTTTATCAAATTTTCACAGAATGTGTATATTACGTTCTTATTGTGTATACCGGTGTCCGTTTTTCAAAATTCGAAAAGTCCAAGCATCTATGGCGGATCCAAGATTCGAACCAAGGACGTCAATTTTTAAATGCTTATAAAAACTGTCCTATTTGAGATAGAAAGTTGAAATTTTGTCAGTTAGTAGGTCTCTGGGTGTCTAACAATTATTTGAAAATAAACGTCATATGACGTCACGTGACGTCATTTTGTTATTATTATTATTCTTTTCTTCTTACTAACTAAACGCTTATTTTAATATGTTGCTATAGTCCTAGGACGATGAAATTTTTACGGATTATTAGTCACGTGAGGAAATTTTGATTTCAATGATTATCAGCAGCCTATGACGTCACATGACGTCACAGCTAAAAATAGTGAAAAATGATGTTCGCGCTCTACAGCCGTCATTTATGGTCGGATTGTCTTCAAATTTTCACAGATGGTACATCTTGAAACTAAGGTGTGCATATCCTGTCAGCTAACCGAAATTCCGAAAGACCGAAGTTCTGTGGCTGAAATAAGATTCGAACATAGGACCGAAAATTTCATTTTAGGATTAAAGAGCTTCAGGATGAGATAGAAAGTTGAAACTTACACAGTTTGCAGTTCTGCAGAATTTCTACAAATATTTTGAGTCGTGACGTCATATGACGTTATGTGACGTCATAAGCATACTTTTTAATTTTTATTTTAGGGCAATGATTTCGACATGATGCCAGTTGTTCAGAATAATGAATATTTCAGAGTTATGACATTAAAGTATGCGCTTTTAAACAAAAGCATCTTCAGCACCCTATGACGTCATATGACGTCGGAGCTAAAAATAGTGAGAAATGGTGTTCACGCTCTACAGCCGTCATTTATGGTCGGATTTTCTTCAAATTTTCACAGATGGTACATCTTGAAATTAAGGTGTGCATATCCTGTCAGCTAACCGAAATTTCGAAAGACCGAAGTTCTGTGGCTTAAATAAGATTCGAACATAGGACCGAAAAATTCATTTTAGGATTAAAGAGCTTCAGGATGAGATAGAAAGTTGAAACTTACACAGTTTGCAGTTCTGCAGAATTTCTATATATATTTTGAGCGTTGCGTCATATGACGTCATGTGACGTCATAAGCATACTTCTTGATTTAATTTTAGGCAATGATTTCGACATGATGCCAGTTGTTCAGAATAATGAAAATTTCAGAGTTATGAGAGTAATGTATGCGCTTTTTAACAAAAGAATTTTCAGCACTTATGACGTCATGTGACGTCAAAGCTAAAAGAAGTCCATACGAAAAAAAGTAAAGGGTAGAGAATTTAATATATATTCTTTCTAACGGTATTAATCTTAATATTTTTCAATTTTAGCAGAAAGTCCTATCATTCGTATCAACGAATGAAATCTAGTTCTTCTTCTTCTTATTCTTTTTTTCTTCCTCTTATATTTGTGTTAATTTCGAGGTGTTGCCATTGACTCAGAACAATGAAAATTTTATGGCATATATTTCAAACCATGAGCTTTCGGATGCAATGAATTTTATATTCATACGACGTCATATAACGTCAGATTTGACGTCAGGTGAAAAAGTTTGTACGCGGTCTACAGCCATTATCTCTGGACCGATTTTCATCAAAATTTCACAGAATGTGTATGTTAGGCTCTAGTTGTGCATCCCGGTGTCCGTTTTTCAAAATTCGAAAAGTCCATGGTTCTATAGCGAATCCAAGATTCGAACCAAGGTCGTAAATTTTTAAATGCTTATAAAATCTGTCCTATTTAAGATAGAAAGTTGATATTTAGTCAGTATATAGGTCTCTAGAAGTTTTAAACATTTTGTGAAAATAAATGTCATATGACGTCACGTGACGTCATTATATGATAATGTATTTCTAATATTAACAAGAATATTTCTATATGTTGAAATTGTCGAAGGGCAATGAAAATTTAATGACACATGCTTCAAAGGCTGCAATTTTGATTTCTATGATTTTCATATGCCTATGACGTCATATGACGTCACACTTGAAATATGCAACAAAAGTTTGTACGCGGTCTACAGCCATTGTTTATGAACCGATTTTCATCAAATTTTCACAGAATGTGTATATTACGTTCTAGTTGTGCATCTCGGTGTCCGTTTTTCAAAATTCGAAAAGTCCATGGTTCTATAGCGAATTCAAGATTCGAACCAAGGTCGTAAATTTTTAAATGCTTATAAAATCGGATTTATTTGAGATAGAAAAGTAATATTTGGTCAGTATATAGGTCTCTGGGAGTCTTAAACATTTTGTGAAAATAAACGTCACATGACGTCACTTGACGTCATTATATGATAATGTATTTCTAATATTAATAAGAGTATTTCTATATGTTGAAATTATTGAAGGGCAATGAAAATTTAATGACAAATGATTCAGACGCTGAAATTTCGATTTCAATGATTTTCAGAAGCCTATGACGTCATATGACGTCACATTTGAAATTGACTACGAAAGTTTGTACACGGTCTTTTTATCAAATTTTCACAAAATGTGTATATAACGTTCTTATTGTGTATACTGGTGTCCGTTTTTCAAAATTCGAAAAGTCCAAGCATCTATGGCGGATCCAATATTCGAACCAAGGACGTCAATTTTTAAATGCTTATAAAAACTGTCCTATTTGAGATAGAAAGTTGAAATTTTGTCAGTATATAGGTCTCTAGAAGTTTTAAACATTATGTGAAAATAAATGTCATATGACGTCACGTGACGTCATTTTATTTTATTATTATTCTTTTCTTCTTCCTAACTAAATTATTTTGATATTTGCAATAGTCCTAGGACCATGAAATTTTTATGGGTTATTATTCACCTGAGGAAATTTTGTTTTCAATGATTGTCAGCAGCCTATGACGTCACATGACGTCACAGCTAAAAATAGTGAAAAATGGTGTTTGCGCTCTACAGCCGTCATTTAAAGTCGGATTTTCTTCAAATTTTCACAGATGGTACATCTTAAAACTAAGGTGTGCATATCCTGTCAGCTAACCGAAATTCCGAAAGACCGAGGTTCTGTGGCTGAAATAAGATTCGAACATAGGACCGAAAATTTCATTTTAGGATTAAAGAGCTCAGGATGAGATAGAAAGTTGAAGCTTACACAGTTTGCAGTTCTGCAGAATTTCTACATATATTTTGATTCCTGACGTCATGTGACGTCATAAGCATACTTCTTAATTTTTATTTTAGGACAATGATTTCGACATGATGCCAGTTGTTCAGAATAATGAAAATTTTAGAGTTATGACAGTAAAGTATGTGCTTTTGAACAAAAGCATCTTCAGCACATTATGACATCATGTGACGTCAGAGCTAAAATATTGAAAAATGGTGTTCGCGCTCTACAGCGGCCATTTATGGTCGGATTTTCTTCTAATTTTCAAAGATGGTACACCTTGTAATTAAGGTGTACATATCCTGCCAGCTTACCGAAATTCCGAAAAACCGAAGTTCTGTGGCTGAAGTAATATTCGAACATAGGACCAAAAATTTCATTTTAGGATTGAAGAGCTTCAGGATGAGATAGAAAGTTGAAACTTACACAGTTTGCAGTTCTGCACCATTTCTACAAATATTTTGAATCGTGACGTCAGAGGACGTCATAAGCATACCACTTATTTTTAATTTGGGGCAATGATTTCGACATGATGCCAGTTGTTCAGAATAATGAAAATTTCAGAGTTATTGCAGTAACGTATTTGCTTCTGAGCAACAGCATTTTCAGCACCCTATGACGTCACGCGACGTCAAAGCTAAAAATAGTGAAAAATGGTGTTCACGCTCTACAGCCGCCATTTATGATCAGATTTTCTTCAAATTTTTACAGATGGTACATCTTGAAACTTAAGTGTGAATATTTTGTCAGCCAACCTTAATTCCAAAAAACCGAAGTATTGTGGCTGAAATAAGATTCGAACATAGGACCAAACATTTCATTTTAGGGTTAAAGAACTTCGGGATGAGATAGAAAGTTGAAACTTACACAGTTTTCAGTTCTGCATAATTTCTACATATATTTTGAGTCGTGACGTCATATGACGTCATAAGCATACTACTACTACTGCTACTTATTTTTTTTTTCTTCGTAACTCAACGCTTATTTTTCGCGGAATATAATGTCAATTGTTCAGCATGAACATGAAAAACTACCAGCGGTGAGTCATTACATGAAACTTCTATCTCCTGCTTTTTGCATTAACACAGGTTGCAGAAAGTCCTATCATTCGTTTTGACGAATGACATCTAGTTATTATTATTATTATTATTATTATTCTTTTCTTCTTCCTAACTAAACGCTTATTTTTATATGTTGCAATAGTCCTAGGACGATGAAATTTTTATGGCTTATTAGTCACGTGAGGAAATTTTGATTTCAATGATTTTCAGCACCCTATGACGTCACATGACGTCACAGCTAAAAATAGTGAAAAATGGTGTTCGCGCTCTACAGCCGTCATTTATGGTCGGATTTTCTTCAAATTTTTACAGATGGTACATCTTGAATCAAAGGTGTGCATATCCTGTCAGCTAACCGAAATTCCGAAAGACCGAAGTTCTGTGGCTGAAATAAGATTCGAACATAGGACCGAAAATTTCATTTTAGGATAAAAGAGCTTCAGGATGAGATAGAAAGTTGAAACTTACACAGTTTGCAGTTCTGCAGAATTTTTACAAATATTTTGAGTCGTGACGTCATATGACGTCATGTGACGTCATAAGCATACTTCTTAATTTTCATTTTAGGGCAATGATTTCGACATGATGCCAGTTGTTCAGAATAATGAAAATTTCAGAGTTATGAAAGGAAAGTATGCGCTTTTGAACAAAAGCATCTTCAGCACCCTATGACGTCATGTGACGTCAGAGCTAAAAATAGTGAAAAAAAGGTGTTCGCGCTCTACAGCCGTCATTTATGGTCGGATTTTCTTCAAATTTTCACAGTTGGTACATCTTGAATCAAAGGTGTGCATATCCTGTCAGCTAACCGAAATTCCGAAAGACCGAAGTTCTGTGGCTGAAATAAGATTCGAACATAGGACCGAAAATTTCATTTTAGGATTAAAGAGCTTCAGGATGAGATAGAAAGTTGAAACTTACACAGTTTGCAGTTCTGCATAATTCATACATATATCTTGAGTCTTGACGTCATATGACGTCATGTGACGTCATAAGCATACTTCTTAATTTTCATTTTAGGGCAATGATTTCGACATGATGCCAGTTGTTCAGAATAATGAAAATTTCAGAGTTATGACAATAAAATATGCGCTTTTGAACAAAAGCATCTTCAGCACCTTATGACGTCATGTGACGTCTGAGCTAAAAATAGTGAAAAATGGTGTTTGCGCTCTACAGCCGGCATTTATAGTCGGATTTTCTTCAAATTTTCACAGATGGTACATCATGAAACTAAGGTGTGCATATCCTGTCAGCTAACCGAAATTCCGAAAGACCGAAGTTCTGTGGCTGAAATAAGATTCGAACATAGGACCGAAAATTTCATTTTAGGATTAAAGAGCTTCTGGATGAGATAGAAAGTTGAAACTTACGCAGTTTGCAGTTCTGCAGATGAAAGTAAAGTATACGCTTTTGAACAAAAGAATTTTCAGTACCCTATGACGTCATGTGACGTCAGAGCTAAAAATAGTGAAATACTTAGTTACTTATTTCGGAATATAATGTCAGTTGTTCAGCATGAACATGAAATACTACCAGAGGTGAGTCATTACATAAAACTTCTATCTCCTGCTTTTTGCATCCTTCATTCGTTTTCTTCTTCTTATTATTAGGTTTTCGCCTCTGCAGAGCGAAAACCTATTGTTCTTCTTCTGTTGATTTGTTAGGTTTTCGCCTCTGCAGGGCGAAAACCTATTGTTCTTCTTCTGTTGATTTGTTTTTTTTTTTTTATTTTTATTATTTTTCCAATTCCACCCATTTTTGTGTCCAGCCTAGCGGCCAGATGAAAAAAGCTACAGCTATGAAATTTTGGACATGGAGTCATCTTTATCTGAACATGTGCCTAAATGGTCAAACTTTTCACTTTTGTTTCTGATTTAGCCACTAGGGGGCGCAATGCATGTAATCACTGTTTTGCTAATAACTCAAAAATTTGAAACCTGATTTAGATGCAGTTTTTTACATAATGTTCCTTGTTGACAGCCTAATCAAATATGATGGAAATCTCATCATCGAGTACGGGAAAAAAATTGTTCTAGGAGAGGTTGAATGTTCGAACCTTGGAAAAAAGTGAAATAATGAGGGTAGGTCTACGAAAAACCTTCCCACTTTTGTTAGAGATCAGATGAAAGAATTCTGTTTGCTGCATACGATTTGCAAGACATATACGCACAAAATATATGGGGTGGCGAATTTAGGAAATGCGTGGTTTGTCCTCTAGAAAAGGTCAAACTTCACTAAGTTTTAGGAAAAATTAAAATTTCAAAAACATATTTTTGTCGCTCCTGACTTTATTTTCTGTTCATTCTTCATGATATTTTCACACAATATGTATTGTTATGTTTGAAAGGGCCTCACAATAAAATAATTAAAAGAAATTTGAAAAGGTCAAGGTCATATTACGATTATTGTGTTTTAATTCGGCCACAAATAGCTCCAAAACTAAAAATATTTCATTGAGAGTATATGGACAAAAGTTTTAGTTCTGAAAGAGCTCTTTCCAGTGATGTTTAGTTTTTGAAGATCGGACTTGATTTGGTCATTATACGGCAGTCCAAAGTTTGATCCTTTTTTGGAATAATTGTAAATCAGGTTTTATGCTTCAAATTCTGATACACAAGAATAAAAAGTTTGACTTGTGCGACTAGTATACTTGACTGAACTATTTGCTGCTTTGCAAGGTACCAAACAGTAAAATTTTAATCAATTTTCTATCTCATTTTGCCGCTAGGGGGCGCTTTTCTTGAAATCATTCTTTTGCTTATAACTCAAAAAGTTGAAGTCTGATTCGAATGCGGTTTTTTGCATTCTGTTCCCTGTTGATAGCCTAATAACATATGATAGGATTCGAGGGTCCGTGTGGCTGAAAGCTTTTGAGCTTGTAAGGTTGAATGTTCGAACCTTAAAAAAAAACTGTGCAAATGAGGGTAGGTCTACGAAAAACCTATCCGTTTTTGTTAGAGATCAGATAGAAGAATTCCGTCTCCGGCATACCATTTGAAAGACGTATACACACAAAATATATGGGGTGGCGAATTTAAGAAATGCGTAGTTTGTCCACTAGAAACGGTCAAACTTCACTTAAATTTAGGAAAAATTAAAATTCCAAAAACATGTTTTTTTGTCGCTCCTGACTTTATTTTTTGTTTATTCATCATGAAATTTTCACACGTTATGTTTTGTTAAGTTTAAAAGGGTTTCACAATTAAAAAGTTTAAAAAAAAATGAAAAGGTGAATGTCATATTAAGATAATTGTGTTTTTATTCGGCCACAAGGTGCTCCAAATCTAAAAATATTTCATTGAGAGTATATAAACAAAGGTTTTAGTTCTTGAGGAGCTCTTTCCAGTGATGTTTAGTTTTTGAAGATCGGACTTGATTTGGTCATTTTACGGCAGTCCAAAGTTTGATCCTTTTTTGGAATAATTGTTAATCAGTTTTTATGCTTCAAGTTGTGATATATAAGAAAAAGAATGTTCGACTAATGCGACTTACATACTTGTTTGAACTATTTGCTGTTTTTGCAATTTTGTTTCTAATTTTGCCGCTAGAGGGCGTTTTGCTTAAAATCACTCTTTTGCTTATAACTCAAAATGTTAAAGTCTGATTGAAATGCGGTTTTCAGCATTTTGTTCCATGTTGACAGCACCACAGAATGTGATGGATTTCAAGGGACAGGGTATGGGAAAATATTTGCGCTAGAAGAGTTTGAATGTTCTAACATTGCAAAAAAAAAAACAACTGTGCAAATGAGAGTAGGTCTTCAAAAACCTTTTCGATCTGTTTCATATTGAAAATTGTGGCTGAGTTGAAATAAAGTGTTCAAGCTGATTAGGTTAAAAGCGAAAACCGAGATACCGCTTGCGGTTCTAGTTTTTTTTTTTATTTTTATTATTTTTCCAATTCCACCCATTTTTGTGTCCAGCCTAGCGGCCAGATGAAAAAAGCTACAGCTATGAAATTTTGGGCATGGAGTCATCTTTATCTGAACATGTGCCTAAATGGTCAAACTTTTCACTTTTGTTTCTGATTTAGCCACTAGGGGGCGCAATGCATGTAATCACTGTTTTGCTAATAACTCAAAAATTTGAAACCTGATTTAGATGCGGTTTTTTACATAATGTTCCTTGTTGACAGCCCAATCAAATATGATGGAAATCTCATCATCGAGTACGGGAAAAAAATTGATCAAGGAGAGGTTGAATGTTCGAATCTTGGAAAAAAGTGAAATAATGAGGGTAGGTCTACGAAAAACCTTCCCACTTTTGTTAGAGATCAGATAGAAGAATTCTGTTTGCTGCATACGATTTGCAAGACATATACGCACAAAATATATGGGGTGGCGAATTTAGGAAATGCGTGGTTTGTCCACTAGAAAAGGTCAAACTTCACTAAATTTTAGGAAAAATTAAAATTTCAAAAACATGTTTTTGTCGCTCCTGACTTTATTTTCTGTTCATTCTTCATGATATTTTCACACAATATGTATTGTTATGTTTGAAAGGGCCTCACAATAAAAAAATTAAAAGAAATTTGAAAAGGTCAAGGTCATGTTACGATTATTGTGTTTTTATTCGGCCACAAATAGCTCCAAAACTAAAAATATTTAATTGAGAGTATATGAACAAAAGGTTTAGTTCTAAAAGAGCTCTTTCCAGTGATGTTTAGTTTTTGAAGATCGGACTTGATTTGGACATTATACGGCAGTCCAAAGTTTGATCCTTTTTTGGAATAATTGTAAATCAGGTTTTATGCTTCAAATTCTGATACATAAGAATAAAAAGTTTGACTTGTGCGACTAACGTTAGTATACTTGATTGAACTATTTGCTGCTTTGCTAGGTACCTAACAGTAAAATTTTAATCAATTTTCTTTCTCATTTTGCCGCTAGGGGGCGCTTTTCTTGAAATCATTCTTTTGCTTATAACTCAAAAAGTTGAAGTCCGATTCGAATGCGGTTTTTTGCATTCTGTTCCCTGTTGATAGCCTAATAACATATGATAGGATTCGAGGGTCCGTGTGGATGAAAGCTTTTGAGCTATGGAAGGTTGAATGTTCGAACCTCGCAAAAAAACAAACAAAAAACTGAGCAAATGAGGGTAGGTCTACGAAAAACCTATCCGTTTTTGTTAGAGATCAGATAATAGAATTCTGTTTCCTGCATACGATTTGCAAGACATATACGCACAAAATATATGGGGTTGTGAATAATGGAAATGCGTGGTTTGTCCTCTAGAAACGGTCAAACTTCACTAAATTTTAGGAAAAATTAAAATTTCAAAAACATGTTTTTGTCGCTCCTGACTTTATTTTCTGTTCATTCTTCATGAAATTTTCACACGATATGTATTGTTATGTTTGAAAGGGCCTCAAAATTAAAAAGTTTAAAAAAAAAATTATTGTGTTTTTATTCGGCCCCAAATAGCTCCAAAACTAAAAATATTTCATTGTGAGTATATAAACAAAAGTTTTAGTTCTTAAAGAGCTCTTTCCAGTGATGTTTAGTTTTTGAAGATCGGACTTGATTTGGTCATTATACGGCAGTCCAAAGTTTGGTCCTTTTTTGGAATAATTGTAAATCAGGTTTTATGCTTCAAATTCTGATACATAAGAATAAAAAGTTTGACTTGTGCGACTAGTATACTTGATTGAACTATTTGCTGCTTTGCTAGGTACCTAACAGTAAAATTTTAATCAATTTTCTTTCTCATTTTGCCGCTAGGGGGCGCTTTTCTTGAAATCATTCTTTTGCTTATAACTCAAAAAGTTGAAGTCCAATTCGAATGCGGTTTTTTGCATTCTGTTCCCTGTTGATAGCCTAATAACATATAATAGGATTAGAGGGTCCGTGTGGCTGAAAGCTTTTGAGCTACGGAAGGTTGAATGTTCGAACCTCGCAAAAAAAAAATAATAAAGAAATAAAACTGTGCAAATGAGGGTAGGTCTACAAAAAACTTATCCGTTTTTGTTAGAGATCAGATAAAAGAATTCCGTCTCCGGCATAACATTTGAAAGACGTATACACACAAAATATATGGGGTGGCAAATTTAATGCGTGGTTTGTCCACTAGAAACTTAGTCCACTTCACTTAACCTTAGGAAAAATTAAAATTCCAAAAACATGTTTTTTGTCGCTCCTGACTTTATTTTTTGTTTATTCGCCATGAAATTTTCACACGTTATGTTTTGTTAAGTTTGAAAGGGTTTCACAATTAAAAAGTTAAAAAAAAACATTGAAAAGGTCAATGTCATATTGTCATATCTAAAAATATTTCATTGAGAGTATAATAAAGGTTTTGGTTCTTGAGGAGCTCTTTCCAGTGATGTTTAGTTTTTGAAGATCGGACTTGATTTGTTCATTTTACGGCAGTCCAAAGTTTGATCCTTTTTTGGAATAATTGTTAATCATTTTTTATGCTTCAATTTGTGATATATAAGAAAAAGAATGTTCGATTTGTGCGACTTTATACTTTTTGAACTATTTGCTGTTTTTTTCAATTTTTTTCTCATTTTGCGCTAGAGGGCTTTTTGGTTTTTAAATCACTCTTTTGCTTATAACTCAAAATGTTAAAGTTGTTGAAATGCGGTTTTCAGCATTTTGTTCCTTGTTGACAGCACCAACAAAATGTGATGGATTTCAAGGGGACAGGGTATGGGAAAATATTTGCGCTAGAAGAGTTTGAATGTTCTAACTTGCAAAAAAAAAAAAAACTGTGCAAATGAGAGTAGGTCTTCAAAAACCTTTTCGTTCTGTTTCAATTGAAAATTGTGGCTGAGTTGAAATAAAGTGTTCATGTTGATTAGGTTAAAAGCGAAAACCGAGATACGCTTGCGGTTCTAGTTTTATTATTCTTTTTTTCTTCCTAACTAAACGCTTTTTTTTTCTATGTTGCAATACTCCAGGACGATGAAATTTTATGACTTATTAGCCACGTCAGGAAATTTGATTTCTATGATTTTCATATGCCTATGACGTCTATGACGTCACATTTGAAATATGCACAAAATTTTTGTACGCGGTCTACAGCCTGTTTGTAAAACCGATTTTCATCAAATTTTTCACAGATTGTTATATTAAGTTCTAGTTGTGCATCCCGGTGTCCGTTTTTCAAAATTCAAAAAGCCCAAAGGGTTTTCTATAGGGGAATCCAAGATTCGAACCAAGGTCGAAATTTTAAATGCTTATAAATTTCTGTCCTATTTAAGAAAGAAAGTGAATTTAGTCAGTATAAGGCTCTAGAAGTTTTAAAAATTTTGTGAAAATATTTCTCATATGACGTCACGTGACGTCATTATATGATAATGTATTTCAAATTATTAACAAGAATATTTCATATTTTTAAATTGTCGAAAAGGGCAATGAAATTTAAAGACACTTTCTTCAAACGCTGAAATTTTGATTTCTATATTTTCATATGCCTATGACGTCATATGACGTCAAAAGGAAATATGCAACAAAAGTTTGTACGCGGTCTACAGCCATTGTTTATAAACCCCGATTTTCATCAAATTTTCACAGAATGTGTATATTAAGTTCTAGTTGTGCATCCCGGTGTCGTTTTTCAAAATTCGAAAAGTCCAAGGTTCTATAGCGATTCCAAGATTCGAACCAAGGTCGTAAAATTTTCAAATTCTTATAAAATCGGTCCTATTTGAGATAGAAAAATGATTTGGTCAGTTATAGGTCTCGGGAGTCTTAAACATTTTGTGAAAATAAATGTCATATGACGTCAGTTACGCATTATAAAGAAATGAATTTTAATTCTAACAAGATTTTTTCTATACTTGAAATTTATGAAGGGCAATGAAAAATTAATGCCGCATGCTTCAGATGCTGTAATTTCGATTTCAAAGTTTTCAGAAGCCTATGCGTCATATGACGTCAACTTGAAATATGCAACAAAAGTTTGTACGCGGGGCAGAGCCATTGTTTATGAACCGATTTTCATCAATTTTCACAGAATGTGTATTTAGTTCTTATTGTGTATACCGGTGTCCGTTTTTCAAAAAATTTAAAAGTCCAAGCATATATGGCGGATCCAAGATTCGAACCAATGACGTCAATATTTAAATGCTTATAAAAAACTGTCCTATTTGAGATAAAAAAGTTGAAATTTTGTCAGTTTGTAGGTCTCGGGTTCTTAACAATTATGTAAAATAAACGTCATATGACGTCACGTGACGTTTATTTGTTTATTATTATTATTCCTTTTCTTTTTCCTAACTAAACGTTATTTTAATATGTTGCAATAGTCCCAGGACGATGAAATGTTTATGGGTTATTAGGCCGTGAGGAAATTTTGATTTCACCCCTACTCATATATGTAGCATATCTCAATAAATATCGATTTTTTGTAAATATTGTTGAATAGAATTATAGCTGAATAATTGACGTTTCCAAAGATATTTAGTTTATTAAAATTGGTTTACGCAATACAAAGATAAGAAAAAAAAATAAAAGAAGAAGCAATTTTGCTGAAAATTCTTTTTTCCTTTGGGTTTAACGAATTTCAAAACGACTGAAAATAATTTAAAAAAATTTTGCTGAAAATTACATTTTAAGAGTTTTAAAAGGACAATTTTTTAAAATTGGCTTCAAAAAAAGAAAGTTACAGGAGAAAAGATATTTCTAATAGCACAAAAAAATGGGAAAAGGTACGCGAATATTCCCAAAAAGACTTAAAAAAAAAAAAAAAAAAAAATAAATTTCAATTTAGGGGGTATCTTGATTTTTTTTTTTTTTTTTGTTTTTTTTGCGAATGTTGATTTTCCAAAATAACATTAAAATTAAAAATTAAACGGGAAAAGAAAAAATCCGTATTTCAACACAGTAGCTAGCGAGCGTTTGCAACCTTAAAAATTCCAACCCCCCCAAAATTTTAGACCTCAAAAAAAAAATTTTAAACCCAACAAAAATTCATATTGCCATTTTGGGGTGGGCTGGGATTTTCCCTTTTAAAAAACCCCCATTTTTAAGTTCAAAAACCCAAAGGAATTTTTGGCAAAATTTAGGAAGCCCAAACACCCAAAATTTTTTAAAAATTTTTAAACGGGGGTTGGGGGTTTTGTCGAAAGGATATAAAACAAAAACAAATATTAAATACTTTTCCCAAAGGGGGCCCCAAAAATTAAACAATTTTAAAACTGACCCTGGGGGTGAAAAATTTCTTTTGTGATAAAAGTTAAAATTTTTTTAAAATTTAAAAACGGGGGTTTCATTTTTCTTTCTGCAAATGACATTTTTTAAATTTTTTATGTAAACAACATCCCCCAAAAAAAGGGGGGGTTTTTTTTTAAAAAATTTCACAGAATTTGTTCTATTTGGCTATTTTAAAATAGAAAAAGGGGAAAAAAGAAATTTGAAATTTTGGACAGATTATCTATTATTCATCTTATAATACTAAAAAACAATGTTTCAGAAACCCCAACCCCTTTTTGTTTAAAAAAAAGACATCTATTTTTTAAAATTTTTTTTTTCCCCTTTCCCCTTGTAATTTTTTTTTATTTTGATGTGTTCCCAAAGGCCCAAACAATAAAAAATTTTTTGGCATATTTTTCAAACCATGACTTTTTTGGGTGCAATTTAATTTTTCCCCAAACCCTATTTCGTCTATAACGTCAGATTTGACGTCAGGTGAAAAAATTTTGGGACGCGGGCTACAGCCATTAATTTTTGGACCGGGGGGTTTTTTAAAAAATTTTACAGAATATGTATTTACGCTCAGTTGTGCATCCCCGTGTCCCCTTTTTTTTTAAAATTTGAAAAAAAACCCTGGGGTTTTTTACGAATCCCCAAAATTCGAACCAAGGGCCCTAATTTTTTTTAAAAAATTAAAAAAACTTCCAAAATTTTAAAAAAAAAAATTGAAAAATTTTTCATATTTAAAGGGGGCCCCAAAAAAATTTTAAAAAATTTTTTTTAAAAAAAAATGTCATAGACCTCACGTTCCCTCCCCCAAAAAGAAAAAAGTATTTTTTAAAAATTAACCAAAAATAATTTTTAAAAAGTTAAATTGGCCCCCGGGCAAGGAAATTTAAAGACACTTTTTTTTTTAACCCCTTAAAAATTTTTAAATTTTAATTATTTTCATATCCTAAGACGTCCAAAAAGACGTCCCCACTTGAAATATGCCCAAAAAAAATTTTTTTTCGCATCCAAAGCCCTTTTTTTGAACCCATTTTCATCAAAATTTTTTTTAAAGGTATATTAATTCTAGTTGTGCATCTTCCCGGGGTTTTTTTTTCAAAATTTTGAAAAAACCATGGTTTTTTTAAACGAATTTAAATTTTTAACCAAGGTCGGAAAAATTTTTTAAAAAGCTTTTAAAATCGGTCCTAAATTTTTTATAGAAAAGTGAAATTTGGGCAGTATATAGGGTTTTTTTGGGGGTTTTTTAAAAATTTTGTGAAAATAAACCCACAGGGCCCTCACTTGACGTCAAATTTTAAAAAAAAAAAAGATTTTTAATAAAATTTTAAAAAAAATTTCTATATTTGAAATTTGCCCCCGGGGAATGAAAATTTAAAAAACACATTAAATTTTTAAACCCGGAATTTCGATTTCCCCAAAAAAATTTTTTGAAGCCAAAACTCATAAAAAAAGTTCCCCCCAAAATTTTTTAAATTTTTTACGGGGAAAAAATTTTTCACGGGCCAGATCCATTAAACTATGGGGGCCCCCTTTTTTCAAAATTTTTACCGAAAGGAAAAATTTAAAGTTTTTATTGTGTATCCGGTGTCCCCTTTTTCAAAAATTTGAAAAATCCAAACATCTATGGCGGGGGGAAAGAAAATTTTTTTCCAAGGACTTTAATTTTTAAATGCTTATAAAAACTTCCTAATTTTAGATAGAAAATGAAAAAATTTTTTTAGTTAGTAAAGGGGGCTGGGTTTTTTAAAAAATTATTTGAAAATAAAATCATATACGTCACGTGCTCCCTTTTTTTTAAAATTTTTTTTTTTTCTTTCCCCTTCCCCCCCTAAACGCTTTTTTTTAAAAGTTTGCAATAGCCTAGGGGGAAAAAATTTTCCCGGGGTTTTTTCCCCGGGGGGAAATTTTTTTTTTTTTTTTTTATTTTTCAGCACCATGACGTCCCCCTGCCCCACAGCTAAAAAAAGTTTTTAAAAAGAGGGGTTTTTGCCCTACAGCCCCCCCCTTTATGGTCGGATTGTCCCCTTTTTAATTTTTTTAGATGGTACAAAATTGAAAAAAAGGGGGGCCTATTCTGTTTTTCTAACCGAAATTCCCCCCAAAACCCCCAAAAAACTGTGGGTGAAATAAATTTTTTAACCCAAAAGGGCCGAAAATTTTATTTTAGGAAATTTTTAAAAAACTTAAAGGGTTTGAAGAAAGTTTTAAACTTTCCCCCGTTTTCAGTTCTGCAGAATTTTTACAGATATTTTTATCGTGACTCCCAAAAAAGTTTTTTACCCCATAAGCAAACTTTTTAAAAAATTTTTTTTACAATGATTTCGACATGATGCCAGTTGTTCAAAATAATAAATGTTTCAGAGTTTTTCCATTAAAAATGGGGCCCCCCTTTTTAGCAACCCCCTTTTTTCAGCACCCTAGGGACGTCATATACGTCAATTTAAAAAAAAAGTGAAAAATGGTTTTTTAAAGCCAAAACCGTAAAATTTTTGGGCGGATTTTCTTCAAATTTTCACAGAGGGACATCTTAAAATTTTAAAAGGGGTGCAATCCCCCCCCGCTAACCAAAATTTTTCGAAAAACCGAAGATCTGGGGTTTTAAAAAAGTTTAAAAAAAATTTTGGACCGAAAAAATTTTTTTGGGAAATTTAAAAATTTCGGGGAAGAGATAAAAATTGAAATTTTCCCCCTTTTCATTTCCCTTGCAAATTTTTTAATAAAAAAATTTTTTGGGCTTTTTCGTCATTTTACGTCATTTAGTCATAAGAAATACTTCTTGTTTTTTAAAAAAGGGGGAATGTTTTTGACATGATCCATTTTTTAGAAAAATAAAAATTTCAGAGTTATGAAAAAAAGAAAATGCGCTTTTTAAAAAAAGAATTTTCAGCCCCTTTTTAAAAGTCAGGGGAAAACCCCCCAAACAAAAAAAAGCCAAAAACGAAAAAAAGTGGGGGGAAAGAGAATTTAATATATATTTTTTCTAACGGAATTAACTTAATTTTTTTTTAAATTTTTTAGCAAAAGGGGCCCAATCTTCTTTTTCAACAAATTTAAATCTATTTTTTAACCCCTTTTTTTCCCCAAAACCCTTTTTATTTGGGGTTTTTTCTTTAAAATTCCCCAAAAGGGCAAAACAAAAAATTTCCCCAATAAACAGAAAACTAAGCAATGGCATTTTGGAATATTTTTATTTTTTTTTTCCCCCTAGGGGCACATAAAATTTAAAAAACTTTTAAAAAGCTCCCCAAGTTTGTACCCTGAAAAAGCCTTTTATTTTTGGGGGGAAAATTTTCCCCTGGAATTTTAAAAAGAAGTTATTTTAAAAAGGGGTCTCTTTGTGCAGGATTATATGGGGTTTTCCCCAAAAATTTTAAAAAAAACTAAGGTTCTATGGGGGGAAAAAAAATTCAAACCCAAGGGGGCGAAAATTTTCCCCAAACCCCCAAAAAAAAGTTTCCCCAGATAAAAAAAGAAAGTTAAAAATTTGGCGAGATTATTCCCCCGGTTTTCCCTTTTTCATTTTGAAAAAATAAAACTCATATAAAACCCCCTTACGCATCAAGTTGTAAAAAAATTTCCCCATTTCTTGTTTTTCAAAAAACTCTTTTTGAAAAAAATTCAAAAAACCCAAAAAAAATTTTTAAAAGTCCTTTTAAAAAATTTTTGATCTTTTTTTACCCCAAATTTTAAAAAAAATTTTTTTAGGGGCGTCAAAAAGACCCCAAAATAAAAAAAGCCCCAAATTTTGGGGAAGGGCGCGTCCCCGTTTTTTTTAAAACCCCGGGTTGCCCCAAAATTTTTTTACAAAAATTATATTTTAAAAGAACCCTTTTTTGCAGGTTTTAAATAGGTTTCCAAGTTTTGAAAGAAAAAAGGTTCTAGGGGAATCAAAAAATTCAAAACCCGGGCGTAAAAAATTTAAAAAACAATAAAACTTTTTTAGTTTGAGAAAAATTTTATATTTGGCGTGAAATTTTTCCCTCGTTTTTTTCCCTTTTCATTTTGTAAAGTTTTAAAGCAAATGACGTCAATGACTCACCCAAATTGGGGAAAAAATTTCCCCCCATTTTTTGATTTTTAATTTTTTCCCCTTGTTGAAAAGGGGTTCATAGACAAAAAAAAAATTTTAAAAGTCCTTTTTACAAAAAACGGGAAAAATTTTTTGTTTTAATTTTTAAAATTTTTTATTTTACGTCAAAAAAAGGTCAAAACTAAAAATAACTCCCAAAAAATTTAAAACCGCCTGTACACCCGTTTTTTAAAATTTATAAAAATTTGGGATAGAATTTTTACAAAGTTATATAAAAACCCTCTTGTGAAAAAAAATTTTTATGGGGTTTTTCCAAAATTCGAAAAAACTAAGGTTTTTTGGGGGAAAAACCCAAAATTAAAAAAACCCAAGGGGCGTAAAATTTTTAAAAAAATTTTTTTAAAAAAAACTTTCTAAAACAGAAAAAAAATTTGGGGGTTTTTTGGGGGGCCCTTAAACGTCTCGGGGTTTTCCCTTTTTCTTTTTTAAAGATGAACGTATAAAATCATAAAATTTTTAGAAAATTTTCCGATTCCTGAATGTAAATTTTTCTCTTTTTTAAAAGGTTTTAAGAAAAATTAAAAATTTAATGCCTATGGGGTTTAAAAAAGAAAATTAAGTTTTAAAAAGTTTAAAAAATTTTTTATAAGGGGGCACGGACATAAAAAATTAAAAAAGCAAAACCAAATTTCCCATCCGCGCGGGGACACCGGGTTATTTTGGGGGCAAATTTTTATGGTTTTTTACAGAATTTTTAATTACGACTTCATTGGCAGGTTTAAAAAGGGTTTTTCCAAAAAAAAAAATTTGGAAAAAAACCGGGTTTGGGGGGGGGGGTCCTGGGTTTGGGGGGGGGTCCCAGAAAAGGCCCAAAAAAAAAAAAAAAAAACCCTTTTTTGTTCAAAACAAAAGAACCCCAGTTAGGACTTTCTGCCTACAGGCAAAAGCCCTTTTGGGGTTTGGGGACTTTTTTTTTTTTTTTCCCTTCCCTTTTTCTTATTTTTTTTTTTTTTCCTCTTAAATTGTTTTAAATTTTTGAGGGGTTCCCCCTTTACTCAGAAAAATAAAATTTTTTTTGGGGAAAATTTTTAAAACCCGGGGGGCTTTCGGATGCAAGGAATTTTATTTAAAAACGTTTTTATAAACTCAGTTTTTTACCCCCGGGGAAAAAAATTTTCCCGGGTTTTTAAAACCTTATCTCGGGGCCGGGGTTTTTCATCAAAATTTTTACAAAGGGGGTTTTTTGGGTTTTAGTTGGGGGACCCCCCTTTTCCCCTTTTTTTTAAAAATTTGAAAAGCCCAATTTTCTATAGCGAATCCAAGTTTCAACCCAAAAAGGGGGAAATTTTTAAAAAGCTTATAAAATCTGTCCAAAATTTTAAAATAAAATTATATTTAGTCAGTTATGGGTTTTCCCCCAGAATTTTTAAAAAAAATTTTTGTGAAAAAAAAAATAAATGTTTTTAAAGTGACGTCATTATATAAAAATGTTTTTTTTAAATTAAAAAAAATATTTCTAAAATTTTTTAAAATTGGGGCAAAGGGGCAAAAAAAAATTTTTAAACACACCCCTTTAAAGGCTGCAATTTTTTTTTTTTTAAATTTTTTTTCCCATACCCCTTACCCCATATGACCCCACACTTGAAATTCCCCAACCCCAAAATTTGTCCCGGGGTCTACACCCCTTTTTTTTAAAAAACCCTTTTTCCCCTCAAATTTTCCCCCGAAGTGTATAAATTTTCTATTTTTTGCACTCGGGTCCGTTTTTAAAAATTCGAAAAGCCCCCGGGTTTCCCCCATAGCGAATTCCAAAATTCAAACCCCAAGGGGCGAAAAAATTTTTTAAAAGCTTATAAAACGGTTTTTTTGAGTTTTAAAAAATTTTTTTTTTGGTTTAAATAGGCCTGGGAGTCTTAAACAACTTGTGAAAATAAACTCACATGACGTCACTTGACGCATTAAATGAAAATTTTATTTCAAAATTAAAAAGAGAAATTTTTAAATGAAAAAAATTTTTAAAGGGGGGAAAAAAAAATTTTAAAACAAAGTTTTAGACGCTAAAATTTTTGATTTCAATGTTTTCAGAACCCCCATGACGCCAAAAAAGTCACATTTGAAATTTATTTTCAAAGTTTTTACAGGGGCCCAAAGCCATTATAATTTTGGGCCGTTTTTTATAAAAATTTTCAAAAAAAGGGGGGGATAAAAACTTTCTTTTTTTGTATACGGGGGTTTTTCCTTTTTTTTTTAAAATTCGAAAACCCCCAAACATCTAGGGGGGATCCAAAAATTCAAAAACCAAAGGGCCCAAATTTTTAAAAAAGCTTAAAAAAAATGCCTATTTGAGATAGAAATTTAAAATTTTTTTCAGTAAAAAGGTCTCTAAAATTTTTAAAAAAATTTTTGGGGGAAAAAAAAAAGAATATGACGCCCCCGGACGTCATTTTTTTTTTTTATTTTTCTTTTCTTTTTTCCAAAAAAATCGTTTTTTTTTTTTTGTTGCAATAGTAAAAAAGGCCCCCAAAAAATTTTTTAAAGGGGGTTTTTTTTTTCCCGTGGGGAAATTTTTTTTTAAAAAATTTAAAGCACCTTGACGCCCACTTTTCCCTCCAGCTAAAAAAATAAAAAAAGGTGTTTGCGCCAAAACCCCCTTCTTTTTTAAAAAGGGGGGGTTTTCTTTTCACAAAAAGGGTTTTCCACTTAAAACAAGGTGCATACCCTGTCACAAACCAAAAATTTTCCCAAAAAAACCCAATTTTTTGGGGGCAAAAAAAGTTTTTAAACCCCGGACCAAAAAATTTTTTTTTTGGATTAAAGAGTTTTTGGAAAAAATAGAAATTTTTAAACTTAAAAAATTTTTCAGTTTTTAAAAATTTTCCCCACAAAAAAAATTTTTATTCCGACGTTTTTATATACGTAAAGTGACTTTAAAAGGGCATACTTCTTAATTTTTTTTTTTTTGGGCAAATTTCAAAAAGGGGTCCCCCGTTTTTTTAGAAAAAAAAATTTTTGATTTTATGACAAAAAAATATGTGTTTTTTAAAAAAAAAAATTTTTTAGCACACTATGAAAACATGTGACTCAGAGCAAAAAAATTGAAAAAGGGGGGTTCGCGCTCTACAGGGGCCATTTAGGTCGGTTTTTCCCCTTTTAAAATTTTTAAAAAGGCCCCCCTTGAACTAAGGTGTACATTTTTGGGGGCCCGCTTCCCCAAATTCCAAAAAACCGAAGTTTTGGGGGTGAAGAAATTTTTTTGAACAAGGACCAAAAATTTCTTTTGGGGGTTTAAAAAGCTTCAAGAAAATAAAAAAGTTAAAAAATTCCCCCATTTTTTTCATTTTTGCAGCATTTCAAAAAAATATTTTGAATCGGGGGCGTAAAGGGGCGTAAAAACATCCCCAAAATTTTTTAAAATTTTAGGCAATAAATTTTTTGACAAAACCATTGTTCAAATAAAAAAAAATTTTAGAGTTATTGCAGAAAAATTTTTGTTTCCTTAAAAAACCAGCTTTTTTTACCCCCCAAAAGACCCCACGCGCCCCTCAGACCCAAAAAAAAATAAAAAATTTGGGGTTCACGTTCAAAAACAGCCCCCAAAAAGATCTTTTTTCTTCAAATTTTCACAGAGGGAAAATCTTAAATTTAAAGTGTGAAAATTTTTGTCACCCCAACCAAAATTTCCCCAAAAACCGAATTTTGGGGGTTGAAATAAAAATTCGAAATGGGATAAAAAATTTTTCATTTTGGGTTTTTAAAAAACTTGGGGGTGAATAGAAATTTTTAAAAATTAAAAACATTTTTTGCAGTTTTGCAAAAAATTTTTACAAATTTTGATTTTGTGAGGGCTTTGACCCATAAGAAAAACTACAACTACTGCTACTTTTTTTTTTTTTTAAAAAATCAACTTTTTTTTTTTTCGGGGAAAAAATTTCAATTTTTCACATGAACAAAAAAACCCCCCCGGTGAGCCCCCCCCTTTACTTTAAACTTCTATTTTTCCCGCTTTTTTCAAAAACCCCGGGTTTTTAAAAAAACCTTTTAAAAATTTTTTTTCCCCCAAAAGACATCTGGGGTTTTTAAAAAATTATTATTATTTTTTCCCCCTTTTTTCCCAAACCCAAAAACTAAAAATTTAAATTTTTGGGGAAGGGTTTTCAGTGCCCCAAAGCAACAAAAAAATTTAAAATGCCTCGACAAAAACTTAAACTTTTTTAAAAAATTTAAAAATTTTTTTAATTTTAAAAGACCCCCAATTTTTACGCCCAGTTTTAAATTTTTAAGTTTAAAAAAGTTTTTTTTCCGCTCAAACCTTTTTTTTTTTGATTTTTTTATCTTGATTTTTTTCAAAAAATTTTTAATTTTTTGGGGTGTAGATTTTTCACCTTATTTTAAAAAATTTTTTGATTCGAAATATTTAAAAATTTTAAAAGGCAAAACCGAGCTTCGAATTTTGGTTTCCCTTTAAAAAACTTTTTAAAAAATTTTAAAAAGGGCTACTTTTTAATAAAGCATAAAAAAATTGGGGCACCCCTTTTTGGGCCCGGGGGTCTATTTTTTTTTTCCCCCTAAATATTTTTTTTTAAAGTCACGGGGTTTTTGACTAAATTTAATGGACAAAACCTTTTTTTTTTTTAAAAAATTTTCTCGCTTTTTAAATCTCCCTTTTGAGCCCAATTTTTAAAAAAATTTTGAAATTGAAGCGAAAAAAAAGTATTTTTTTAAAAAACTTTTAACCCCTTTTTAATTTTCATTGGCGCATAAGGGGCCCAAATTTTGGGCCCAGTTTTAAAAGGGTTTTGTTCGCGTTTTTAAAACCCTTTAAATTTGGGGGGTTTTTTGTCTTAAAAATTTTTTTCCAAAAAATTTTTTTTTGGAAATTAGATTTGCCCCTTTTGGGTTTTAAATTTCCCCCTTTTAAAAAAAAAGATTTTTTTTGGCAATACCGTTTTCAAATTTTTTGTAAAAAAATTTTAAAATTTAAAAAGTTACAAAACCCCCAAAATTGGCTTTTTCAAGAAATAAAAATTTGGGGCAGCAAAACGGCATAAAAAATTTACATTCTATTTTCTGAATTTTTTTTTTTTTGTCCGGGTTTTTTAAAAGTCATCAAAAAAAAAAAAAAAAAAAATTTTTTAAAGATACTTTAAAATCGGGTATCATAAATTTTTTAAAACCCAATTTTAAATTAAATTTTAAAAATTTTAAGATTTAAAATTGAATAAAGAAAAACAGCAAGAAATTTTTTTTTGCCCGTGATTTTGACTTTAAAGGGCAAGAATTTTTTTTAAAAACAAAAAAAAACGCCAATTAGCCCCCTAAACCCCTTAAACTTTTAAAAAAGTCGAAACAAATACTTTAAAAGGGCCCCAAAAATTTTTAAGTGTTTTACGTCATCAAAAAAGGCAGTTATTCAGTTTTAGGGAAAACCTATTTTAAAAGGGAAAAACCCCAAAACCCTTTTCCATTTTTGAATTTTCTTTTTTTTTTTGATTAATGAAGGGGTTTTTTGAAAAAATTTTTCCTTTTAAAAAAGAAAATTTTTTTTAGCATTTAAAATTTTAACGCCCGAAAAAATATAAAAACCCCCCCTTTAATACGTTTTTCGCTCCAGCGAAAGGGGAAATTGATTCCCCCCTTAAGCAAAACTTAAAGAATTTATTTTTGGGGGAAACTTTTTTTTTTTTCATTTTTTTTTTCTTACTTTTTGTCCCCTTTTTTTCCCCTCTTTTTTTTTAAAAATGAAAACTCAATAAATTTAAAAGGTTGAAAAAAAAAACGTTTTTAAAATTTTTTTTTTTTTCCCTTTTTTCAATTTCAATTGGGGGAAAAATTTTAAAAAGAAAACTTTTTAAAGGGGCAATCCCTTGCAAAGAAAAAGATTTTAAATTTTAAAAAATTTTAAAAAAAAAATTTAAAAAACAAATTTAATATCGTAAGAAAACAAAACTTGAGGATAGTGTTATTTTTAAAATTTTCCCGTTTTTTTTTTTTTTTTTTTTTTGGGGTTTTTTGTTTTCTGAATATAGAAAACCCCAACATTTTTAAAAGTTTTCCCAAAAAATTTTTTTAAAGAAGATGAAAAAAAAGAAAGTTTAAAAAAGCTTATTTTTTAACAAATCCTAAGTATATATTTAAGATAATGATGATTTACTTATTAAACATACATTTTATGCATCATTATTCCAAAAATTTTTTATTAACTTTTATAATTTTAAAACCCTTTTAAATAAGCAAACGGGAAAACCGCTTCGTTTTTATCTTTAAAAAAACGACTTTAGTTTTTTCTGTGTCAAATTTTTTTGGGACATTTAACAATGATTTCTTCGTTTTTTTCTGGACTATAAGCCTGAGTGGATAAAAAAAAAGAAATGATTTTAACGGGTGCACTGTGAGATTTTGGGGGTGTTGAAAATATTGAAAAGTGTTTGTAAACATTCAGTGATAGCAAAAAAGTTCATCGGGGGATGAGGGGAACTTTTTTGGCCTCCCTTTGCTGGGGCAGGATTAAAGAAGAAAATAAGACCACTAATTAAACAGGAAAAAGTTCGGAGTCCCAAGGGATGTTCAAATATTTTGGGGTTTTCTATAGAAAAAAAAGGGGAAAAAACACTGGGCCAACACCTCCCGATCGGGGTTTACAGTGCAAAATGAACCTACAAAAACGGGACCTGTCCAAGGGGGAAAAAACTTTCGATTTTTTTTTCCCGACGGGGTTTCTTTTAATACCGTCGTAAGTTTTGTTTTAAACCCGTCTCAGTATTTTGCAAACAAGTCTTGTGTTTTTTGCGCCCGACATTTTGACACTTTCCCTTTTTTTTTGAAAGCGAAAACACACAGGCCAGGTTTCAGTTTTTTTTCGAAAAAAAGGGGCTTTTAAAGAATCCCTTTGGGCAAAAGCGTTGTGTATGATGTTTTTTAAAAATTTTTTTCCAATAAATTTAGCAAAGGGCGTTTATAACGCTATGTTTTCCCAAAGCATCGTCATTATCAACATCGAAATCAAACTGATGGTAAATTAAAATATAAAAAAAGACATCTGAGCTACAAAAAAGTCAATAAATTTCCTTTTGAGATAATGGGTAAAAAATTCATTATGATGGATTTCCTTTTTTAAGCTTTTGTGTTGTTGCCCTGTTATTTTTTTTGTAATTTTTTTTAAAATTTCTTATGTTTTTTAAATAAAGGGAAAAAAAAAAATATTAAAAGGCTTAATTATTGAGTTATTTAATAATCAAATTTATTACACAAAACTCACGTAACAAAACACACACAAAACACACAAGTGTAGGGGTTTAAAGTGTCAAAGGGACATAATCCCTTTTTTATTTTTTTGAAACCTTGCTATTAAGGCCAAATTTCAAATTAAGGCCACTCGTGCCCGGTCCCATTTGTTGGGCCCTTTAAAAGTGAGGTTCCCCCGTATAAGGTAATGAATCTATAAAAATAAATAAAATAATTTTTGGTTTTTTTATAACCAGTTATATTTAGACCAAGAGAGTAAAAAACTAAATTTAGGAATGACAAATCACAATTTCACAGTAATACTTCAAGTTACCCAAAAGGGAATAAATTGGTATCTCCAACCATCTTGTAGATGTCTAAAAATTATACGAATTGTGTAAATCTTACCTTTATTTTTTGAAATAACAAAATGGGGAGTTTATATTTTTTTTTTTTGGGGTTAATCAAAAAAGGTTTTTGGGGGTAAAGGG
>CM037778.1:42328292-42358416 GCA_021229015.1 Solen grandis | reverse complement strand
ATATATTTTAAGTCGTGACGTCATATGACGTCATATGATGTCATAAGCATACTTCTTAATTTTCATATTAGGGCAATGATTTCGACATGATGCCAGTTGTTCAGAATAATGAAAATTTCAGAGTTATGACAACAAAGTATGCGCTTTTGAACAAAAGCATCTTCAGCACCCTATGACGTCATGTGACATCTGAGCTAAAAATAGTGAAAAATGGTGTTATCCTGTCAGCCAACCGAATTTCCGAAAGACCGAAGTTCTGTGGCTGAAGTAAGATTCGAACATAGGACCGAAAATTTCATTTTAGGATGAAAGAGCTTCAGGATAAGATAGAAAGTTGATACTTACACAGTTTGCAGTTCTGCAGAATTTCTACATATATTTTGAGTCGTGACGTCATATGACGTCATGTGACGTCATAGGCATACTTCTTAATTTTCATTTTAAGGGTAATGATTTTGACATGATGCCAGTTGTTCAGAATAATGAAAATTTCAGAGTTACGACAGTTGAGTATGCGCTTTTGAACAAAAGAATTTTCAGCACCCTATGACGTCATGTGACATCAAAGCTAAAAGAAGTCCCTACGAAAAAAAATAAAAGAGTAAAGGGTAGAGAATTTAATATATATTCTTTCTAACAGAATTAATCTTAATATTTTTCAATTTTAGCAGAAAGTCCTATCATTCGTATCAACGAATGAAATCTAGTTATTATTATTCTTTTTTTCTTCCTAACTAAACGCTTATTTTTCTATGTTGCAATACTCCTAGGACGATGAAATTTTTATGACTTATTAGTCACGTTAGGAAATTTTGATTTCTATGATTTTCATATGCCTATGACGTCATATGACGTCACATTTGAAATATGCTACAAAAGTTTGTACGCGGTCTACAGCCATTGTTTGTGAACCGATTTTCATCAAATTTTCAAAGATTGTGTATATTAAGTTCTAGTTGTGCATCCCGGTGTCCGTTTTTCAAAATTCGAAAAGTCCTTGGTTCTATAGCGAATCCAAGATTCGAACCAAGGTCGTAAATTTTTTAAATGCTTATAAAATCTGTCCTATTTAAGATAGAAAGTTGATATTTAGTCAGTATATATGTCTCTAGAAGTTTTAAACATTTTGTGAAAATAAATGTCATATGACGTCACGTGACGTCATTATATGATAATGTATTTCTAATATTAACAAGAGTATTTCTATATGTTGAAATTGTCGAAGGGCTATGAAAATTTAAGGACAAATGATTCAGACGCTGGTATTTCGATTTCAATGATTTTCAGAAGCCTTTGACGTCATATGACGTCACATTTGAAATTGACTACGAAAGTTTGTACACGGTCCAGAGCCATTATTAATGGGCCGATTTTCATCAAATTTTCACAGAATGTGTATATTACGTTCTTATTGTGTATACCGGTGTCCGTTTTTCAAAATTCGAAAAGTCCAAGCATCTATGGCGGATCCAAAATTCTAACCAAGGACGTCAATTTTTAAATGCTTATAAAAACTGTCCTATTTGAGATAGAAAGTTGAAATTTTGTCAGTAGTGTCTTAACAATTATGTGAAAATAAACGTCATATGACGTCACGTGACGTCATTTTTTATTATTATTATTATTCTTTTCTTCTTCCTAACTAAACGCTTATTTTAATATGTTGCAATAGTCCTAGGACGAGGAAATTGTTATGGGTTATTAGTCACGTGAGGAAATTTTGATTTCAATGATTGTCAGCACCCTATGACGTCACATGACGTCAGAGCTAAAAATAGTGAAAAATGGTGTTCGCGCTCTACAGCCGCCATTTATGATCAGATTTTCTTCAAATTTTTACAGATGATACATCTTAGAACTAAGGTGTGAATATTTTGTCAACTAACCTTAATTCCGAAAAACCGAAGTATTGTGGCTGAAGTAAGATTCGAACACAGGACCAAAAATTTCATTTAAGGTTAAAGAACTTCGGGATGAGATAGAAAGTTGAAACTTACACAGTTTGCAGTTCTGCAGAATTTCTTAATATATTTTATGTCGAGACGTCATATGACGTCATAAGCATACTACTACTACTACTACTTATTTCGTTTTTCTTCGCTTATTTTTCGCGGAATATAATGTCATTTGTTCAGCATGAACATGAAATACTACCAGAGGTGAGTCATTACATGAAACTTCTATCTCCTGCTTTTTGCATTAACACAGGTTGCAGAAAGTCCTATCATTCGTTCAGACGAATGACATCTAGTTATTCTTCTGCTTCTTCTTCTTCTTCTTATTCTTTTTTTCTTCCTCTTATATTTGTGTTAATTTCGAGGTGTTGCCATTGACTCAGAACAATGAAAATTTTATGGCATATATTTCAAACCATGAGCTTTCGGATGCAATGAATTGTATATTCATATGACGTCATATAACGTCAGATTTGACGTCAGGTGAAAAAGTTTGTACGCGGTCTACAGCTATTATTTCTGGATC
This sequence comes from Solen grandis, assembly GCA_021229015.1. Classification (NCBI taxonomy): domain Eukaryota; kingdom Metazoa; phylum Mollusca; class Bivalvia; order Adapedonta; family Solenidae; genus Solen; species Solen grandis. Next base: position 42,355,935 of record CM037778.1, on the reverse strand, counting down.
GATTTTCATCAATATTTCACAGAATGTGTATGTTAGGCTCTAGTTGTGCATCCCGGTGTCCGTTTTTCCAAATTCGAAAAGGCAAATGTTTTATGGCGAATCCAAGATTCGAACCTATGACGTCAAATTTCAAATGCGTATAAAAATCGCTTCCAGAAAAGCTAGAAAGCTGAGATTTAGGCTGAATATTAGTTTCCAGATCTTCTATACATTCTGAAAAGATGAACGCGATTTGACGTCACATGACGTCATAATGCTCTTAAAACTTTCGTATTAAAACTTAACGGTTTTTAAGCCCTGTAGGCTTTATTTTTTGCATGATTTACTTGAAATTTTGTCTGAAGATGCAGTATTAGAATCTATAGAGCCATGTCACTTCCGTTTCCGGAAAATCCCAAAGGTCAAGGTCATATATCAATTATCGGGTTTTTCTTCGGCCTTAAATATCTCAAAAACGGTAAATATTCTATCGAGACACTATGCGTATAATTTGTAGTGCTTAGAAAGACCTTTCAGATTATATTTAGTTTTTGATGATCGGGGTTGAATCGGTTGAGTTATGGCGGAAAAAACAAAATTCGGTAACCCTCAGTGTGTTTAACAGTTTATATATCGAAATTCTTTGAGTTTTGAAAATATGATGATGAATATTATTTGTAGAGCAATGTTTGGCCGTTCTTTTGATGCTTAAAGTTTAATGATTGACCTAAGATTCATGGAGTAATGGGGAAAAAACGAAATTCGTGCATATAGCTTTGGTGATTTTTTTTCATTTTTCAAGAGTTTTAAGAGCTTGTATCTCAAAAAGTATTAAAAATATTCCTATAGATAAAGCGTGTGAAATGTAGAGAATTTCTAGACGATTATTTTGGTACCTAAAGTTTTGAAATTGATCCAAGTATAAGGAAGTTACATCAAAAATAAGAATTTAAACATGTAGAATTTCAGCGATTTTTTGTAAGCAAGGTTTATCTTAAAACCCTATAAATAAGTCAACACATTCAGCGAATGAGATGTAGAGAATTTTAAGACGATTATTTTGGTACCTTAAGTTTTGAAATTGATCAAAGTATAAGGAAGTAACATCAAAAATAAAAATTTAAACATATAGAATTTCAGCGATTTTGCCGTCATGTCAGAATTTTACGACTTTTAAAAAAATTTTACAATAATTATAAAATGTAAGTTTACAGATATGTATTAGTCATATAAATTGAAAAAAAAAACCTTTTACTTATATCATATTGATATTACTAGCTAAACAGGTGTACCGTTCCCGGTGGCCGAGTGTTTAGAGCGTCCGCCTCGAGAGCGGGAGGTCGTGGGTTCGATACCAAAGTCGTAAAAATGGTACTGTTATAGCTCCCTTGCTTGACACTTAGCATATAAGGGTAGTTGCAGGACTGGTTGGCCCGGTATCAGGATAATGTGACTGGGTGTGATATCATGCCACATGTCTACGACGTGATACTGCAGTGTGGCAGCACTATAACTGCATTAAGTAGACATCGTCTCCAAATGACTGAAATACTGTCGGTGGGACGTTAAACCGAACAAACAAACAAACAAATTAAACAAGTGTTGACAATGATTTAATGTTTTGTCAAATCATTTTATTTACGTTACTTATGAATATCAGTTGCAGCATTGTGTTACCCATAATCCTTTGAGCGTTTTGACACATGTCATTTAGACCGTTGTTGAAACATTGCAATTTCCCGACTTTATTGTTGCATCTATCGATAAATGTTGTACAAGCTATATTCCAAATTTATGATAAATGATAACCTATGTGAAAATATATGTTATAGTACAATGTAATTTAATTGCCAGCTTGAGATACCATGAGCGTGTATAAGTGTAGACGTTTTAAACAAAATGATCAACACATGTCATCCGTTCAAGACGCTGCAAGCTAATTTGTCTGTAATGCGGCGTTCACACAGTGTCGATTATGGCTCCCGTTTGAGATCAGACAGCGCTACGACACGAAAAGCGAAAAAGTCGGATTACTATCCTCAATGTCCTATCATTGTCTGAACGCAGTCGTATATGTTCGTAACAGAGTCCTACGGATCGGGAATGGTCCGGAGAGGTCGGCCAAGCACTCCTGACAGTTAGGTGCGTCCCGTAACATTCGGGAAACTCAGCCGATTTTGTCTAGTCGGATTACAATCGTGACTATGTCGTGACAAATTCTGCTGTATCGGATCAGAATCGGATTGAGAACGGATAATCGGGACGAATTCTGCTGGAAACGGCTGGATCGGGACGCCTCCTGAACAATATCTGATTGTTGTCGTGATTAAATAAATGTTTTTTACAAATTTTAATAAAAGTTTGAATTTCCAGCCACGAATCACAGGATCTTGATCAGACTTTTGACACATTTTAATCGGGAATGGTCCTATCAAGGACGGCAGTAAAAATCCTGAATGTGTGACCTAGGCCACAGGGACTTGCTCCCATACACACCACACCACACACACACACACACTGTACATACACTATCAATAAGGGTGGACATCTTTTCAGGGGTCGACTCGCTTCAACTCCGTTTTTTCAAATCATTCAAATAAATCTATGAAGTTAACATACGGAATCACTCAAATATATATTTCTCTATCGAAATATACAAAATTGTCGTGAAAATAATCCTTCTTTGAAAAAAAACCCAGGCAGTATGGAGAAATCAGCTTTATCTTGGTAATTTTCTTGTTGTAAAATAAATTATTTAAAGACTTAGATATAAATCACTTGTCTGTGAGTTGTTGTTTTAAATTGAAATAAATTCACAGGATTTGAAGTTCATAGAATTTGATTCCGTATATATAAAAAAATATTTTTGTATGTATGGAGAACTATTATTTTCAGATTTATATTTTAAATTACTGAACTTCAAATCCCTGTGATATTTATTTCAATTTAAAAACACACACTCACAGACAAGTGAATTTATATCTAAGTCTTTAAATAATTTATTTTACAACAAGAAAATTACCAAGAAACAGCTGATTTCTCCATACTGCCTGGGTTTTTTTTTTCTTTCAACGCCCGAATAGTCAGCCCTTTAATAATTTAAATTTAACGGTTTGACAGATTGCGGGAAAATAATCGCAATATCGCTGACCAATTTCGCAGCGTAAAAATCCGAATCATCCCGAAATGTACTGCGCTGCTGGTCCAGGTTGTTGTCCTTTTCTCGGATTCGCATATATTTCAAACAAATAAACATACAAAGGAGGATTATTTTCACGACGATTTTGTATATTTCGATAGAGAAATATATATTTGAGTGATTCCGTATGTTAACTTCATAGCTTTATTTGAATGATTTGAAAAAACGGAGTTGAAGCGAGTCGACCCCTGAAAAGATGTCCACCCTTGTTGATAGTGTATGTACAGTGTGTGTGTGTGGTGTGTGTGTGTATGGGAGCAAGTCCCTGTGCCTAGGCATTAGCTAAAAGCGCAAAATTTAGTAACTTTGTGTAATACAGTCGTCTCGATCGTATGTACAAGTGTTATTTGAATTTTACTCACGAGGCTACACGCGTCGACGATTCTATTGCATGGTAGCATTTACTATTTCATTCCCGCGACTGTAAATGAAAAAAAAAAAAAAGATATGCAGAATTAAGAGGTTTAAGTTTAATTGTTTATATTTTGAATACCTATAAAACTAGACCCAAATATGCTACAATGGAATTTCAGGCCATTTATTTTGGTACCTAGAATAGTAAAATTGGTCAAGTTATAAGAAAGCTTTATCAAAATAAAGATTTATTAGTCCCCTACCGGTGTTCACTCCGAGAGGACTATAGGTTTGCCCTCCGTCTGTCCGTCCGTTTGTCTGTCCGCTCAAATCTGGATCCCGCGATAACTTAATAACTAAGCAAGCTAACTTGATGAAACTTGGTTTATGACTAGATGGCAATGTGTAGATTATGCACATTGTTTTATTTTTTTATTCGACTAAAATTGTGGTTGCTATGGTAACGGAAATAGTGAAAATATGGCAAAAAATGGGATCACGCGACCGCGATAACTTTATAATAAATTTTATAAGGCATGTATATAGTCAGGGTGGTGATGCAGAGTGAAAGTTCTCATTTCTCATCAACAAGACTAAAGACTAAAGAAAAACATTTTGGATCAGGCAAGCTAACTATTATTAATTCTATTTCTTGCATCTGTCTTGCTTGCATGAATTGTATAGTGGGCACGGGGGGGGGGGGACTCTACATGTAAGTCTTGCTTAAATGGACATAACTTAAATATTCCCTTACATTTACTTTAACCAAAGTCTTGTTTTTCTTGGACCAAAATTCTGGTTGCTGTGGTAATGGAAAAATTATGCACCTCACCGGTAGGGGACTCAAGTGTTGCTTGCAACACCAGTTACTTGTTTATTTTTGGAATATGGCTTATTTCAAAAAGTTCATGCATGAGAAATTCCATTCGAAAAAAAAAAAGTAAAAGGTAGGGAATTTAATATATATTCTTTCTAACGGAATTAATCTTTATATTGTTCAATGTTAGCAGAAAGTCCTATCATTCGTATCAACGAATGAAATCTAGTTATTATTATTATTATTCAACCGGAATTAAATTTCGATGGCATATTATTCAATGCGTATTAAAAAATTAATTTTTATGCCTATGACGTCATATGACGTCACACTTGGCAATTTGCTACAAAAGTTTGTACGCGGTCCAGAGCGATAATTAATGAACCGATTTTTATCAAATTTTCACAGAATGTGTATATTAAGTTCTAGTTGTGCATCTCGTTGTCCGTTTTTCAAAATTCGAAAAGCACAAGGTTCTATGGCGAATGCAAGATTCAAACCAAGGACGTCAAATTGACAAATGCTCATAAAATCGTCCCTAAATGAGACAGAAGGTTGATATTTTGTCAGTACATAGATCTCCGATAGATTTAAATATTTTGTGAAAATGGACGTCTTGTGACGTCATATGACGTCATCAAATTTCTAATTTTTAAACACATAATTATATATGTTAATATGGTCCAAGGACAATGAAATTTTGATGTCATATTTTCCAAGAAATGTTATTTTGATTTCTATGATTTTCATATCTCTATGACGTCATATGACGTCACACTTGAAATAAGCTACACAAGTTTGTACGCGGTCCAGAGCCATTATTAATGAACCGATTTTCATCAAATTTTCACAGAATGTGTATATTAAGTTCTAGTTGTGCATCCCGGTGTCCGTTTTTCAAAATTCGAAGAGTCCAAGGTTCTATAGCGATTCCAAGATTCGAACCAAGGTCGTAAATTTTCAAATTCTTATAAAATCGGTCCTATTTGAGATAGAAAGATGATATTGGGTCAGTATATAGGTCTCTGGGAGTCTTAAACATTTTGTGAAAATAAATGTCATATGACGTTACGTGACGTCATTATATGATAATGAATTTCTAATTCTAACAAGATTATTTCTAAATATTGAAATTTTCGAAGGGCAATGAAAATTTAATGCCGCATGTTTCGGATTCTGAAATTTCGATTTCAATGATTTTCAGAAGTCTATGACGTCATATGACGTCACATTTGAAATTGACTAAGAAAGATTGTACACGGTCCAGAGCCATTATTAATGGGCCGATTTTTATCAAATTTTCACAGAATGTGTATATTACGTTCTTATTGTGTATACCGGTGTCCGTTTTTCAAAGTTCGAAAAGTCCATGGTTCTATAGCGAATTCAAGATTCGAACCAAGGTCGTCAATTTTTAAATGCTTATAAAAACTGTCCTATTTGAGATAGAAAGTTGAAATTTTGTCATTTAGTATGTCTCTGGGTGTCTTAACAATTATGTGAAAATAAACGTCATATGACGTCACGTGACGTCATTTGTTTCTTACTATTATTCTTTTCTTCTTCCTAACTAAACGCTTATTTTAATATGTTGCAATAGTCCTAGGACGATGAAATTTTTATGGCTTATTAGGCACGTGAGGAAATTTTGATTTCACCCCTACTGCATATATGTAGCCATATCTCAATAAATATCGATTTTTGTAATTATATGTATGAATAAGAATTATAGCTGAATAATTGACGTTTCCAAAGATATTTAGTTTATTAAAATTGGTTTACGCAATACCAATTTATAAGCAAAAAAACTAAACGAAATGAAGCTAATTTTGCTGATAATATGCTGTTTTCTTGAGGTTTAACAGTCAATATCTCAGAAACGACTGAAGATAACTTTATACATTATGATAAAATGTAGCATGTTTTAAGAGCTTTCTAACGGTTTAATGAAAATAATTTTATAATCATGCATCATAAAAATATGGAAAAGGTCACGCGCAGGGGTCACCAGGCTTAAATACTTGCGCAACGACTTAAAAAAAAAAAAAAAAAAAAAAAAAAAATCAAATTGCAATTGATGGGCTATATCTTGATTTTGTTCTTTTTTGTTGTTGTTGTTGTTTTTTGTCGAATGTTGACTGTTTCCAAAATAAGCATTGAAGTTAATACATGTACAACGGCACAAGACAAAAATCCGTATTTGCAACACTATGTAGCTAGCGAGCAGTTTGCAAGCCTTGAAAAATTCACACGCAGCCCCACATTTTAGACCATCTAAAAACTGCATTGTTATGCTAACGATATTCATATTGCATCAGTTTGTAGGCTGGGATGTTACCTTTCAAAATATCACCATAGTTCGAAATTCCAGGAATTTATGGCAAAACTACGGAAGCCCAAACACGCCAAAATCGCTAAATACGATTAACTACGTTACAGGTGTCGAAAGGATATAGCACTATACAAATATTCAATACTTCTTCCTAATGAGGCTAAAATTAAACAAGGTTACAACTGAGCTGGAGTGATGAAATTCTATGTGTGATGAAAGTTAGAAACTTACATTTGAACACTGTTTCATTTTTCTTTCATGTCATATGACATAGTATAAATGTTGTATGTAAACTACATGTGCAAGATATGGGCGGACTTTTATTAAAATTCACAGAATGTGTTCTATTTGTGCTATTTTATATAGAAATAGAGGAGATAGAAAGTTGCAATTTGGACAGATTATCTATTCAGAAAGTCCTATCATTCGTTTAAACGAATGACATCTAGTTATTATTATTAGGACTTTCTGCCTAAAGCAGAAAGTCCTATTGGGTTTGTACTGTTTATTATTATTATTATTATTATTATTATTATTCTTTTCTTCTTCCTAACTAAACGCTTATTTTTATATGTTCAATGGACCTAGGACGATGAAATTTTTATGGCTTATTAGTCACGTGAGGAAATTTTGATTTCAATGATTTTCAGCACCCAAAAATAGTGAAAAATGGTGTTCGCGCTCTACAGCCGTCATTTATGGTCGGATTTTCTTCAATTTTTCACAGATGGTACATCTTGAATCAAAGGTGTGCATATCCTGTCAGCTAACCGAAATTCCGAAAGACCGAAGTTCTGTGGCTGAAATAAGATTCGAACATAGGACCGAAAATTTCATTTTAGGATTAAAGAGCTTCAGGATGAGATAGAAAGTTGAAACTTACACAGTTTGCAGTTCTGCAGAATTTCTACAAATATTTTGAATCAGAACGTCATATGACGTCATGTGACGTCATAAGCATACTTCTTAATTTTCATTTTTGGGCAATGATTTTGACATGATGCCAGTTTTTCAGAATAATGAAAATTTCAGAGTTATGAAAGTAAAGTATGCGCTTTTGAACAAAAGCATCTTCAGCACCCTATGACGTCACATGACGTGACAGCTAAAAATAGTGAAAAATGGTGTTCGCGCTCTACAGCCGTCATTTATGGTCGGATTTTCTTCAAATTTTCACAGATGGTACATCTTGAATCAAAGGTGTGCATATCCTGTCACCTAACCGAAATTCCGAAAGACCGAAGTTCTGTGGCTGAAATAAGATTCGAACATAGGACCGAAAATTTCATTTTACGATTAAAGAGCTTCAGGATGGGATAGAAAGTTGAAACTTACACAGTTTGCAGTTCTGCAGAATTCCTAAATAAATTTTGAGTCATGACGTCATATGACGTCATGTGACGTCATAAGCATACTTCTTGATTTTCATTTTAGGGCAATGATTTCGACAGGATGCCAGTTGTTCAGAATAATGAAAATTTCAGAGTTATGAAAGGAAAGTATGCGCTTTTGAACAAAAGCATCTTCAGCACCCTATGACGTCATGTGATGTCAGAGCTAAAAATAGTGAAAAAAGGTGTTCGCGATCTACAGCCGTCATTTATGGTTGGATTTTCTTCAAATTTTCACAGATGGTACATCTTGAATCAAAGGTGTGTATATCCTGTCAGCTAACCGAAATTCCGAAAGACCGAAGTTCTGTGGCTGAAATAAGATTCGAATAAGACCGAAAATTTCATTTTAGGATTAGAGAGCTTCAGGATGAGATAGAAAGTTGAAACTTAAACAGTTTGCAGTTCTGCAGTATTTCTACATATGTTTAGAGTTATGACGTCATATGACGTCATGTGACGTCACGACTAATACTTAGTTCTGATCATTTGCATTAATTTCGGAATATAATGTCAATTGTTCAGCATGAACATGAAATACTACCAGAGGTGAGTCATTACATGAAACTTCTATTTCCTGCTTTTTGCATTAACACAGCTTGCAGAAAGTCCTATCATTCGTTTTCACGAATGACATCTAGTTATTAGGACTTTCTGCCCTTTCGGCAGAAAGTCCTATTGGGTTTGTTATGTTTATTCTTCTTCTTCTTATTATTCTTTTTTTCTTCCTAACTAAACGCTTATTTTTCTATGTTGCAATACTCCTAGGACGATGAATTTTTTATGACTTATTAGTCACGTGAGGAAATTTTGATTTCTATGATTTTCATATGCCTATGACGTCATATGACGTCACATTTGAAATATGCTACAAAAGTTTGTACGCGGTCTACAGCCATTGTTTGTGAACCGATTTTCATCAAATTTTCACAGATTGTGTATATTAAGTTCTAGTTGTGCATCCCGGTGTCCGTTTTTCAAAATTCGAAAAGTCCATGGTTTTATAGCGAATCCAAGATTCGAACCTAGGTCGTAAATTTTTTAAATGCTTATAAAATCTGTCCTATTTAAGATAGAAAGATGATATTTAGTCAGTATATAGGTCTATAGAAGTTTTAAACATTTTGTGACAGATGACGTCACGTGACGTCATTAAAATTAAGGGAAAATTTAACATGTAGTTTTAGCGTAATTGTTAGAACCGATTTTCATCAAATTTTCACAGATTGTGTATATTAAGTTCTAGTTGTGCATCCCGGTGTCCGTTTTCAAAATTCGAAAAGTCCAAGGTTCTATAGCGATTCCAAGATTCGAACCAAGGTCGTAAATTTTCAAATTCTTATAAAATCGGTCCTATTTGAGATAGAAAGATGATATTGGGTCAGTATATAGGTCTCTGGGAGTCTTAAACATTTTGTGAAAAGAAACGTCATATGACGTCACATGACGTCATTATATGATAATGTATTTCTAATATTAACAAGGGTATTTCTATATGTTGAAGTTGTCGAAGGAAAAAAACCTTTTTTTTGAAATTGACTACGAAAGTTTGTACACGGCCAGAGCCATTATTAATGGGCCGATTTTCATTAAATTTTCACAGAATGTGTATATTACGTTCTTTTGTGTATACCGGTGTCCGTTTTTCAAAATTCGAAAAGTCCAAGCATCTATGTCGGATCCAAGATTCGAACCAAGGACGTCAATTTTTAAATGCTTATAAAAACTGTCCTATTTGAGATAGAAAGTTGAAATTTTGTCAGTTAGTAGGTCTCTGGGTGTCTTAACTATTATGTGAAAATAAACGTCATCTGACGTCACGTGACGTCATTTTTATTATTATTATTATTTTCTTCTTCTTAACTAAACGCTTATTTTAATATGTTGCAATAGTCATAGGACGATGAAATTTTTAAGGATTATTAGTCACGTGAGGAAATTTTGATTTCAATGATTGTCAGAAGCTATGACGTCACATGACGTCACAGCTAAAAATAGTGAACAATGATGTTCACACTCTAAAGCCGCCATTTATGGTCGGATTTTCTTCAAATTTTCACAGATGGTACATCTTGAAGCTAAGGTGTGCATATCCTGTCAGCTAAACGAAATTCCGAAAGACAAAAGTTCTGTGGCTGAAAAAAGATTCGAACATAGGACTGAAAATTTCATTTTAGGATTAAAAAGCTTCAGGATGAGATAGAAAGTTAAAACTCACACAGTTTGCAGTTCTGCAGAATTTCTCAATATATTTTGAATCGTGACGTCATAGGACGTCATAAGCATATCACTTAACTTTAATTTGGGGCAATGATTTCGACATGATACCAGTTGTTCAGACTAATGAAAATTTCAGAGTTATTGCAGTAAAGTATGCGCTTTTGAGCAACAGCATTTTCAGCACCCTATGACGTCACTTGACGTCAGAGCTAAAAATAGTGAAAAATGGTATTCGCGCTCTACAGCCGCCATTTATGATCAGATTTTCCTCAAATTTTTACAGATGGTACATCTTGAAATTAAGGTGTGAATATTTTGTCAGCTAACCTTAATTCCGATAAACCGAAGTATTGCGGCTGAAGTAATATTCGAACATAGGACCTTTAAACTAATTTCGGAATATAATGTCAATTGTTCAGCATGAACATGAAATACTACCAGAGGTGAGTTATTACATGAAACTTCTATCCCCTGCTTTTTGCATTAACACAGCTTACAGAAAGTCCTATCATTCGTTTTCACGAATGACATCTAGTTATTATTATTATTATTCTTTTCTTCTTCCTAACTAAACGCTTATTTTTATATGTTGCAATAGTCCTAGGACGATGAAATTTTTATGGCTTATTAGTCACGTGAGGAAATTTTAATTTCAATGATTTTCAGCACCCTATGACGTCACATGACGTCACAGCTAAAAATAGTGAAAAATGGTGTTCGCGCTCTACAGCCGTCATTTATGGTCGGATTTTCTTCAAATTTTTACAGATGGTACATCTTGAATCAAAGGTGTGCATATCCTGTCAGCTAACCGAAATTCCGAAAGACCGAAGTTCTGTGGCTGAAATAAGATTCGAACATAGGACCGAAAATTTCATTTTAGGATAAAAGAGCTTCAGGATGAGATAGAAAGTTGAAACTTACACAGTTTGCAGTTCTGCAGAATTTCTACAAATATTTTGAGGCGTGACGTCATATGACGTCATGTGACGTCATAAGCATACTTCTTAATTTTCATTTTAGGGCAATGATTTCGACATGATGCCAGTTGTTCAGAATAATGAAAATTTCAGAGTTATGAAAGGAAAGTATGCGCTTTTGAACAAAAGCATCTTCAGCACCCTATGACGTCATGTGACGTCAGAGCTAAATATAGTGAAAAATGGTGTTCACGCTCTACAGCCGCTATTTATGGTCGGATTTTCTTCAAATTTTCACAGATGGTACATCATGAATCAAAGGTGTGCATATCTTGTCAGCTAACCGAAATTCCGAAAGACCGAAGTTCTGTGGCTGAAATAAGATTCGAACATAGGACCGAAAATTTCATTTTAGGATAAAAGAGCTTCAGGATGAGATGGAAAGTTGAAACTTACACAGTTTGCAGTTCTGCAGAATTTCTACAAAAATTTTGAGTCGTGACGTCATATGACGTCATGTGACGTCATAAGCATACTTCTTAATTTTCATTTTTGGGCAATGATTTTGACATGATGCCAGTTGTTCAGAATAACGAAAATTTCAGAGCTATGACAGTAAAATATGCCCTTTTGAACAAAAGCATCTTTAGCACACTATGACGTCATGTGACGTCAGAGCTAAATATAGTGAAAAATGGTGTTCACGCTCTACAGCCGCTATTTATGGTCGGATTTTCTTCAAATTTTCACAGATGGTACATCTTGAAAGTTAGGTGTGCATATCCTGTCAGCTAATCGAAATTCCGAAAGACCGAAGTTCTGTGGCTGAAATAAGATTCGAACATAGGACCGAAAATTTCATTTTAGGATTAGAGAGCTTCAGGATGAGATAGAAAGTTGAAACTTAAACAGTTTGCAGTTCTGCAGAATTTCTACATATGTTTAGAGTTATGATATCATATGACGTCATGTGACGTCACAGACTAATACTTAGTTCTTATCATTTGCACTAATTTCGGAATATAATGTCAATTGTTCAGCATGAACATGAAATACTACCAGAGGTGAGTCATTACATGAAACTTCTATCTCCTGCTTTTTGCATTAACACAGCTTGCAGAAAGTCCTATCATTCGTTTTCACGAATGACATCTAGTTATTCTTATTCTTATTCTTTTTTTCTTCCTCTTGTATTTGTGTTAATTTCGGTATGTTGCCAATGGCCCAGAACAAAGAAAATTTTATGGCATATATTTCAAACCATGATCTTTCGAATGCAATGAATTTCATATTCATATGACGTCACATAACGTCAGATTTGACGTCAGGTGAAAAAATTTGTTCGCGGTCTACAGCCATTATTTATGGACCGATTTTCATCAAAATTTCACAGAATGTGTATGTTAGGCTCTAGTTGTGCATCACGGTGTCCGTTTTTCAAAATTCGAAAAGTCCATGGTTCTATAGCGAATCCAAGATTCGAACCAAGGTCGTAAATTTTTAAATGCTTATAAAATCTGTCCTATGTAGGATAGAAAGTTGATATTTAGTCAGTATATAGGTCTCTAGAAGTTTTAAACATTTTGTGAAAATAAATGTCATATGACGTCACGTGACGTCATTATATGATAATGTATTTCTAATATTAACAAGGGTATTTCTATATGTTGAAATTGTCGAAGGGCAATGAAAATTTAAGGACATATGCTTCAAATGCTGAAATTTCGATTTCAATGATTTTAAGAAGCCTATGACGTCATATGACGTCACATTTGAAATTGACTACGAAAGATTGTACACGGTCCAGAGCCATTATCTATGGGCCGATTTTTATCAAATTTTCACAGAAAATGTATATTACGTTCTTATTGTGTATACCGGTGTCCGTTTTTCAAAATTCGAAAAGTCCAAGCATCTATGGCGGATCAAAGATTCGAACCAAGGACGTCAATTTTTAAATGCTTATAAAATCTGTCCTATTTGAGATAGAAAGTTGAAATTTTGTCAGTTAGTAGGTCTCTGGGTGTCTAACAATTATTTGAAAATAAACGTCATATGACGTCACGTGACGTCATTTTATTATTATTATTATTCTTTTCTTCTTCCTAACTAAACGCTTATTTTAATATGTTGCAATAGTCCTAGGACGATGAAATTTTTACGGGTTATTAGTCACGTGAGGAAATTTTGATTTCAATGATTATCAGCAGCCTATGACGTCACATGACGTCACAGCTAAAAATAGTGAAAAATGATGTTCGCGCTCTACAGCCGTCATTTATGGTCGGATTGTCTTCAAATTTTCACAGATGGTACATCTTGAAACTAAGGTGTGCATATCCTGTCAGCTAACCGAAATTCCGAAAGACCTAAGTTCTGTGGCTGAAATAAGATTCGAACATAGGACCGAAAATTTCATTTTAGGATTAAAGAGCTTCAGGATGAGATAGAAAGTTGAAACTTACACAGTTTGCAGTTCTGCAGAATTTCTACAAATATTTTGAGTCGTGACGTCATATGACGTTATGTGACGTCATAAGCATACTTTTTAATTTTTATTTTAGGGCAATGATTTCGACATGATGCCAGTTGTTCAGAATAATGAATATTTCAGAGTTATGACAGTAAAGTATGCGCTTTTAAACAAAAGCATCTTCAGCACCCTATGACGTCATATGACGTCACAGTTAAAAATAGTGAAAAATGGTGTTTACGCTCTACAGCCGTCATTTATGGTCGGAATTTGTACGCGGTCTACAGACATTTTTTTCTGGACGGATTTTCATCAAAATTTCACAGAATGTGTATGTTACTCTCTAACCGTTGTCCATTTTTTTTAATTCGAAAAGGCAAAGGTTTTATGGCAAATCCAAGATTAGAGGCATTGACGTCAAAGTTCAGTATAAGTCTCCAAGTCTTCTATATATTCAGAGAAGGTGACCGTCATATGACATCATGTGATCTCATAAGGCCAAAGTTTTTTTTTTCTGTTGAAATTAAACGGTTTTAAGACCTGAAGGCCTTATTTCTTGTTTGATTTGCATGAATTCTTATTGAAGGTGTAGCATTTGATCCTGTGGAACAATGTCATTTCCATTTTGATAAAAATGTTAAGTTCAATCATTGTTTATATCTTGAAAACCTCTAAAGCTGAACCGAATTATGTGACAATCGAAATGTAAGAATTTACAATAAATTTGTTTTGTTACATATATTATAAGAAAAGGACAAGTTAAATGAAATTTTAAAAAAACAAAAAAAAAAACAAAAAAAAAAAACAATGATTTTCAGTCACTTTTGCCATACCCTCCAAGTTCATCGTTTATTTTTCAAAGTTTATGGAGTTATGGCTCTACAAAATCATGTTAAAAGTAGAAATTTGATATCCTTTTACTTTCTTGGCTTTCAGTGTTTGACAAATGTAGCAGAAAGTCCTATCATTCGTATCAACAAATGAAATCTAGTTATTCTTCTTCTTATTCTTTTTTTTCCTCCTTTTGAGGTTGTAATTAAACAAAGTTAAAATTGAGATAGAGTCTTCAAATTGTTTCAGTGATCAGCTACATAGAGTCCCTTTCGATCTGCATTGTTTCCACTATTAGTGACATCATATGACGTCATAGCTGAAAACTACTACAAAAGTTTGTTCGCGGTCTACAGCCATTGGTTATGAACCGATTTTCACCAAAATTTCACAGAATGTATATATTTATATCTAGTTGTGCATGCCGGTGTCCGTTTTTCAAAATTCGAAAAGACCAAGGTTCTATAGCGAATCCAAGATTCGAACTAATGACGTCAAATTTCAAATGCGTATAAAATCGCTTCCAGAAAAGCTAGAAAGCTGATATTTAGTTTGAATTTTAGTCTCTATGTCTTCTTTACATTCTAAAAAGATGAGCGCCATATGACGTCACATGACGTCATAATGCTATTAAAACGTTTGTATTAAAACTTAACGGTTTTTAAGCCCTGTAGGCTTTTTTTTGTAGGATTTACTTGAAATTTTGTCTGAAGATGCAATATTAGATTTTATGGAACCATGTCACTTCCGTTTCCGGAAAATCCCAAAGGTCAAGGTCATATATCAATTATTGGGTTTTTCTTCGGCCTTAAATATCTCAAAAACGGTAAATATTCTATCGAGACACTATGCGTATAATTTGTAGTGCTTAGAAAGACCTTTCAGATTATATTTAGTGTTTGATGATCGGGGTTGAATCGGTTGAGTTATGGAGGAAAAATGAAAATTTGGTAACCCCAGTGTGTTTAACAGTTTATACCTCGATAACCTTTGATTTTTGAAAATATGATGATGAATATTATTTGTAGAGCAATGTTTGGCCGTTCTTTTGATGCTTACAGTTTAATGTTTGACCTAAGATTCATGGAGTAATGGGGAAAAAACGAAATTCGTGCATATAGCTTTGGTGATTTTTTTCATTTTTCAGGAGGTTTAAGAGCTTGTATCTCAAAAAATATTAAAAATATTCCTATAGATAAGCATGTGAAATGTTGAGAATTTTAAGACGATTATTTTGGTACCTAAAGTTTTGAAACTGATCCAAGTATAAGGAAGTTACATCAAAAATAAGAATTTAAACATGTAGAATTTCAGCGATTTTTTCGTTATGTAAGAGTTTCACGACTTATATCTTAAAACCCATATTAAATAAGTCAACATATTAAGCGAATGAGATGTAGAGAATTTTAAGACGATTATTTTGGTACCTAAAGTTTTGAAATTGATCAAAGTATAAGGAAGTTACATCAAAAATAAGAATTTAAACATATAGAATTTCTGCGATTCTGCCGTCATGTCAGAGTTTTCCGGCTTGTATCTTAAGAATCATTAGAAATATGTGCTTACATTAAGCAAGTGAGAGGTAGAGAATTTTAAGACAATTATTTTGGCACCTAGAGTTTTGAAATTGATCAAGAAATAAGGAAGTTACATAAAAAATACGAATTTAAAGCCAATTGTAAAAATTTTCATAAAATATCCTACTTTCGCTTTCATTTTAAGTGCTTACATTAAGCAAGTGAGAGGAAGGATTTTACCAATAATAGTCATATAAATTGGAAAAAAAAACTTTTTACTTATATCATATTGATATTACTAGCTAAACAGGTGTACCGTTCCCGGTGGCCGAGTGTTTAGAGCGTCCGCCTCGGGAGCGGGAGGTCGTGGGTTCGATACCAAAGTCGTAAAAAATGGTACTGTTATGACACTTAGCATATAAGGGTAGTTGCAGGACTGGTTGGCCCGGTATCAGTTAATGTGACTGGTGTGGTATCATGCCACATGTCTACGACGTGATACTGCAGTGTGGCAGCACTAAAACTGCATTAAGTAGACATCGTCTTCAAATGACTGAAATACTGTCGGTGGGACGTTAAACCCAACAAACAAACAAACAAACTAAACAAGTGTTGACAATGATTTAATGTTTTGTCAAATCATTTTATTTACGTTACTTATGAATATCAGTTGCAGCATTGCGTTACCCATAATCCTTTGAGCGTTTTGACACATGTAATTTAGACCGTTGTTGAAACATTGCAATTTCCCGACTTTATTGTTGCATCTATCGATAAATGTTGTACAAGCTATATTCCAAATTTATGATAAATGATAACCTATGTGAAAATATATGTTATAGTACAATGTAATTTAATTGCCAGCTTGAGATACCATGAGCGTGTTTAAGTGTAGACGTTTGAAACAAAATGATCAACACATGTCATCCGTTCAAGACGCTGCAAGCTAATTTGTCTGTAATGCGGCGTTCACACAGTGCCGATTATGGCTCCCGTTTGAGATCAGACAGCGCTACGACACGAAAAGCGAAAAAGTCGGATTACTATCCTCAATGTCCTATCATTGTCTGAACGCAGTCGTATATGTTCGTAACAGAGTCCTACGGATTGGGAATGGTCCGGAGAGGTCGGCCAAGCACTCCTGACAGTTAGGTGCGTCCCGTAACATTCGGGAAACTCAGCCGATTTTGTCTAGTCGGATTACAATCGTGACTATGTCGTGACAGATTCTGCTGTATCGGATCAGAATCGGATTGAGAACGGGATAATCGGGACGAATTCTGCTGGAAACGGCTGGATCGGGACGCCTCCTGAACAATATCTGATTGTTGTCGTGATTAAATAAATGTTTTTACAAATTTTAATAAAAGTTTGAATTTCCAGCCACGAATCACAGGATCTTGATCAGACTTTTGACACATTTTAATCGGGAATGGTCCTATCAAGGACGGCAGTAAAAATCCTGAATGTGCGACCTAGGCATTAGCTAAAAGCGCAAAATTTAGTAACTTTGTGTAATACAGTCGTCTCGATCGTATGTACAAGCGTTATTTGAATTTTACTCACGAGGCTACACGCGTCGACGATTCTATTGCATGGTAGCATTTATTATTTCATTCCCGCGACTGTACACGAAAATAAAAAAAGAATTTTGATATGCATAATTAAGAGGTTTAAGTTTAATTGTTTATATTTTGAATACCTATAAAACTAGAACCAAATATGCTACAATGGAATTTCAGGCCATTTATTTTGGTACCTAGAATAGTAAAATTGGTCAAGTTATAAGAAAGCGATATCAAAATAAAGATTTATTAGTCCCCTACCGGAGTTCACACCGGAGGGGACTATAGGTTTGCCCTCCGTCTGTCCGTCCGTCCGTCTGTCCGTCCGTCTGTTTGTCCGCTCAAATCTGGATCCCGCGATAACTTAATAACTAAGCAAGCTAACTTGATGAAACTTGGTTTATGACTAGATGCCAATGTGTAGATTATGCACGTCGTTTTATTTTTGTTCTTCGATTAAAATTGTGGTTGCTATGGTAACGGAAATAGTGAAAATATGGCAAAAATGGGATCCCGCGATAACTTTATAACTAAGCAAGCTAACTTGATGAAATTTGGTATATAACTAGATGGCAATGTGTCGATTATGCACGTTGTTTTATTTTTGTTCTTCAACTAAAATTGTTGTTGCTATGTTAACGGAAATAGTGAAAATATGGCAAAAAATGGGATCTCGCGATAACTTTATATCTAAGCAATCTAATTTGATGAAACTTGGTATATGACTAGATGGCAATAAGTAGATTATGCACATCATTTTATTTTTGTTCTTTGACTAAAATTGTGGTTGCTATGGTAACGGAAATAGTGAAAATATGGCAAAAAATGGGATCCCGCGACCGCGATAACTTTATAATAAATTTTATAAGGCATGTATATAGTCAGGGTGGTGATGCAGAGTGAAAGTTCTCATTTCTCATCAACAAGAATTAAGACTAAAGAAAAACATTTTGGATCAGGCAAGGTAACTATTATTAATTCTATTTCTTGCATCTGTCTTGCTTGCATGAATTGTATAGTGGGCACAGCAGAGACAACAACTCTACATGTAAGTCTTGCTTAAATGGTCATAACTTAAATATTCCCTTACATTTACTTTAACCAAAGTCTTGTTTTTCTTGGACCAAAATTCTGCTTGGTGTGGAAATGGAAAAATTATGCACCTCACCGGTAGGGGACTCATGTGTTTATTTTTGGAATATGGCTTATTTCAAAAAGTTCATGCATGAGAAGTCCATACGAAAAAAAAGTAAAAGGTAGGGAATTTAATATATATTCTTTCTAACGGAATTAATCTTTATATTTTTCAATGTTAGCAGAAAGTCCTATCATTCGTATCAACGAATGAAATCTAGTTATTATTATTATTATTCCAACCTAATTCAATAGTTTATTTATATATGTTGCCAATGGCCAAGCAACATGAAAATTAAATTGCCTCGACAAAAAAGTAAAACATTTTAAAATCAAGTGTTTTCAATTTTCAATGACGTCAAATGACGTCAAATTTGACGTCAGCTTAAAAAGTTTGTTCGCACTCTAGAGCCTTCAATTCTGGTCCAATTTTCTTAATATTTCAGAATGTAGATGTGCACCCTGGCATTCAAATTTCCAAATTCGAAAAAACTGAAATTTTATGGCAAAACCGAGTTTCGAACTTAGGTCCAAAAATTGGTTTTTAATGTTACAAGGCCACCTAATGCGCTAGAAGCATATTGGCCAAGAGGTATGATGTAGATGTGCACCTTATCTTTCAAATTTTTAAATTCGAAAAATATAAGAATTTATGGCAAAACCGAGTTTCGAACTTGGTCCAAAATTTTTTAATGTTACAAAGGCTACTGATGAGATAGAAGCATGAAAATTGGACAGCTTATTGGCCCAGAGGTCTTCTTTCTTTTCTCTGAAAGATTTCCTTTTAAGTCACGTGGTTATGACGTCATTTAATGGACAAAATCCTATTTTTTCAAAGATTTCTCTCGCTCTGGCATCATACATTTTGAGTCAATTTTAATGAAATTGAAATTGCCGCGAGAAAAAAGTATCTTTTTATACATTCAATCATTTTCAATTTTCATTGGCGTCATATGACGTCAGATTTGACGTCAGCTTCAAAAGTTTGTTCGCGCTCTAGAGCCTTTATTTTTTTATATTTTACCTTGATATTTTCACAGAAGATGTATGTTATGATGTAGATGTGCACCTCGTCTTTCAAATTTTTAATTTCGAAAAATTTAAGAATTTATGGCAAAACCGAGTTTCGAACTTTAGTCCTAAAACTATTATTTAATGTTACAAAGGCTGCTGATGAGATATAAGCATGAATATTGGACAGCTTATTGGCCCAAAGGTCTACTTTTTTTTCTCTGAAAGATTTCATTTTAAGTCACGTGGTTATGACGTCATTTAATGGACAAAATCCTATTTTTTCAAAGATTTCTCTCCCTCTGGCATCATACATTTTGAGTCAATTTTAATGAAATTGAAATTGCAGTGATAAAAAAGTATCTTTTTATACATTCAATCATTTTCAATTTTCATTGGCGTCATATGACGTCAGATTTGACGTCAGCTTCAAAAGTTTTTTCGCGCTCTAGAGCCTTTATTTTTTTTTTAAATTTTTAATTTCGAAAAATTTAAGAATTTATGGCAAAACCGAGTTTCGAACTTTAGTCCTAAAACTATTATTTAATGTTACAAAGGCTACTGATGAGATATAAGCATGAAAATTGGACAGCTTATTGGCCCAGAGGTCTTCTTTCTTTTCTCTGAAAGATTTCCTTTTAAGTCACGTGGTTATGACGTCATTTAATGGACAAAATCCTATTTTTTCAAAGATTTCTCTCGCTCTGGCATCATACATTTTAGTCAATTTTAATGAAATTTGAAATTGCCGCGATAAAAAAGTATCTTTTTATACATTCAATCATTTTCAATTTTCATTGGCGTCATATGACGTCAGATTTGACGTCAGCTTCAAAAGTTTGTTCGCGCTCTAGAGCCTTTATTTTTTTATATTTTACCTTGATATTTTCACAGAAGATGTTTGTTATGATGTAGATGTGCACCTCGTCTTTCAAATTTTTAATTTCGAAAAATTTAAGAATTTATGGCAAAACCGAGTTTCGAACTTTAGTCCTAAAACTATTATTTAATGTTACAAAGGCTGCTGATGAGATATAAGCATGAATATTGGACAGCTTATTGGCCCAGAGGTCTACTTTTTTTCTCTGAAAGATTTCATTTTAAGTCACGTGGTTATGACGTCATTTAATGGACAAAATCCTATTTTTTCAAAGATTTCTCTCACTCTGGTTTCTTCAAAAGTTTTTTCGCGCTCTAGAGCCTTTTTTTTTTATATTTTACCTTGATATTTTCACAGAAGATGTATGTTATGATGTAGATGTGCACCTTATCTTTCAAATTTTTAAATTCGAAAAATTTAAGAATTTATGGCAAAACCGAGTTTCGAACTTTGGTCCTAAAACTATTATTTAATGTTACAAAGGCTGCTGATGAGATATAAGCATGAATATTGGACAGCTTATTGGCCCAGAGGTCTACTTTTTTTTCTCTGAAAGATTTCATTTTAAGTCACGTGGTTATGACGTCATTTAATGGACAAAATCCTATTTTTTCAAAGATTTCTCTCACTCTGGCATCATACATTTTGAGTCAATTTTAATGAAATTGAAATTGCAGTGATAAAAAAGTATCTTTTTATACATTCAATCATTTTCAATTTTCATTGGCGTCATATGACGTCAGATTTGACGTCAGCTTCAAAAGTTTGTTCGCGCTCTAGAGCCTTCAATTTGGTTTCCAAATTAAAAATAAAGATTTCATGGCAATACCGAGTTTCGAACTTTGGTCAAAAAGTAAATTTAAATGTTACAAAGCCCCCTGATGCGTCACAAGCATGCTATTTGGACAGCATATCAGCATAGAAGTTTACATTCTATTTTCTGAATGATTTTCTCTTTAGTCACGTGGTTATGACGTCATCAAAAAGACAAAAAAAATCTTTTTAAAGATTTCTTTCGCTCTGGTATCATGAATTTAAAGTCAATCTTAATTATATCTTCAGAATTGATAGAGTTAAAATTGAAGTGATGCATACTGCAAGAAATGTTTGTTTTGTCACGTGATTATGACGTCATGCATACTTAAGCATGAATTATTTTGAAAAAATCATATAAAATCGCAAATTAGACCAATGAACTTAAACTTTTCAGAAATGTCGAAACTTAGTTTTCATAAGGTCTTAAAAATTTAATTAAAGGCAGTTATTCATGTTTGATGGAATGCCTACTTGAAAATGTGAAAACAAACCTGTTCGCATTCTCGAAGATACTTTTTTTCTTGATTAATAGAACGTTAGCTGATCATGTCCTTGCAAAAAAGATATGTTTCTTTAGTCACTTAATTTAGACGTCGATAAAATATAAAAATCATTCATTTCAATACGTATTCGCGCTCCTGCGTCATAAGTTTTGATGCCAATCTTAAGCATACCTTAAGGAATTTATGTGTGTAACTTGTTTATGACAACATTGATGTGTAAGCAAACTATATTAAAAAGATCAAAAGATTGTATATATTAACTTTAACTAAGTAATAATGCCGTACCTTAACATGCGCAAAAAGTCCAGAAAAGTTCAAGTGATTACGTTATCAAACATGACTTATTCATGTTTTTCGTAAAAGGGCTAATTCATGTAAATCTATTAATTTGCAGAAAGAAATGTAAGTGGTCATTGAGTTGGTTGAGCAAGATCCGATTGTTCTTTGCAGGAATGAATGCCTGCGTTGAATAGTGAATTGTGATACGTTTTTGAGTAAATGAGTCGCATGTTGACGCCAATGATGATTGAAAATGATCGAATGTATAAAAAGATAACAAAATCCCGATATATATCTTTGAAAAATTGAAGAAGATCCGCCTGTTATGAGATTGAGTGATTTTAATTTAGTAAATTATGACCCCTTTTGAACTTTAGCATTTTGATTAAAGTAAAGCGTCAATAATAAGCTTTGGAATAGTCTAGTGTGCTGTCTTACGGACAACTCCTGTTGTTCTTTTCAAATATTATTCATATTCATCATTCCTTGATTACTTACCCGCATCATTTGGCTTTTCATGTATTAGTAGCATGACACGTTATCATCACTCCAATTGTATATCAGGTCATATGAAGCACTATAACCTTTCGTAGCTCACCTGAGCACAACATGCTCAATGTGAGCTTTTTGTGGTCACCTTGCGTCCGTCGTTATGCGTCGTCATCAATTTACTTTAAGACATATCCTCTGAAACCACAGGGTAGAAATTGATGAAACTTAGCATCAATGATCCTTGGTACGCCTTTCACCAAAGACGTTAAAATGAATTTCATCCATTTAGAACTCTTGTTGCCATGGCAACCAACAGAATTTTATCTTATAAACTTAAAAGTGTTTCTCCTCTAAAACTAAGAATAGTAAGAATTTAATGTCGTTTGGCACAAATGGTTTCATTATAGTGCTCTACCATAAGCTAAAATAAAATTGATCCCTTAAAAATGAGACCCCTAAGAGGTCGGCTAATTTCCTCATATACTCTATACAGAAATTTCAAAATTCCTCCTCAAGGAATTTAATATCATTTGACGGAAACGGTACCTCTTAGTGCTCTAACAAAATTTAAGAAATACAATTAATAACTTATGAGGACTGCAGGGGCTCGACCCATTTCCTTTTATACTTTGTACAGAACATTTCTAATATTTTTTCTATCAACCCAAAAGTCAGAACTTCATGTCATTTGGTACAAATGGTCAACCCAATGTGCTCTACCGTAATTGCTTAAATAAAGTTTATCCCTCGGAAAATGGGACTATAGAACATTTCAAATTCTTCTATCAAACAAGTAGTCAGAATTTAATTTCATTGGGCACAAATTTGTTCTACTAACATTGCTTAAATAAAGTTGATTCCTTGAAATATGTGGTCTGCAGAATGATGATTGACTAGTATTCTTGAGAATTATGTATATGAAATTTGAAGCAAAGTTGCTGAAGCTTACAAGGTAAAATCAAATGACCTGAATTGTTTTAATTAGGCTAATGATACTCTAGGGCCCTCTTCTTTCATGGTCAGATATAACAAAGACAAGGTGAGAATCGGGGGTATTAGTTGCCTTTAGTGATAACTCTAGCTATCGTCAGACATTATTTTGACCTAGCGTTTGGTGCACGTTTGCAAAACAAAATCTCATGTTACCGGAATGATTATACTTGTAAAGGTTTAGTGATATTTCAGAAATCCATGCTTTTATTTATAAACAATTCCATGACATGGCGTAAACTTATGCAGACGCTTGCAAAACAAAACTCTCATATTACATAAATACTTTTACGGGTAAGGGTTCTTTTCAATGTGTCTCAATGCTTCCCTGCCCAAAGGAGATTGAAATACTCTGGTATTGTAATGTCAATATAACCCACACATACTGCATGCTCATGTACACTTCCTGTTCATTTAAAGTTATATATCTTAGGGTAACATTTTACTGGCTCGTGATAGCAACCCAATCTTGAAATTTGGTTCATCTGTAAAATGTAAAAAACAAAACAAAACAAAAAACCCGCATTGTGTTGTTCTATGTGGTGGTTAATGGTTATATTGTTTGTTGCTTCTATATTAAACAAACGATGCTTATCTAAATATTTTAAAATTCTGTTAACAATAAATTCCTTTTTGTACCATCAGTGCACTAAAGAATACATGATTTTCAATATTACTTTTTAGTCATTAACGGAACGATGATGATCTATCAGTGCATGTCTTACTGGCATCCTTGGGTGTAAATACAATGTACATACATTCTGCCATTTTGAAATATATGTCCTTGCTCGCCGCAAACATACGTATGTATTTATTTCATGATTTGTATTGGACGTATGCATTTGTTTCCACCCCAGGGACCCCTGGAGATTATGTACAATCAAGTTTGCACTATATGAATACATTGACACTGTAATGTATCCTCGCTGTGTATTATCAAATTACACATAATCGTGACTGCACGTTTTTAAGGAATGTGAAAACAATGCACGCATCTCGGTCATATGGGCTACAAAAGATTTCACTTGTGAAATAGTACAAGAAATGAGTCAACGTCGCCGAGAAAAATATGTCAAGGAGAAATATGCAAACTGGAATCGATTTTAAAAGTTTTTCATTCTCTATTTAATATCTTTTTCTTCGTAAGCATATTACTTAACAAATATTCATTGCAATTTGACCCACAACTGAAATTGTAAAGAAGAAAAAACAGTTTGAAATCCATGACTTTCAACCTTTAAATTGATTGAGTTTTACATTTGGAAAAATACATGGAAAGAAAGGCAGGGGTTTAAGCAAAATCATGAAAATACTTTCTTATTTCTATGTAATTAACGTTATAAACGTCTTGAAACTTTCAACTATTCATTTGCTTATTATATTTGCTTATTTTTACAGATTTAGAAAAAGAAACCGTTATACATTTAGAAAACATAAAAAATCGGTAGGTAGAATTACATGTTTTGTCATTTTCTTAGGTTTAAATGCAATAAGATATCCGTAAAGGTTTTCTGGCTCTAGTATAATTATACTAATTCATCGTAAATGCGACTTATTTACTCAAAAACGTATCACAATTCACTATTCAACGCAGGCACTCATTCCTGCAAAAGAACAATGGGATCTTGGTCAATCAAACCAATGACCACTTACATTTCTTTCTTCAAATTAATAGATTTACATGAATTAGCCCTTTTAACGAAAAACATGAATAAGTCATGTTTGATAACGTAATCATTTGAAATTTTCTGGACTTTTTGCGCATCCTAAGGTACGGCAATTTTACTTATCTAATGTTAATATATCCAATCTTTTGATCTTTTTTAAAATATGTTGCTTACAAATCAATGTTGTCATAAACAAGTGACACAACATAAATTCCTTAAGGTATGCTTAAGATTGGCATCAATACTCATGACGCGAGCGGAATAATATGAAATGAAATTTTTTATATTTCAACGACGTCAAAATCAAGTGACTAAAGAAAAATATCATTTTTTTTGCAAGGACATGTTCAGCTAACGTTATATTAATCCAGAAAAAAAAATATCTTCGAGAATGCGAACAGGTTTGTTTTCAAGTAGGCATTCCATCAAACATGAATATCCGACATGTTTGATGACGTAATTACTTGAAATTTTGAAGACCTTATGAACGTACTAAGTTTCGATATTTTTGAAAATTTAAAAATTCATTGGTCTAATTGGCGATTTTATATGATTTTTTAAAATAATTCTTGCTTTAGTATGCATGACGTCATAACCACGTGACAATTTTTTTTGGCAGTATGCATCACTTCAATCTTAACTCTATCAATTCTGAAGATTTAATTAAGACTGACTCAAAATTCATAATACTAGAGCGAGAGAAATCTTTAAAAAGAAATGATTTTTATCTTTTTGATGACGTCATAACCACGGGACTCAAAATAAATAATGCAGAAAATAGAATGTAAACCTCTATGCCAATATGCTGTCCAATTTCCATGCTTCTAACGCATTAGGGGGCTTTGTAACAGTTAAATTTAGTTTTTGGACCAAAGTTCGAAACCTGGTATTGCCATAAAATCTTAATCTTTTCGAATTTGGAAATTCAAATGCTAAGGTGCACATCTACACCCTAAAATACATCTTCTGTAAAAATATCAAGATAATCGATCAGAATTGAAGGCTCTAGAGCGCGAACAACCTTTTGAAGCTGACGTCAAATATGACGTCATATGACGCCAATGAAAATTGAAAATGAAAGAATGTATAAAAGGATACTTTTTTATCACTGCAATTTCAATTTCATTTAAATTGACTCGAAATGTATGATGTCAGAGCGAGAGAAATCCTTGAAAAAATAGGATTTTGCCCTTTAAATGACGTCATTACCACGTGACTTAAAAGGTAATCTTTCAGAAAAAAGAAAGTAGATCTCTGGGCCGATTAGCTGTTTATTTTTCATGCTTCTAACTCCTCAGTAGCCTTTGTAACATTAAATGATAGTTTTAGGACCAAAGTTCGAAACTCGGTTTTGCCATAAATTCTTAAATGTTTCGAATTTGAAAATTTGAAAGACAAGGTGCACATTTACATCATAACATACTTCTTCTGTGAAAATATCAAGATAAAACGACAAAAAATAAAGGCTCCAGAGCGCGAACAAACTTTTAATGCTGACGTCAAATCTGACGTCATTTAACGTCATTGAAAATTTAAAATGATAGAATTTAAAAATTTGAACTTTTTTGTCGAGGCAATTTAATTTTCATGTTGCTCAGACACTGGCAACATACTGAAATTAACTCTTGGATTTGGTTGGAAAATGAGGAATAATAATAATAATAAGAAGAAACATAACAAACCCTATACGTTTTCCGCAGGTTTGCGGAAAGCCGTAACTAAAAAGGAAAAAATCGAATATATATCCTTAATGATGTATTTATGCTAGAATAAAGATAACATTCATCTGTAATCTGTTTTAAACTGTTCAATATATAATACATATGAGGTTAACTAAACTTCCACATCTTGATGAACTCTAGGTTTTTTTTTTATTTTTTATTTTTTTTATTTTTCAAACTTTTATTATCCCCGTCATAGGTGTCAGCAGGTCGGGGAACCATCCTGCAGCCACCTTACATTTCAAAAATACATATATATTTAAATAATAATGACAGTAATATATACATATATATTATCACTTTTAATTTAATAAAAGTTTGATTTTTTTTTGTATTGTATAGTTTTGACATGTTGTAATATAAACAAATAACCATTTCATACTTATTAGAATTTGTTAGGAAAATAAACACAACATACAGGTACAATTTAATTAATAAATAGTTGTATAATTGACCAATTTTTGGGCTTTGAATTGTCAGATAATACCTCCTTATAAATGCTGTATGCAAATTTAAAACTTAATTTGATTAATAAATTTTATGTATGTCTAT
>CM037778.1:42301536-42328192 GCA_021229015.1 Solen grandis | reverse complement strand
TCTATAAAATAAATGCAATGAATCGTTTATAGAAAAATAAATGCAATGACCTTTGAAATCTGATTTTAGAGCCTGATATGTAATTATTATTACAACATTGTATACAGTTGGAAAAAATAAAATGAAAATTGAAAAGGAAAAGGAATAATGCTCACTGCAAAGTAATAGGAATTGCTATGATTCTTTCTGAGACAAAATAACTCGAATATTTCTGATCGAATTTTCGGCTGATGTGCAATTTAATTATATTTTTCAGATGTAGTCCAAAGACTTATTGAAAATAAGGAGAAGTGGGTGATGGCTACAGAAAAATGTTTTGATGAAAATGCCTCCTTGTCAGTACCTGAAAATGTTTCTGTCGATACGAATGTGTGGACGCCTAAAATTCGCAGTAAAACTGTCATTAAATGTAAACGAGTGATTTGATATATTCTGCAATATCTTTACATAATTTTCAATTATATTTAATGCATCTTACAACACTGTTTGATTATATTGCTTATGTAGTGTATATAATCATAAAAATGTGACTACGATGAAATTTAATCGACTGTGATTCGTTAATCTGTAGATGATTTCTAGTAAACATTCATTGTCAAAATAAGAAATATATCATACCCAATAAGTTTGTTTTGCAGTTTAATTTCTGAAGGAAAAAGTATGAAAATACGTATGAAAATACATTTATCAAAAAAAAAAAAGTGTTAATATCTTTGTTTTTCAGATAAAATGGGTAAAACTGATGGAAAATGTGGCTACGTTAATTCAGATAATAGTTTAAAATTTGACGACTGCAAAAAAGAAAGAGCATATTTGTGTCAGAAAGGTAAACAAGTTACAATATACACTTAACAAAATTGCTAAGTACCACCTATATTTCTGCATGGACATGTGAGTTTTGTGCGAACGTGCAAGTTTCTCGATGAACAGAACTTTGGTTCCTTTTTTAGCTAAACCTAAGCACATATATGTACATAATTTTACTATAACAATGTGTCTTTGTTTCACTTGGTCTGAAAATCTATACGCTGATCAATACGAAATGACTTGGCTAAGGGCTATAACTTAAATGGGTTGAAAATATACCCGTATTAACTGTCCATGATCACTGCCAAGTAATAATACGCATCGCGGTTTGTTTTATGTCTCATAAAAATGCATACAATGATCAGTAAGAGTGCCACTTGACTAACGCCTTGTACAATTTTCTTCAATACAAGGGCAACAATTAATCTTATATAAATGAAACTTACCAGGCAGCATAATTACTATATGATAACAATACACATTCGCACTAAGCTTCGTTAAATACAAACAGGACGGGATACACCATATACTATTATGTCTGCATTCCATTCGTACATGCGCAATTGTTGCATGTACTTTATGGCATACCTTATTATTCAATGTTTTATCGAAATTCAATCATTTGTTACTTTCGCAAGTTCATGGACAGTAACCCTAATGAAATTGAACAAAAACTCCAATTGTTACAGGTACACATTTTGACTTGCATAAAGTATCTTATAATAAGTTATTATAATATTTATAGTTATAGTTTATTTTGTATCAGACCAAGGACAATAATTATGGTATTACCCCTGGGATCGCACGAAACTGTACATAAACAGTATGCGATAGCCACGTAAATTGAATTATATAATTATATCAGTTGTTAGTAATGGAACTTTTTAAGGTATACAATTTTGTGCACTTCTCATCTCTTCAAAAGCAATGCCTTATGTTTAGTTAAAATCTACTCATAAATATTGTTCAGGACGGATGGACGAACGGACACAGCTAAAACTATGTATTTCCCTTTTCGGCGGAACATAATAAAATGTATATTAAATCTTATGTAAATGTTTATCAGAATAAATTCGACTAAAGTAACATTATAAATCATTTAAATTGTGATGCGGAGAAAGAAAATTGGATGATAAGTTTTAAGACACAATTTCGTAGCAAGATTAGTTTGGTATATTTCTATGGTGTAAATATTTTTTTCATTCGCAAGGTATATCAACATCAACAACTCCAACTACTAAGGATGCTCTCAGTTCTGCTGAAACTTCGGTGTCAAAAGGTACGTATCTTCGCATTTTCTTTTTTAAACTAAAACATTCCTTTCCTTTTGCGTTTTGGCATACTACAGTTTAAATGTGTATTCAGATATACAATATCAAAATAGTCAATATATTAAGTATTGTATTAGCTGTTTTTGGATACAATATAAATCCATATTCTTCATTTAGATAAAGTTGCTGCATTTTCTACGTCCGAGAGACAATGGTCCGACCGCACGTTCGTTAGCAAAGTATTCGTCACCTACATGTACCAGAATACTGAGTGGTTATAAAGATTATATAACATCACAAATTATGAAAAAAGTTGTGGAGAATGAATAAAAATGGATGCTAATTTTTAAACAGGTGTCTGGCATCCTTTTTTCTGCATTCTTAACGGTTTTTAATACATAGTAACTTTGTAACTTTTCACTAGTTATGTCAAAATCATCAACTCCAACTACTGAGGCTGTCACCAGTACTGCGGGAACATCGATGTCAGTAAGTACGTATGTATCCAATACTTTTAACTTAACATTTTGCATTCTATGGTTTAAATGTTTATTTAGTTGTACAATATTTAAAAAAAAAATCGGTGAATTGAGTGGTATGATACGAGTATCGTATCCGGCAAACCTCCTTAACTTATTCATTAATAGGTTTATTAGAATAACATTTTTGAAAGTGATACTTTGATACATTTTTAACTTAATCAAAAACAAAAAGTAATACAAATTTCACTCATGCAAAATCAATCACATGTTAACTTGTCTTAAAAGATCACATAATGACAAATTCCCAGCGTCAAAACTGTCCAAAATATAACAGCCGCTTCCGTAAACTTTTCGCAAGACCAACGTTAATAAGGGCTGACATCTGACGTCATTTCCGCTAACATCAGAAAATGAGAACATTCTTTTGCAAAAAAAAATAAATATGGCACAATAACATCGTGGAATTAAATACAGCACATATGTGTGGTTCATCGGTTTTAAGAATGATCCTTCAAACGATACAGCCAACCGTAAAACATCTAGGCGTCATTGCACGACGGTAAGAAAAGTGGACATAACTGAGAGGGGAAAAAAATCCGTAAAATTTTACAGGATCAATTCAGGTGGGAGAGGGGTGTATCGCGCAAAGGAAAAAATGAAAAGATATAATTTTTAGATGCAATAGACAGCTTTACAGATGCCATATTTCTTACACAAGTAAGTTGCGCCGCTCAACGTTACCCGACGATACTTAATGTATCAAAGCTATTTGTATCAACTTTAATTCGAACTGAGTTCAAAACAAATTAAAATATCACTTATGTAAATTTCATTCTTAAAACCGCTAGAATTTTTCCGGATAATTTTCGAACACCCCTTGTACAAGTTTTTAAATACATGTTATTTCATAATCTTGATTTATTTAAAGTTACTGTATTTTATATGCACGAAATACACTGTTCCGTATGCTCATTAGTTAGCATATTTTTGTGCTTAAAGCTGAATTAAATGTTTAAAGATAAAGCCATGAATGTGAATGATCATATAACGTTTCTCATATCAGGCTAGTGTAAGTCACTAGAGACTTACTGGCCCTTGAACAAAATTACTACATTATCATCGGAAGTATATACAATTGTTGCATGCAACTCCTTACATAAATGTTATGGATTTCAAGGAAACATTAATATATTATCGATATGGTAAGTAGTTCGATACCTTTTTTATGTCAGGTAGATAAGCAATTTCAGAGTTATTGATCATTGATCTTAGACAAACTACTATTGTGAGTATCATTTGATGTTTGCTGTATGAAATAAACAATTCTTCCCTTATTTTTGCAACTTTAAAAATACGATCTCTATTTTATTTATTTTACTTATCAAGATTATATACAATACAATAAATGTTATCATAATCCAAAGCTCCAATACGTTTTATATCGTTATCCACAACTTTATCAGCGCCAACCACACAAAAGTCTCATAAACATTCTGGTAAAAATAAAACAGTAGATAACGGAACTTCGTCAGGTAATTTTATTTCATATCTTAGTGAATTACATATGGCTTCATCTTAAGTTAAAAATATTCAGATGGCTTTTATCTTGACGTTTTAACACATGTCTCATGTTTCAATTTCACTCTTATTGCCCTAACCCCAAAAACAACTTTAACAAAGAATATATTCCAATCAATTAAGATAATTATGCTTTCAAAATATATCAAATGTTGCCCATATAAAAAAAATATAATTATGTAAATTTTATATAATACAAATATAAAGTGTTCTTTAATCGGTATGTTATGGTGGCATATTTCTGCCAGCTACTTATCCACTTAGCTATGTCGAAACTTTTCTGAAAAAATGTCGCATAGTCAGATAGTATCTGGCAAGTAGAAAACTTTCGTGTTATCCTCTTAGGTATCTTAACGGAACAAAACTGCCTGTTAGTGCCCACTACTGCCAGCCATATATTCACTTAAGATAACTGGTTATCTCGCCTTTTTTTCAAGTTAGTCAGTTAAATTATGTGGATAACAAGCATTTTTTCACATACTTATCTGGAAAAAGGCATGATATCCAGTTAGAATAAGTGAATATGTGATTGACAGTAGTGGGCACTAACAGACAGTTTAGTCCTGTTAAGATACCTAAGTAGATAACTTGAAAATTTGCTACTTGCCAGATACTAACTGAATATGTGACAATTTTTCAGAAAAGGTTCAACATAGCTAAGTGAATAAGTGGCTGGCAGAAATATGCCACCATAGTATGTCTGTCAAACACAAACTTAGAGTACAAAATCAATGTAGAATAGCGTATAATTGTTATATGACTTATATTTCAGTATTTTATTGGCAGTTTCAATATGTTAAATATACATGCAAAATAGATTAACGTGACAATTTATTTCATTTATCTTAATACAAATGATTAGTTACAACACCGTATTACATGTAGGTACATATAAAAGTGACGTAGTTGATCTGATTGTGTTTGTGTGGTGTTTCAGTACACCTAAAACAATCCCAACTCTTCTGTCTACGCAAAGTTACACATACATTATATTTGGTCATAATATTTTATTCATAACGGAAACCAAGTATTGCTGCCCACCCAAACAACAACATATGATAAATTTATATTCGGTAAATATACCGTTCCTTTCTGTTGCAGATGTTTATATAGGCATCTCTGTCGCTTTTGTTACATTCATAGCCATAGGTGTTGGATTATTTCTATTCTGGAAGAAACGGTAAGAATTAAATATATTTGAAGTTTGAATCAATCTTAGATTTTAGCATTAATCAGTTCTTTGGTGAAGAAAAGGACAATCGTGTTTATTTCAAAATTACAATATGTATTCATATACTTTTCGTGTTATATATATATATATATATATATATATATATATATATACTGAAAATAACACAAGGTTTTCATAAGGATATAATACAATACAAAGGGATTGGTATGTGTTCATTGTCGATCTATAAAATACATGTTCTTCAATTCTTAATTTCATCTATTTCTAGGAAACAGTCCGCGGCACGCAATGACAAAGAAAGGAGAAAAAGGATTTTCAGCAATAAATCCTATGACCCAACAGCAGCATGCAGTGCTCCAGAGGAAACCATGGAAAATTATGATGAAATTGTTGACGTAAATTCATATCATTCTAAAGTTAATCCGAGTAAAGAGTACAAAGAGGCTGTGGATGACGAATATGACACTACTGTTGGTTCTAGAAAAACTGGTAATCAAGAATTTCCTAAGACTGAAAATGTCTACAACAAACTTGACCTGCCTGATGATACATACGACCACACTGGTACCTGTCATGAGTTCACCAGGGGTCGACCGACCTCTAATGTGTACGGCTTGAGTAGCGATGGTCAAACTGAAAACCAATATGGCATTCCGGACGTTGTTTCTTCAGAAGATACATACAACCATGTGAACGAAGCCTAAAGATTATGTACAATTGCATATGTACCTTTCTATCTGAATTTGTTCACATTTATCAAATGATTGTATTAGAAGTAAAACACAGCAACATATTTTGTCATCTTTACGTTTTATTTAAAAAGAATTATAAGAAGATCGCCATTTCAAAATCATTTAATGAAGATTTGACACGTTTTCTTTTTTGCAGATGTTAATAAAAATTGTAAAATGTTTTAAGCAAAATGCAGTTATTTTTTTTTTATCTGTTTTATTGATATTTTACATCAAGAAGGAACGACGATTCCTACTTAATTAAAAAGGAGAAAGTGACATATTCAGTAATCTGATTTTTGTACTTTTATGTGCTTTGTTCCGACCATTTAGTTTAAATGTATGTTTTACATTTATCACAAGACGGGTTCTCACATCTTGTATGATAAATGACACTTAATGGTTCGGGTAGTGGCGAATGTGATAATTATAGCGGGATAAAACTTGTTGCTCTTTCTTCCTTAACACGTGAACTACAACTCGGGGACACATGCTGATATGCGAATGGCGTTACCACCACGCTTCTAATACCAATAGTTTTAATTACAAAGTGTATAAAAAAACATCCCATGTTCTTTTACTTAATATTTAAATCTGAATTTTATCTTCCTATCTTAGTTTGAGATTTTTTTTCAACATTACTCAATACATTTCTGAGTTTCCTCAACAACAATAAACTATTTTTTCCATTTTAACTTTTTTTTTATTGAATCGCCCATACCTAATTTCGATTTGCAAAATTTCACAAATTTCAGTATAATAAATATACAATTTTTTTGTAAATATTTGAAAAACATAGTTTATATTTTCACCAATATGTCTAAACGAACACATGAGGTACGGGAAACCTAGGAACAACCCACTACTAGAATAGAAATTTCCAAAGAGCGTTTGATGTTGAAGTTTTTAATCATTTCGGATTACAAACATATATAAATATTTTGTTTGAGGAGTAGTCAAAATATCAGGACTTATGAATGACATGGCTATTCATTTTAAAGTATATACTACAAAATTTCAAGCCGAGGGGCGCCGTGGTCCATTGGTAATGCACAAGAAACCAACCCCCTTTTTGTTGGATGATCTTTATTGACTTCCAAGCCACAAAGTTCTGGCCCAACTCATGAATCGTCAAAAAATAGTATTAATATATTAAATTTGTAAAGCATTTTTCCTGCTCGTCGTAAAAAGAATCAAACTTAAGATACCAATTGACCTAAAATGATTTAAAATGCAGCTAGATAATAAACAATGATTTTTTTATAAATAAAAAATAACATGCTATAGTACTCGCTCGATTAGCTGAACTTATATATGTAAAAGTATGTAAATGCAAAACTCGGTACACCTATCGACAAACTTCTGACGTTAGTCTCGTAAATGTTGTTTTTTCTACATGTGCAATATCTTACTGCGTAGGAGGCAAACCTAAAGGAAAATAAGAAGAAAAGAAAAATAACTCACAGATAAACAGAAGAAGAACCTATTGAGATGGAATTGGTCTTTATCCAATGATTGACTGCATTCGAGAAAGGGGGGGGGGGTATTTTTTATATATTTATGTATTAATTTATTTATTTATTTTTTTTTTTTTTTTTTTTTTTTTTTGTAGAAGCACAGATCCATGTAAAACGCTTTCATACGCTTGTTTTTTTTTCATTTGTATCTGATGTAACTGGCATAAGATATTGTAACCTTGCTTTAAACTGGTTTAAGATTCATTAACATCTCAAGATAGGAGGAGAGTCTACTAGTCTACTACGCAAAGTCTACTAGTCTACATGTGTTCATCTTTACATGCGGGTAATTTACTCAAATACGCATCACAATTTAACACGGACACTCTTTCTAGCGTAACAACATCTCGATCAACCAACTGAATAACTATTCTAACATTATTATCTTTGCTTCCTCCTAACCTGGAGGTCGTTGAATCGATCCCCGGTTCCGACATACCAAAGTCGTTAAAGGTGTACTGGCAAATCTCACTTGTAAACATATGTGCTGAAGGTAATCCCGATGAAACAAACACAAAAAATAAAGCAGAGTTTCCTGCATACTGTCTTACACTGTCGGCCCTAAAATGAAAATATAGTTGCGTACTTTTATTAAAATGCATTAAATTTTATGTTTTTACAACTTTTAAACAAATGATTAATTCTATTTACACGAATGCAGGACAAACTGTAACCAGTGCTTAATAACGGTTTGGAAATTTAAAAGTTCAAGATGGATATTTTAATTTCGGTGCACAGTAAAGCGATAGCTTCAAAATGGATGTCTGTTTCCACATTAGGGTACTAAATTCTGTTTTCAATTTCTCAAGCCCTTTTGTAAATAATATGCAATGAAACTCAGTGTACCGTGGACCTTATTAAATACAATTTATATCAGAATATTAAACTTTCAAATTTTGTTTGGACGATATATATTTCCTTTCGATAAGTGTTGTCATGAGTAATATTATTTCAACAATCGTATCTATTTTTCAAATCCCCGGCACAACCCAGTAGACAATGGATTCATTGTTCCGAATAGCTGTATAATTAGTTTACGGAAATTTTAAACAATTGAGTGTTTCCTGAGATAATATCTATGTATCAAGTTATACAGATTTCCGTTGAGGAGTCATATATTCATTGAAATAATAGCGGTTATCTTAATCTCCATGTTAAATCTCGAATGTGCTAAATACTATTTTCCACCCCATCCCCCTGTCTATGATACGGTACCGTACATTTAGCCTATACGGTCTTTTTGTTTAACCTTAAAAGCCAAAAATTGTAAGTAAACAGTACTAAGGGTTTATTTTGTATACAGTGTTTGGTTCATAAGATATTTTATGACTCAAGACACAAATGGGAGAATCACTATGGAGAGGAGACGTGTGGATGCCAGGCTGATTTATCATATACCTAGAAGTTCCAATAAGCTAATCTCGCTATATGCATCCAAATAATTTTCGCCAACCGCATCTCAGATCACTCTATTTTCCACACACTACCACTCCGTAGAAGAGATTACCTGAACAAAATCGTTACCCTGCCTGCTCTCAAGCCAACTTCAACTCCCCTAGTCACAAGTAATTATTATATCCCTTTATCCTATACAACACTGCTATTTTAACTTTTGATCTTCTTTCTTTCTTTTTTACATATATTTTTTAGTTTTTCTTTTAACTTTCACTTGTGGCGTGTGCTCCCTGTCCATTATTCTCTTAACAAGACGTGATGGTATTTACATAAACGATGGTTTTCCAAATATTTGACACATTTGGTATATAAACCGTTTTCCTAACAAGGACATCCAAACTATTTGATGGAGAAGACAATTTTACAGATAATTTGTGGATGATAGCAACTATAATCATTCTGTCATAAAGACCCTCACCTTCCCGCAGAGGAAAGTCTGAAGGAAGTCTTTGTTATCATTATATTGCGTAAAGGCAAGGGCAGATTATCAGAGATTGGTCTCTAGACAAGATTTATTAGCTATGTACTTTTATAGAAGTTGATGATATTTTGATTATTTGAATAGGGTCGGGGTATTGGAGTGTAGGAGAGACATTTTATATCTTAAGACAAGACGCATGCGTGTGTGTCGTATGCAAACATTCTGGGCGAGGGATTAGATTTTAAGGAAACTAAATTAAGTATTGGGCAGCCGTAGTTTTGTTCATTTGGCACACTATTGATTAAATGGTTAATATATTGTCCGGTGTATGTCATTCAAATATCTTCCTGCTTTATCCTTATAAGTGTAAGCTAGAATCTTAAAACTACCCCCCACTCCCCTTCACTTACCTTAAAACTACATTTGTACATTTACCTAACTTTCCTTAATCCAAATGTGAAAATCTTAAACAAACTAATGGGTCCTTTTTTATATATTATCGACATAAGGCACGTGTGTTTGTTAGATGGGTT
Source organism: Solen grandis (assembly GCA_021229015.1). NCBI lineage: Eukaryota > Metazoa > Mollusca > Bivalvia > Adapedonta > Solenidae > Solen > Solen grandis. The sequence continues at coordinate 42,318,205 of CM037778.1, read as the reverse complement.
CAACGTCCCATCGCCAATATTTCAGTCATTTGGAGACGATGACTACTTGAGAAAGATATAATGCCGTCACTCTTCAGTATCACACCGTAGACATTATACCACACCTCGTCACATTATCCAGACATCGGGCCAATCAGTCCTTGAACTAACCTTATAATTATTATGAGCACCAAGCCAGGGAGCTATACCAATACCATTTTTATGACTTTGGTTTGTCGCGGCCGGGATCGAACAAACGACCAGGTTGATAATCTAACCACTCGGTCCACCGGGGACGGTATCTAATACATGTGCACACATGCACTTAACAAAATTGCTAAGTTTCCATCCATATTTTTAAGCATTATCACTAATCTACGGATGCAATAATTTAAATTTGAATTTGAGGAAATGCTTTACCATACATGAAGAAAGAAATTTTAATTCAGATGTATTGTTAGCAAAATTGAAATTCCATTTTTTAATACTGACACTGTCGAAAACAAAAATCTCAACTCCTAGGAGAGTATATTAACGGGTAACACCAATGCTGTTCTGTCGGATTTAAATTATGTAATTGTATAGGAAACGTTGTGGATCATTTTTATTTCAATCATATCGATATAGTTCAGGGTTTGCATGCATTTTAAATGATATATGTACCTTGATCCCTTCCTTTACGAATATCTAAAAAAGACTGAAAATAAGACATAAGATTGAAAGAAAAATTCTAATATCCATTGTTCGTTTGAACACTTGATGTCATTGCGTGTGTCCGTAATTGCACAACAAACGAGTAGCTATCGATTATTTTCTTTATTTTTCCTCGTGCTTTGCACGTGGTCAATTTCTATATCGAACTCAACCGGAAACTCCCGCACTTATTTTATCATTTTGAATTACCTGTAAGGGACATTGTTCGTAAATCCTTCTGAACAATCTCCCCCACTTTGATAAGACATGAGATTTTATCAAAATACTGTTCGAAAATCATCGGTATCTTACAAAATCTACGAATTAATTCTTGAAGATACGATTGATAACGTCAAACTTCGTCCGTATAATAAGCCACAAGCAACATCGTCTGCAAATACAAATCAAACATATGCTTAATTAGGTCAGTACTTATAAATTGTGAATAAACTAGCTGTTTTACAGTATATATATCAGCAACGTTTTATGTCAAACAGATAACACATTCTATGGCGTTGTAAACCCAATTCTTTGTTACAGCCCTCATTGTCAAAAAACTATAATCACAGAATATATGACTGTAAATATATGACTGTAATATCATGGTTCGAATCTATTTTGTGTTGATCAGTCTCAAATCCTTCAAAGTATGCAATCCGCATTACATTGCTAAATACTGATAAAGAAATGCTGGTTCCAAATACGACTTCCCGTTTAACAAATTATTATTAAAATCTCCAAGAATCCAAACAAAATTCTATCTAAAAAGAAAGTAGCAATGCTAATCTAAGTAAAATGCTATATCCAAACAAAAATGCAAATCTAAGCAAAATGCTATATCAAAACACAGTGCTTATCTAAGCAAAATGCTATAACATATATGTAATCCTAAGACTGGAATGAAACAGATTTTAAAGTTTGATAAAGTCTAAAATGCTGGCATTTCTAATGAAATAAATAATTTATACATGCTTCCTTATAGTTGCTGCCTGCAAATATAAATACATAAATCCAATTAATATCACTTTATAATTTCTAAAAAAACTCATCTTGCCTTGAAGTACAGTTTATCAAGTGGTCTTCAAAATCGCATTGGCCATCGTACGACTGTTTACTGTTCAACAATGTTTTTCGTCAACTTCTCTGAACCCATTATGTCCTTTCCTCCCATGAATTGTAGTGGAATACATCTAAAAGATGTGTCTTTTATATGAGTTTAATTAATAAGAAATTAATTTGCTTTGTCTATATCATTATGATGATTCTATCATAAACTGATAATAATAAAGGGATTATTATGCCCTTTTAACACATTCTATGATTAACTATTTGCTAAAAAAAAAACAACTGCCACTTTAACACAGGTATGGCCTTCTTTCAGTTGTTTATAAAACACTGCCCTTTTAACGCAGGTTGCACCTCTCAATACTGATTATCATAGGGATTATGCCCCTTAACACAGGTTGCACATTTCTCTACTCCTATGCAAGGAACTATTATGCCCGTTTGACACAGGTTGCACGTTTAACTATTTGACTATTTAACTATTTGACTATTCACCACAAATATTCAGCTCTAAATGACACAGTTTTACTATTGGTATCTTTGTTTCCCACACGAACTGATATAGCTTGAACATTTTTGCTGGGATTGATTTTGAAGACTCGTCCTAGTAGCCACTGTACTCGATGTATATTTGGCATGATTACGACTACGTCATCTCCAGTCTCTATTTGTTTTTGCACTGAAATCTTCCTTTAATTTAGGCAACTGCTCGCGTAACAACCTTTTCCAAATGTGACTTACTATTTCTAGAACTCTTCTCCACCGTTTAACTAGTTATAATGAGTTTCATCAACTGACTGAGGAGCAAACTAGCTACCGGCTTGACCAACTAGAAAATAATTAAATCAGATTTGGAGTCAAAGAGACAAAATCTAATCGATTTGCACTTTGATATGTCAGTGGTCTAGAATTGATTAGACTCTCTGTCCCAGTGAAAGCTGTCACGAGTTTCTCGTCTGTAACATCAGCGTTCTGTAATATTGCGTATAAAGCTCTCTTTACTGTCATTGTTATAACTTCATGGATTCCACATCAATGTGGTGCCAGTAGTGGGTTGAAATACCACTCAATCCCCTTGTTTGCAATACTTTCAAAAAGGCCATCTCTCTTCTCATCTAACTGTTTCACCAATGCTCTCAGTCCTAATCTGCTCCAATGAAATTTGTCCCATTATCTGAAGACACCTTTACTGGCAAAACTCATCTATTTACCATCCAGTAGAAGGCATTCAAAATTATTTTATATCGAGACCAAAAGCAACATCCAAATGAACAGCGCGTGATGCCAGACTTGTTATTAAACACAAATATTTCTCTTCTCTCCTTTCTCACGACTTGAACTGTGATGATCGGTCCACCATAGTCAACTGCTATATGCAAAAAAATGCTGGAAGTTGCATATTAATCCGAATGCTTGGTAAAGGAGCCATTATTTGTCTGCATGGCTTCAGTTTTCGACGTTTGCAGTTCATAATGTTTGTTTCACACTCTCTGAAATCTTCTCGACCTGCAACTGCCCTATAACGAAAAGTAGTTCTACTAATTTTTGGTTTGTACTATGATTTGTCTTTCCATGAAAGAACCTGGTCACTGCACTTTTTCTAGTTAAAATGATGGGACACCTTGTATCCTATGAAATAAATTCAGCATATTTCAGCCGTTTATCAAAACTCATAACACCGTCACTGTCTAATTTTGGATTTAGTCCTACCAATTTACTTCTCATTTGTATATCTTTCTGATTTCCAAGATTCTTATATCCTGCGATACATTTAGTTTCTGATCCTCCATAATAATGTTCATTGCTGAGTCATGAATTTCATGAGCTAAGAGGGGTCCCACTAAACGTTCTTCTTTAATTACACAACACTTTTCTATGAATCTCATGATCCAAGCTCTAACACGAATCAATCACAGCCAACTAGAGAACTGCTGGTTTCATACGTTTCTCCACTTCCATCTAGGATGGCATTATAACAGTTCAACTTAGTCTTTTTCATTTCAGTTTCAACATCTTCACTAGCAGTGATATGATTTTCTGGCCATACATTTTCTTCCTTTTGAAAGAACTTTGGACCATTCCACCACCTTTGTGATTCTGATAAGGCAGTTACTGTCATGATACGAAATATCTCATTCTCTGGATTTTCCTTTGTTGGTATGTAGCGCCACTGATTTGGCACTGTTGATATATGACTCTCCCCTACCCTGTTAGCTACGAAAGACTTCAACTGACGACTTTGGTTTCTGGTCCAGTACAGAACATTCATACTGTCACACCAAAATATTACATTCTCTATTAGAATGTTTAGAGCTCTACAAATAACTAGAGTAAGTCTAAGGCCAACCACCGCACTAAGAAGCTCTAGTCGTGGCACACTTGTTGATTCAAGGGGCACTACCTCCCTCTCGCTTAATCTAGTCTCACACTAATGTCATTCTCTGTAGCACATCTCATGTAAACTACAGCACCTATGCAACATTTAATGCATATCCACAGGTGTGTACCTAAAATCTGGTCTTGTCACTGTCACTCTGACTGACATTATGTAAGCAACGAAGAATTTTTAATGCCCTTCAATTCTCTAAGCTCTTGAAACCAGTGCTTAATACTATGTGTTATGTCTGGGTTTATAAGCTCATCCCAGTCAGTTCCACTAACCCATATTTCCTGCATTAACACTTTTGCTCTGACTACAAATGGTGCTATAAAGCCTAATGAATCGAACACTGACGCTATAGTCTTCAAAGAAGTTCCGTTTGGTTAGTTTTCGATCTTCAGAAGGTGCTGAAAAATGAATAAACAATCTTCTGGTACTGTCCATAGCAGACGTTGTGTTTTAAACGATGGCAGTTCATATTTTGATAAATATGTATATATATTCGGTCCATTTATCATATATATATATATATATATATATATATATATATATATATATATATATATATATATACAAGAATGACATGTACATCTACATCAGCACATTATGGTAATTCCTAATTATTTATGAGTCTTTCATAGTCCAGTCATTGGTTTCTTTCACAATACTAAGGAAATACAAAAAAGAGGTCCTGTTAAACTCCAACATTATTAAATTAAAAATAAATCCTCACCAGTAGGCGGAGAGAGTAAAGTTCTTGGGCAAACACGCCATTGAAACTGAAACTGAAACTCAACATGTATCAGCACCTTATTGGTAAACATCTGTATTGTTAAGTTTCAAAATAAAATGTGACAGGTTGCTGGAAGATGACCAAAGATGCACCGTTTATGCATTTTGCCCCAAATCAAGGGTAATTACTATGAAAGCACTCAAGGGCCTCCACCAAACAGAATATAAAGCACCATATTATAGCAGTGTCAACCTCAGAAATGGAGGGAAGTAGAAAAGTGGATAATGAATCAGTTTGTTTACTTTTCATCAGTATTAGTTTGGCACACAGTTGCTTTGTAAATAACTTTAAGTTCATTCTCTAGTTATGTCAAAATCAACAACTCTATCTACAGAGGCTGCCCCCACTTCTGCGAAAACCTAAATGTCATTAGGTACGTATGTATTCAGTGTTTTTAAATCAAGATATAATACATGTATGGCATTTCTTTTACGTTTTTTTTTTTTCGTTTTTTTTATTCAACAGTTAAAATAAAGGGTATACTTGTATACAATTTTATAGTATTGATAAATGTAAATGCAGAATAGCACATGTATTGAATTAACTACAATAAAATACAAGCTGTTGTATTTTATACGACTGAAAGCCACTGGTCCGTCTTTTTATTCGTTGTTGTGTATACCACGCATTTAATAGTATTGAAAGGTTATAAAGGTATATACATTATATGAAGTATATTTTTGCGTAATATATATCTCATGTCAATCAGTTAAGTCACTACAGATTTACTGTCTCTTGGACTAAAACAAATTTACAGCAATGGGAATCGGTGTATATGGAATGTGCGCATTCAACTACTTCCATAATGTTAAATGGATTCAAATTAAACATCACCCGTATAATCAATTATGTATTATCTATATGGTAAGTAGTTGTTTATAACATATTTCCAAAATACAGTCAGGTTAGTAATTGGGTTTTTGGCCCTTACATTTTAGACATACTCACTTTACTGTCAATGTTAGAATCATGTCTGTTTTTGTATAGTCAAAATGTATTTCCTTAATATTACCACCAGAAATATTAGATATCCTATTTTGCCTTTCTAAATAAAGTTATTCTATATATGATTAATACATGCTTTTCACAATACATGTACGGTATATATCGTTATCTATTTTCCAGCTTTATCCACACAGGCCTTTGATATACATTCAAGAAATACAACAGTAGACAATGGAATTAAGTCAGGTTATTTTTATTTTATTTCATATTTTATTATACTGCTTGTGCGATTTTTTTTTTTTTTTTATGTTTTTATTGTTTTTATTTCCAAAATGTACATATTTCAACATACATAAACATACATATATCAATAGTATTATCAATAGTAATCAATAGTATTTGTACATTTTGTTTTGTTATTTTTAGAGAAAAAAAAGAAAAAAAAAGATGATGATGATGATGATGATGATGATGGTAATAGTAGTGGGAAAAGTGTGATATTAAAGATTGAACAAAAAACAACATAAAAAAAAAGAAAAAAAATCAGAGTGAAAGGAATTTGTACAGTCAATATAATTTATAAATAAGTTTATATAGAGATGAATCAAAATGAAAACTTGTAATCTAGTCTCTGGTGTTGAGGAATAATTTCCATTTTTCTTTGAATATCTCATGTTTGTTTTTCATGAAGGCAATTGTCTCTTCAGTTTGTATATTTTTATTTAAATATTGTTTGAAATAATTAATGTGAGGAATGTTTTGATTACATTTGCATTTAAATATGAAATATTTTGCTAACAACAATATACAATTAACTGCAAATTGTAGTGTTTTGTTTTTATTTTGGTAGTTAGAAAATGATATCATTTGGTAGTTAATGTCAATTTTTTTGTTTATCATTTTATATATAAATTCTTTTATATCTATCCAAAAAGATTGTATATTCATACATTCCCAAAACATGTGTTTATTCGAATCTGTAATCGCTTGTGCGAAATTTTATAAAATACAAAATATACACTATAAATGATTTGTAACTTGCCATGCTTCTTATCTTTATACAAATATTTCGATACAATATTTTATTAGGTAAATATAAATGCGACATGGCAATCCTAAAACGATTTTTAAATGTAAGCACAATGTGCGTGTTTCTTTTGTGTTCCTGTAACATTTGCGTTGAAGTCAAATTTAATTCCATCCTTCCTCTCTCTGCTAAGCTACTCAAACACCATAGTTGTTATATGTATCTTCTTTATACCACAAACTTAGTATTGCAGCCTACCTGAACCAATTACATATGTAAAATTTAGCCCGATAAGTCTTCGTAATATAAAATGAATTACAAGATATTGGCGCCATTATACCTTTCCTATTTGTTTCAGGTGTTTATATAGGTGTATTTGCGATGTTGTTGTAAACATAGCCGTGGGTATTGGATCTGCTCTGGTCTGGAAAAAAGGTAAATATTTAAAACATTGACTGAATAAAATAATCGACTAAGTCTGATATAGATATTCAACAATTATTAGAGCCAAATGTCGAGCTAGGTTTTAATATCGAACAAATTCTGACATCGTTATTCGCAATATAAGAAATTCGAATATCGAACTGGTGGCGATTTACAAGCCAGATAAGATAAATAATATGGTCGAATATCGAGTTAGTTTTCAGTAAAGATCCAACTATAGAAGGAATTCGAATACCGAGCTTGTGGCACATTTCAAAACAGCTCTGAGATCGAAATTTATAAAAAAAAAATCTTATTAGTCGTAGCCACCAAGGTTTGATCCAAATAAGAACTTATATAGCTATCTATGTTTGATACACAAAAATGACAGATACATTTATAAATGAATGGTTTTCTATTTAATTTAATTAAAAGAAATGTTAAGGACAAGGGATAAAGGGCAAGAAGGAGGGAGCTGGTTAAGTGATTAATCTATGTTACGTAAATGCTCATTATTAGAAACTTAATTAGAAAAATAAAAGATCAGTTTTTATCAGAAGATCAAGCCACTTTATGATATTTTATAAAGGTATAATAAAATTCAAAATCACTTTTCAGATACTAGCAAAACATATTTTTTTTCTTCAATTATACACTTAAAAGAATTAGTCGTGCGTTTTTTTTTATTCAAGCTGATGAGTATTTCCTTTCAACATTATTTTTACACTTTAAAACGTTATTACAACTATTGAATAGGTAATTCAAAAATAGTTTATATTTCCGAAGATTAATGTGCCAATGAAGTCACGTGATATGATCGGCACACTATGAAAACACCAACTAATAAGCATGACATTCTTTTCCTGTGTTGTTATGTTAACTAAAAATATTGTTTACGTATGCAAAAAAGTCTGTTCCGATTAAGGACGGATACATCGACGGCGGTAGATCGGCAATCTTATATCCGTTGACAACCTCGATAAGAGGTATAAAATTAATGAAACTAAAGAGAGTTTACTGTCCTAACACAGATTTTTTTCATTAGTTTATAATAGGCTTTAACTGAAAAATAATTCATATTTCATTTTATGATCAGGATTATAATTTAAAGAAAAATCATAATATCATTATATATTGTATTCCTACAATTGAAGCTCTAATAAATGCTAGAAACCCAACAATTTATGACAGTTTTGTTTCCATATTGTTTTTAGGATATGGATGTCATTTTTCTCTACTGCTCAAAGGCTTTTTAAACACATGATGGAAACTCCTGTAAAAGCAAGTGTAAAATATTGTGTTTGCTAACATCAGATAACTTAATTTTGCAAACTTTTAAACAAATATTGAAAATCACAGAGGAAAATTTAACCATATCATACAATTTTCTTTTTTTTTCTCATAATGGAATCATTTTCAGTTTAATTTATATTCAAAATATTTTTAAATTGTAATTTAAATTCAATCAGTGTAGCAGAAGAATAAGGAGCATTACATAGTTCTTTACAGCTGGTACATTCCTATTTTACATATATCTTCTTTATTACTTGATTTATTTTAATAAATAAGATATCATTTTGTTGGTAATGCAATGTCCTCTTGAAAGATACAGTTTACTCTCAAATACCTTCAATAGAAAAGGGGATATTTGAAAACGTGACTTTGCGAGAATTGGACAATTTGTTACATACTATTGTGAGATTAAGATTAATTGCCAATCTTTGTTTAAGAAGTTTTTTTACTGCTTAATCATGTCACGTGTTTGCATGATTTTCACACATGCGTGTTAATTTTGAAAACTTTGCTTACAGGTTCATATATTTCTTGTACATAGACACACCTTTTGTAAATTGTATTTGATATGCCCTTTTGTATGTACTTTAAATATGTTTACAATTGAGTGATTATCAATTTCAGAATTTGTCAGACTGTCACTCACCTATCTCTCTTGTACGCAGTATTGATTAATGTTTTATATGTTTGAGTTAACACGTTAAAAGTAAAGTAAATGTAAGTATGGGAATCAAATAAGCATAAAAATATGAATCATATTCATCATCAGATATTATTAGATTTTAGGGAATATTTTCAAAACTGCAAGCAATCAATAGCTTGGTTTAGTGGAGAGTGTAAATTTCATAGGGACTATTCCATTATGCTTAGTATAATCATGCACTGCATAAATCATAATCAAGTCTAAGTATATAAGAACTTTATCAAACAATTTTGAAAAAAAAACATATAATCCGAAGGACGTAAATAAAGTTCAACATTTTAAAAGAAGGTGAATATTGGAAAGTATTTAACTAAAAAATCAAATATATTAATTCGCCTTTTTTAAGGATGTCAATCATAATGAACATATATCAACCGGAAATATGTAACATTAAGCATGATGAATCAACATTGGCATATCAATGTTAAATTCATTGAAAGAAAATATGTTAAAAGTATAATATATGAATGAAATTGAATCAGTAGTTGTAATAACTAAGCTTGTTGGGACTGATAATGGTCTGAATGAAACATTAAATCCAGACTGCGTCTATTAATTGATACATGTTTGTTTGTTTATTGGATTTAACGTCCCAGCCACATCATTGATACATATGATAATCTATTTGATACACAAACAGTTTTCACGAGTACCAAATTTAATATTTATCAAAAAATTTCAAACCGAGAATTAGACAACCAATACCTTTATTCAGCAATTTGAATTGTACAACTACACCTATCATACATTTACGAGCATATACAGAACACAATTATATGTAAAACAATTAGCAAACTGTATTAGAAAATAAATCTCGATTGCTTTTTATATGTTTGCCTTGAACTCTTTTATTCCTATATTTATATAATTATCGATTGTGATACAGATTTCGTGATTTGAGTGATTATTTTTTTTATTCCATATTGATCTTACACTTAGTTTTTGCATATGATATAAAAGGAAACATATTCAAAATTATAAGGTATTTGTGTATTATTATATCAAAATATGTATAAGAACAAAAGCTCGTGTATCAGGAGTTAGGCAAAGCCAGTACTTATCATCTATTTCGCTTTATTTTAAATGATTTATAAGTAAGCATGTCCATATAATATAGAAAATGATTTGTTGAATGTTAAATTGTTCATATTTTTGTATGCTAATGACAATGGATACTGTACACGCCAAACAATAAAATATACTAATTATAAATCAGAAAATATAATATGTCTTTTTTAAATTGCGTATTAAATAAATTAACACTGAATACAAGAAATCAAAATTTATAATACAATGACACTTTTATTATGCACATAATGACTGGTAACATTTTTTTAATTAAGCAAGTCTGATAACATTAAAACGCTATGTACCAAATTGCCCGTCAATCAATATAAGTTTTGTACAGCTAGGTAGATTAAAGAAGTCAAATAAGATAAGATAATATATAAATATCAACACATTTCATGTACAAATTAAAAATACACCCGGTCAAATATTTAAATTATCTTTTCTTGACAAAGAATGTTAACAAATAGTTATACGTATATTGCAGCTGAATCTGTGGGTTTAGTAATACTTGGGTTACAGACCTCATTCGGCATAAATTTCAAAATACGTTTATGCACAAAATGCAGAAGGTTACAGTGAAAAAAGACATATTTACCATTTCATATGAATAACTCAGTTTGTTTATATTATACGGATGCAAAACTCGTTTTACCTGACCAACTAATAACAGCGTCAATTATGTACCTTTTTATATTATTCTACTGTCTATGACCAAAGAGGGGTTTAAATAGTGATTTGTTAAAATGTGTTTGCATAATGTTTGACGACACATACTTTTGTTGTGTTATAATGTGTAATTTACTATGGCAGTAAATTCCTAACTTAAAAGATTTATCCATGACTGAAAGTTATTTCAATCGTCATTTAATGATGTAAAAACAACAGAAAACAAACATAAAAAAACGAACATTTTTTAAAGAAAGACTTCGACTCCTTAAAATATAAAGTAAAATACATTGTCCTCGGCTGAACATTGATTATGACTTAAAATTTGCCATTTATCCAATTTTAACTTAGTAAATGAATTTCGTTTTATATCATGGAATGAAGCTATACTTTAAAATTAAGAGGACATTTCGTCATTAACGCTTTACGACACATCAAACGTTATCGACTATGTTAAAATATAATTAAGACATATTCGAATTATGTTTACAAATATATTCATCTAAGAAATAATATTGATAGCTTTAATGTTTAATATATCATTGTAGATATCCTTAACATTTCTACAAAATTATCATACATTTACATTACGTTTAAATTTTTTTTTTAAATTTAAATTTTTTTTTTCAAATATTTTATATTTTAGATTTAAATTATTATTTTCGTATGTTCCATTAAAAGTACGTTTTATTTTGTGTTTTCGCCAAGCAAAAATAAAATCAAAAACAAAAACAAACACAAAAATTCACTTACAGCTGCGATTAAAAAAAAAACACTTTGAATTTATATAGTGCATGTATAAATTTATTACGGATTATTTCATATTATTTGTATATATTTTGTTTACACTGAAACTATATAAAACAAATCTTGAAAAATCAGAATTCATATTTCCCCAGTTACGCCTCTCAATATCAATTTGTAATTGAACATCTTTATTGATATTAATAAATTTGAAGTCCAATATAAGATCATTTTCTAAGTTGTTAGTCTTTACCGGTACATTTTTGAAAGGGTCTAAAACAACTTGTGCTTGTTCTTTCCAAAGCAGTGTATATCTACAATCTGTACATATTCGTTGACAAAGACATAATTATAATGCATAAATAAGAAATAAAATTGTACTAAAGATCAATCATTTGTTTACATCAGTACTTAATTTACATATTCTGCATATCTTCGTCAATTTTTGGACGTTTTCTATAGACCCTCCGTATGTTTCCGTTAACGAATCGCGAGTACATATATTGATGACGCAGCAGATAAAAAAAATTCGGCGACGGTTTCTCAAATTCCAATTATTTCCGATTACACGTCCATGAGAATACTCGCCAGTGCAAAATGTATACAATGAGAGTATCTTGACATCCATACTAAATACTAAATGACGTAATTTGTTCAACATTTTCAATGCGTTAAACTATTTTACAGCAGATATTCGCACATAATATTCCAAGATATAAATGTCTTTTTATCTTTTCTTTTTGATGAAGATTGTATTATTATGAAATATAATGGGCCTTTGAGTCAAAATTAAGCAATTGATTTTGCAAACTGTTAATCAGTAGTTTTAATCAATTCTACATTTCTTATGATTATGCTGATCTTAATGGAGAAAAAAAATCAAACAATATTAAGATTGTCTCGGGATGGACGGGACAAAAGTAAAGCGATTATTCTCCACTTATGTGATGAGAACAACAGGATGAGTACAAGCAGGACCTACTTATCACTATTAACTCACACCAGCCACTGCAATCATGTAACTTCGCCAATCTCCGGAACCCTCCGTATAATATTCGGAGAGAATTACTGATACAATCAGAGTTCGGAAACTGCTTGAGATTTCACCATCACAATACATGTACTTATTATATTCTATTATGCACATAGACACTGCATTTCTTAAGAAAGTTAAGAGCGTATTAAGCGAAAGAAATTTATTGATTATTCATTTTGAAAGACAAGTTTCACTTACACACGAGAGGAAATTGTTTAGTATGAGAAAATCGCCCCGATCATGTTTTTTTTTTTTTTTTTTTTTTTTTACCAGAAATACCCTAAAGTGTAGTGGATTAAAAATAATTAAGTTTTAGATTTAAAAGTCAATATTAAATTATGACCTTAATATCACAAAACCTTTCGGGAACTAAACACTTTTCATGTAAATGGAATAGAAATAATGTAAACGTTACGTGGCTACATGTATCAACCACTGTATGATTTACATGTACTGCAAACTAATTTTTGTTGACATTAAATTTCGTTGATTATGTACCTAAGGAAATTTTGTGGATACATTTATTCGTGGATCTATGTTCTATATACCATAAGGTCTATATTAGAGACAAGTTTTCGTAGGGATTAATATTCGTGGATATAAGCCACTACGAAATCGACGGAAATTAGTGCCCCACGAAAATTAATGATTTCACAGTGTAATTATTATTCGGCAAATAAAGATGTTAAATCAATACTAATGAACTCCATAACAAATTAAAGGTGCACATCTTCCTATGCTTGTAAGCATTCCTGCAAAGTTGTTTCATTCTATTTTAATGTTGTTTCGGACACAACACTGTGCAAAAAGAAGAGGAACAAAAAGAAATAGTGATGTTGCGTGATTTGTTCGCCTGAATGATTTATCGCTACAGCAAGGCACAGATATCAACGTCTAACATGAAATATTTTTGATAAATCAACTCAAAGAAAATTGTGTAAAGGTACATCATGTTATACTATGTTTTTTCAATGTAGGTAAGTGTTCTTCTATTTGATTCATAAAGTAGGTTCGGCACATCGGTTTTCTTTTTTGATAATTAGTTTAACCAAGAGCGATTTTATTACAGCACACTCAAGTCACAGGAATATTCAAAACATAATTTGAAACTATGTGTCGTAGGGAGAAATAAATTAAATAAAAATTGTTTCAAATTTCTTTATTTTGTTTTATATACTTATATAAAGGTAAATGTCGGGGACGCCATTTCGGAAGAAGGGGGAGTATGTCGTAGGGAAAAATAAATTAAATAAAAATTGTTTTTGAATATTGTTGTTTTTATTCTTTCCCCACTGCAAACTACAAAGTAAGACGACAACAATATTATAGCTCTAACCCTTATTTATACTAACTACCTAGTCACGTGTTACTTTTGGCGGGTCTTCATACAAAGCCAATCTAACACCGCACGTGAAGGCCACCTTTCGAAGACTGAGATAAGTTATATAAATTTCTGAAATTAACTATTTTTCAGATATATAAACATATTCATATAAAGATCCATCGTCCTTCATTCTGACTTCATTTATTTATGAACACCGACATATGTATGCGGTAAGAGCTTGTACTGTGTCAAGCAACAACAAATGGTAAAAGCTTAGCCCTAACCTTAACTATATAGGTAAAATAAAGGAAAAAGAGCTGATGAAACTAAATATCTTTGAATTCCCTTTACTTTGTTATCATTGTTTGTCATTATTGGAAGGATATTCCGGTGATTTACAGATAGAAATCGGGTGAAACTTGGATACGTATGTCCATGAAAAGTGATTTTCATTTCAACACACACACATATATACCTCAGTAGAAGATGACAGGCACTTTGCTTCATACTATAGTGCATATGATATTTGCAGGGAAAGAATGATACAAAATATATTTGCTAACAATTTTGATATTGACAAATGGTCCCTTTTTTATGTCAAAATATGTACGGCAGTTTAGAAAATTTCTTCAAAAAGATTGCGTAAAAAGACATACTAATACATATTCTTAAAAGTAATTCATTAGACCCAATATTTATCATATATATATAATGTATACATTCATTTATATTATGGACCAAATTCACATATGATAATGCTGATAACCCTTCTTCTATACTTAGCATTAACTGATTTTACTGTCATCTAACCATAATATACCCAGATCAAGGTGACATGCCCATTGGCACGGGGTATACGGTATTGTTTTAAAGATTTGTTTATTATTGTCATTATTATTATACATGTCACTTACTTACAATTTATTCATTTATACACTCGTAATTTTCATTTAGTCTCGATAAAAGCAATGCATAAAAGTGCATTCAATATTTTGCTTGCACTGATATCCAGAAACCCATTCTTTTTGCCAAACTCGTTTCAGATGCTTCATGTACAATTTTGAAAAGAGAAGTCAATCCCGCCTTATGGGGAAATCGGTTGTTGTTTGCTCATATCGTCGCAATGTAATTGGATACTATTTATTTCGAGCGGTCTGTGTAAGTGTTCGTGTTGTTATGGTGTTCTTTTTGTAACCAAACGTTTCGAATTCGATACCGAGCGATGATATTACTTATTATGGCTAACCTTTCTTCTGTTTTTTTATTTTCTTTTATATTTTTATTTAAAAATAACTATAGATTAAGATATTATAATGTAACAGAATACGATATCAAATTATATAACAGATACATGTCAGATATTTATATATATATTACGAGTATATATGTAGGTCTAGTCATTTTATGAGTAGTTACATTAAGACACTATTTCTGTGTTATCTTAGAATCCCTATATCAAATATGTATATTTCTTACAGCAACTTGTTTACAGATGATCATTGACTAATAATTTAATTTTTTAATTACATGTGTGTATTATATCATTACCCATCTACAAACGCATGTTCACCCGATGCAACCATCTGTGATTGTAAAAAAAATGGATGGCTTCCCTTCATAGGCAATACCGTCACATACGGTATTGAATATATATTTAGAATTATAAAACCTATATTTGAATTTTCTATTTTCATTTGCCGTCACTTTGCTTATCACATTCACTCTTCGCGCATGCGCTAACTTCATAGGCTATACTTACGAAATCGCTACCCTGAAAAACGACATGTTACAGAACGTGTCATGTGGTACTGCAAGCATCTGCTCCGGTGATATCGTATTCTTTATTTAAACGATTTCCCGGTGATCCGTTCACGAAAATATCGTTTTCCCGTGTAATATAATCTACACTTGCCGAGTTTTTTGTCAGGAAATAAAGACTTCACCAACATTAAAGAGGGAAGGCAGAAAACTTTTTTTTTAAATTTCTACCGATCATCTATGAAAGAGGTTCTTTAAGATTAAAAACCCATTTCTCCGTAAAATGGAAAATAGCCTGTTCATAATTTTCATGAAAACATCAGGGCATTAAAAACTTCCATATCTATTTGAAATGGAGATGGGAAAGGCAGCTGAGGGCTCGGAAACTCGAATGAAATCGCATCGGCATTGTCAGACGCAAATTAAAGACAAAAGTTTATGCTGCATTTCTTTTCATTTTCAGAATACAAAACTATAAATACTTAAACCAAAATGTTGCATAATGCATATTAATTAACGGCGTGAAAAATATCCAACAAAATATAAAATACAATCAACCTACCAACCCTAAATTGATTAATTGTTTGGTAATGTAACCGGGGTCTTAATCAGGAAAAAGCCCAGTCGAGTTCTTTAGTTTATTTCCATTACTAGAATGGGTCTGAAGATATATATACAAATAAAATAAACATCAGTACTAAATACTGAATAGCACATAGTAAAATAAACGGAATTTCCCATGGTTTCCATTGACAATTATTGTTTGATC
>CM037778.1:42268686-42301436 GCA_021229015.1 Solen grandis | reverse complement strand
CAAGTTGGGGGCCTTGTTACACAGGTTTGTGGCCGTAAAACCATAGGTACTAAACTACATGTAATTCATTATAATGTTCCCTATGTACCATATCTTTATATAAAAAACGTGCATGCGATTTCGTATTAAATATTCTTAAGATATAATGCATTAGTTTTTTTTTTAAAATTTAAAAATTTATTAGTTTGCTTTTTCTTTTGATATATTATTTGCTGATAACAATCTATTATTAAGAGAAGGAAACATACCATTTTCGGGTCTGGTTTCGCAGTGAAAAGGCTGACAGTAACGGTGACAATTGCTGCGAATGCAAACAATATACACGAGAAGTACATGAAGTTGATCGATGACAAAATAGTTGGACGGGTGTCATTATCGCCACATTTCGGACCAGGGTATACGAAGTCAAGGATCAGCCGAGTAAATCCGACTATCTGGCCGATCAGAAGGCCATAAAATGCTCCCTGCAAATAAATGATAAACGAATCATGACCAGATCCCCCAAACATCGATAGTCTGAAATTCATGATCTGTCATCTGTTCCACGACATTTCTTTTTTTCTTATTTAAAGTTGCAATACTACCCAAAATAAATGCAATAAAATGCAGAAAATAATGTGAAAATATGAAAATTCATTCTTTCTTTTGACGATATTGCAAAATATTGCCTCTGTAGGTCAAACGATTAGCCCGATTGATGTCGATAGAATCACCGATATATTAAATGTCTGTAGGAAATTAATTCTCCTACCCCTTCACGAAGATTTCCCAAATATTCACACGAAGATTTCCGGAATTTACAGAGCTCTGTCACGTAGTTAGCTCGGCTCTCGTAGGTCATGCATAATCATAAACGTTTGTAACCAAACAGGTGTCTGGCGAATGTCCCCATGTCTAACCCGTGCACAGTAACACGATTCCCTCGTGAAAATTGAGGTGTTTGCTTAAGCCGAAACAGTTCATTAAATGTATTCTCTAGTTGCATAACATTTGCTTTTCATCGGAGAGTTGAGCACTATATTTCCAGATGAATTGGTGCGTGCACTTATATTTTTAGATGACTTGTATTTATATTTATGTAAATTAGGCAGTTTCCGTGACATGTTAGAAACAGTCGAATCGGTGTCCGTGAAATTCCGTACTTGTTGATACGATTATGGTATTGTAGATAATCCGTAGGTAATATAAGGGATCAGGCGGGTTTTTTTAAAACATTTTCTTTACCAAAAGTCTATCATAGGTGATAAATATAATTGATTTGTTACAGACTTAGAGTTTCAAAATATTAGATTTTTAATAATTAAAATTGATATTTTTTAAATAATATTATATTTTACACGTGATATATTTATAGGATCACATGAGATTCGTGAAAATATCATTTTCATTTCTACGAATGCCTTCTTAAACTACACATTTCCTTCTGCGACACATTTATTCCGTACTTATTAGATATAGTTTCGTAAACACGAAATGTGTGTTTTTTTTTTTTAAGAAATGTGTTCCCTCGTCATTCTGAAATCATATATTGAAGACAAAATTATTGATATTGACAATTTTAAATATGAGGTTTCTTAGGATCTAAATGTATTTTAATCTTCATATTTCTTCACGACATAATATGAGTAAATAAATTCGTGAAGACTATGACAAATTTAACAATTAGACCTCACGCGTCGTCTTCATGTTAAATTATGTATTCTAACGCACTTTACATGTAGATAATTTGATGACAGTGTTGCAACCAGACTTTACACAATGCGTCATTCATTCATTCATTCATTCATTCATTCATTCATTCAGTAAGTAAGTAAGTAAGTAAAACGCAGAGTCAAAATTTATATTTTGATGCATTTTTTTAAAATAAAAGAAAAAGACGTAAGAATAAGAAGAATAGTCGACTTACATCGTTTATAGCGTCGTAAGTTCCTTAAATGTTTACCGCCATCATTTTTGCTCAAGCCTCACTTAAATTTGTTCAACTTTATGCACTCAAGACACTCAACCAGACGAGATCCTTTTCCAAATTACTAACTGTCGGTGATATGTTTATGCTCGACAAAATGCAGTTATTAATATATTATGCCATGTGTGAGATAGCATGGTATACCAAACCATTATGTCAACCATGGCGGTAGATTTTTTCTCGAGCTTACTTGCCATGACACAGAAAATGTAATCTGGCATTCTTAGTTCTAGAAACACATGCATTACATACAGCCAATGTTGACTGAGACTCATACATTACATAAAGCTAATGTTGACTGACCTGTTCATTGATCCTCGGTATTAATACTGCAAACAGAAAGACCACGCACACCGGGGGAGCAATGTAGCCATTCACTGCTTGAATGTAGAGGAAGAGTTGCGCCCCTTGGGCAGATTTCACAAGCGGTATCCAGGCAACACCCGCTCCAACTAGAGCGACCACAAACAGTCTGAAGTTAGAGACTGTGCGATGTAGGGCAAGTGTCCAAGCAAGTAGAAACGGATTGAAATTGTCCTATCATTGTATTGTCCATAAAATGATAACAGTCGTGATGCATACATATTATATAATATGTATAATATGCTACAATTTTAGCATTATATCGAAATGAATGCTCACCAGACATGTTACCTGATAAATTCAGTTTTTGAGTGAATGCTTTTTATTAGCAGAGTTTTTACCTCCCGGAAATGAGGAGTTCCTTATCGGAGGCGTGACTCCGGAAGCGTCTCCAGATATCCAGAGTGAAGAGCGTGGCGGCGCTATTGAAGACGGAAGTGAGTGACGACATGAGGGCGGACATCATCACTGCAAGCATGATGCCCTTCAGACCTGGAATAGGGCAACATATATTTATAAGACGTGTGATATGGAACAGACATCATCATGGCCATCACTATTTTCAGACCTGCATCATAGCACAAAATAAGTATGATACCGGCGACATAAGCGCAGACTTCATGACGGGAAACACATGGAACAGGACCGACAGACAGACAGACAGACAGACAGACAATACACTTTATTGACGTAAAATTTACAGTTTCTTGTCATATAAACAATAATATAAATAAGATTCATCACATGATCGCTGTGAATGTAAATTAATATAAATACATATGCAATACCAGCTGTCAGTTTTGGAGGATGGACACGTTACATAATTATGTATCTATTACAAGGATATAAAGTGATTAAAGATATTAACATGGCACTAAATAAATATGAGGACTGCAGCATGAGGGCAGACATCATGACAGCCAGAATGATTACCTTCAAACCTGCAAAATGAAGAAAGACATCAGACACTTCGACAGGTGGGCAGGCATCATGGCCCTTATGACTTGACTCGGGGCATAAGATTAAACCTTTGACATGAGAGCAGATATCAAATGAATTAAATGTGTCACACAAGAAAATTAAAAAATAATTAAAATATATCTAAATGGATAAAAAAATAAAGCAGCAACAACAAATAAATAAAGTGACAAAACGTGTTAACCGAGGAATAGAAACACTGTCTTTATTGATATACATATATTTACTGACACATCGTTTAGGCCTTTGATGAATCATAACATCACACAGGACTAGTACATGATGTGTATGTATTCCGTGATGGATTTGAGGTAATATTGAGATCAGGGGCAAGCTGCATACAAAAGTAGTTTCGATGTACTTTTCACTGAATTTGTATGCAACCGGATGTTGCCAAAGGGGCTCAAAGGTGCATGGGGCGAATCATTTTGTACTTAATGGTAACATTAAAAAAAGGAAGTCACGGCACTATCTTCGGCTATTTTTTATATCGCATTTTCGGTAAATAACGATCAGTAAAATGTTCATATGCATTTGAAATGAATAGAAATAAAGAATCGAGTCGTTTCCAGTGTTATTTTTTTACTCTAATAAACAAGTGTTTCTAATGTCCAAATGAGCTTGACAACAGCCGGGACCGGCTGCGTCCGGTTTCTTTTGCAGTGAATAAAATGTAAGCGCTTATTAGTAATTAAATTTAAATTAAATATTGTGTAAGCAGGTATCATTTCCATGTACCTGCTTGTCCGACAATGATTACATTGTGCCTATTTTCAGTTGCTTTTTTAATGCTTTTCTCTACCTTCGTAACTCAATGAAGTTTTCCCGGAAAATGTCAGTTTCGTGATTGACCAATAAAAACTTACCTTCATATTCAAATTCCCCTTCAAGCATTGAGAATAAATTCACGATATTATCGTTACAAGAGAAAAACTATCTCAATTACGTTTAGGATTTTCTTAATTTATGCATTTAAAACATAACCTGGGACATTTTAAATAATAATTTCGTTATAAACACGTTTTTCCAAATTCTCAAAACAGTGTCATCCCTTATTTTTTTAATGTAACCATTAAGCACGAAATGATTCGCCCAATGCAACTCCGAGTCCCTGCAGATGTTGCAAAATTAAGTTTCGAGGCAAAGGAAAGTAATTTTCAAAGGTGCCTCGCGAAGTGACATGGTAAACAAATATGGTCGACAAGGTTCTTGATTTTCAAATCCGGAATGGATATTAATTAAATGGTCAATAAATGTTGGCATACAAAATGGTTTGTTTGTCGTTTCTGTTTGGATTAATAAAATCAGTTCAATTTTATATGTCAGTTAAATGCATTGATTATTTGCTAGATCTTGCAAATTGATATTAGTTTTAAACTGATGATAAATATTGTCTACGTTAGACGCCATCTTGAAAATACTTTCTTCGCCATAAAAGAGTAAAATCGTTACATAGAGCACGAAGAAAACGAGAATATGTGACATTGCAACACTTTGTCTGAGCAACTCGCCCCCTGACAGTCCATTTAGAACACGTGTTTTGTTTGTTTTAGTAGAACGTCTCACCGACATTTTCTTTTTCCATTTATTTTGGGACTTTTTCCACATGCATCACACCGTAGACAAATGGCCTGTCACTTTCACCTGACACCGGGCGGAAACTGTACAACAAAGGGAGATATTCCAGAAACATCTTTGAACCATTATACCGCTCAGGGTATATCGCGGCGTTGGATCGACCCCATGTCCTCCCAGATACAGAATGGACACTCTAACCCAAACTACGGGGCGCAGTAGATTGGCTCCGCATCAATCACTGCCAAACTGACTTACAACGTAACCATAGTGTATACCAAAAGTTACGCTATTGGTTACCTGTGATTTAGCTGTGAATTAGCTATTTTTCAACTCACTGTGGCAGAGAGAACTGTGCCCAACCAACTGGCCAGTGGGAAATGAAATTATGATCTCATTGGATAGAACCTGTTTTTAAACTTTTATTATTTCGGATGAAAATAATTTTTGAAAGCACTTTCTATTTCCAAATCCTTAAATTTTGTATTTATTTTTTATTTTTCTTCTTGTATTTATTTTTTATTTTTCTACTTTGTGCTTTTTTTAAATAATAACATGTATTACCTTTATATTTAAAGCCAAGAAACTGTTATTCTAGGGAATATCAATGACATCAAAATAAAACCTGAAATCTATCTTAAAGTTTGTATTTGCCATCCTAAATGATTTGTGGAAAAGGACCAGGTGTCCAACATTTTGAACACAAAATTTATGACTTGACTTTTTGAGTTTACCTTCGCTTCGACAGTATTTCAGTCACATAGCGACGTCCAGCTACTTACAGATGGAGGAAGACCCTGAATGCACGGAGGCATCCGGGTAGAACCACCGACCTACCGCAAGCCAGCTGGAAGGCTTCCTCAGATGAAAATCCGAATGACAAAATTATGAGCGATATAACACTGAATAAAGCAAACTCCGCGCACCGGTTACGTCACGCTACGCTACTTTAACCACTGCCACCAAACAAGTCACGTAATGATAGTTGAAACCATGTGGTCAACACTCATAATTTTATAAATTAATATTATTTGATTTTATTTTTTACTTTTCTCATAGTCACGAATGTTATTTTCATGGTTTATGACGAAACTGATATAAAAAAAATCATAGACACAAATCTTAGCAATGTTCTACTCTGCCCCATGCTTTGACTTGACTTGAATTGACTATTTGAGTGTACCGTCGCTTCGACAGTATTTCAGTCATATAGCGACGTCCAGCTAATTACAGGTGGAGGAAGACCCCGAATGCACGGGGGCATCCGGGTGGAACCACCGACCTTCCGCAAGCCAGTTGGAAGGCTTCCTCACATCCATGCTTTGAAACAAAAATACAATTATCTGAAATTCTATATCATCAATGTTTGGACAAATACCGATTGTCCTTCGCAAGTGGTCCATTTACAAATCCCAAATCATGACAGTCACGGTATACACTACCTACAGGGGCCAGTTCGAGCACCAGTTTAGGATAGGCGATGTTGGAACAACCAGACTCGTTATCACACACCGCCTTGCACACAGCCGGGTCGACACACGCCACCTCGTCTGTAGGGACCGGAGATATAAATTATCGCACAAAATCGAAGTATGAATTAAAAACAATTAAAAAAGAGATGAAAAACTAATAGGGCGAAAGATTAAAACCATATCATTATAACATTTGTTGATTTTTAATTATCATTATGTCATAACTTTGTCATAATCAAACTTTTACAAAAACGCATATTGCATTTGAATTCATTGGCAGAGAAAGCAACATATTTTTACCTTTGTGTCAATTCATAATTTGTTTAGATGCACAAGCAGTAATTTACATATATCATGACTTAGTAAATGTATAACTTAAATCTGATTGGAGTCACGTCTACCTTTTTGTAAACTGATATTTACAGTTGCATGTTTAGTATCATATGTCAATACTGCCATTTCATATTTACAAAATGAATGTTTTGTTTGTACCGACCAGTACTATTAAAAAATAATAAAATGTATGTTACAATAAATGAGGGAAAAAACGATAATGTTAAGATTAAAGATAAATATGCGAGTATACATAGAATAAATAATAGGTACAAAACAGTATATATATGTCACGGAACGTGTATATCAGACAAGTAAAAAATCGACGTGCGATACATTTGGTCGAAACGTATATGTCATGAAATGTGGTGAGATTAAAAATACCTCATCAAATACATTGTAGTTAAGGATGAATAATGTTGAACTTGATACAACGAATTAATTCATAGACCAAGCTAAAATTTCTACATAAAACGATATCTTAAAAGTATTGTTATTTTTTTTAAAGTTGTCCAGCATGATGATTGTGAATTAGTAAAGGCTCTAAAATCAAAACCTTCCAGGGGCATGATTCAGTTTTTGCCTTCTATATGCCCTGGCCAAAGAAGGATTTAATTGTGTTTTAAGAACATGATACCAAAATGATATTAAAACAAATTTAAAATTTATCAACATACAATGGCCCTGGGCCCATATTTACACATATTCCTTAAGATCAAGATTAAGATTTCTGACTTTGATTACTTTAAAGCCATTTTTTTTTATTTTCATTACTTTTAGTTTATCCAAGAATAGTCTATTCTGCAATCGTACCCACCTGGATAAAAAATCAATTAAACAATCAATTTATTAACCCACCTGTATATAACACACGGCTAATCATGCCAGGGAAGATTATCAGGAAGAGCGGTAGAATCTTCAGGTACCCGGCCACGATGGTGGCGCCGCGAGCGTGACCGATATTCTTCGCCGCCAGGGCGCGCTGTACTATAATCTGGTATTCCGCAGTTAAAGGAAACATGTTTATTTAGTTTCAATAATAAAAAGAAAAAACCAACAAACCATGCAACTCTTTACTACAAAATACAGATAATTATCTTTTAGCAATGAGTACTTAATGGGTGGAGTATCCATTTATGGTTTGCTTATTTTTGCTCGTACAAACATGTATATAAATATACATTTACACAAAATTGATTTTTTTATTTGTTTTAAATTTGATATAAAGCATAGATGTTATCAGTCATAATTTTCAGTCATCATATAGAGCTGATTTCCCCCAAACAGGCAGAAAAAGGATTATATATTAGGTATCTTTTCACCATTAAAAGAACATGTTTTGAAGAGGTGCGTGCGTTACAATAAGCACATGTCAACACCACCGATGCTCTAATTCTGCAATTGACATCCCGCTTCTAACCTTCTTTTCCTTATGCTTCAGTCACACTACACCGTATAGCGTTAACGGACGTCCAACGCATAACAAAATTTTCAATCCGTCCATGTCCGTTCGCATGCGTTTCTTTTCCGTTTATCATGCGGCGTTTGCGCTTCTTGTCCGGCGGTGTCCGGCGGTGTTCGTTCCGTTCGGTGGAATGTTTTGAACATGTTCAAAATTTGGAACGTACACCACCGGATAAAGTTGTCCGTCAGATGTACGGTAACCATGCGCTGGTATGCGTTTTGTTCGTTACTCGTACGTTCCTTATTCTGTACTTGTCCGGTTCGAGTCCGTTCTTGTCCGGTGGACCTGATTCACGGCCGGACTACTAACGGACATGCAGCGGATGTAACGTATGTTAAACGGACGATAACGAACAAGGGACGTATAAGAACTGATAAATAACTGACATGAATCGATGGTCCACCGCACAAAACTGATGATGAATAAAACGAGGTTTCACTGGTTATAACTGTCATATATTTTCCTGCATTTCAAGTGTAAGGACCTTCTGAAACTTTGATAGTTTGAGTTAATGATCCACATATCATGGAGTGTCGCGTTAGAGCCCGCCTGCAGTATCAAGTGGCCGTGATCCAGGCACGTATTGACCTGTTGGATGCGAATGTGGATATTGTCGCTTATGAAAATAGGAGAAGGACTTGGTAGATCTAAGTCTTTTGGAATTTTTACAGACGGAGTTTCTTCCTCAGTAACCTCAATGGTTTCTTGTTCTTGAACAGCATCATTATCAGGGGGAGGAGGGGGTGACCTTGGAGTATTCCTCCGTCCCCTGGCCTTACCCTTCCCAGCATTGGTAGCCTTGGCTTTTGGCATTTTGGAGCACGTGTGTGATCTCTGAGAGCGAG
Organism: Solen grandis; assembly: GCA_021229015.1. NCBI lineage: Eukaryota > Metazoa > Mollusca > Bivalvia > Adapedonta > Solenidae > Solen > Solen grandis. The sequence continues at coordinate 42,292,439 of CM037778.1, read as the reverse complement.
GAAACTATTATGACGAAACGAAAAAAAATATCGGACTATTTATACCAGTTTTGTCCGTCACGTGACCGGTAGAAATACGCTCGTCGAACGTTCAAAGAACTTTTTGTCAGTTCTTCATGCGCTGCGTGTACGTTTTGTGCGGTACAAATCCGTTACTAGTACGGTGAAGTCCGTTAACTGTACGTCGTTCATCCGGTATATGTGCGTTGATCGTTCGGTCATTGTGCGTTTTGTACGTTTTATGCGCCCCGTACAGCGATCATGAGAGCACCGAGCAGCAGCGGGAAATGCTTTTCATCACCGGATAACTTTCAGCCGCATTTTTCTTTGCGTTTGGCGTCCGTTAACGCTATACGGTGTAGTGTGACTGAAGCATTATAATTTAAAACTTTATATTTTATCAGCACTATGATGCAAATTAAATAAGACGTTTACCTGTGAACATGAATTTGATTCAAATTCAAATGTGCAGGATTTGGGTAATATTATATAACACGTGACCTTGAAAACTGTAAAATGATTGTATAGGGGAAGGGCCGTAACTAATGTTGCTAGAACTTGTGGCTCGACCCCATTTTAATTTCAAATTTGAAATAAAATTTGTTTAAACTAAACTACCGCCGATTCAAATAAAAAACTGAACATGGCTCATACGTAAATATTGTACCTGGCTCGTGCACCAGTACCACATAGAAGCGAGCGTCGACCGGAAGATGACCCCAGGCCAGGGCAGGTCCGAGTTGACGGGGTCGCGAAGTATGTGGAAGGCATCATCCCGAGGTAGTCCGCACGTTGAATTCAAGCTGTCGTTGTAGGTGGAGGGCATAGCCTCGAAATATTTGTATTGTAGGGCCAACAGTCCGCCTACCTTCACATAGGCTGGGTGGAAAGAAAAAATGTACAACGATCACATGTTTCTATGTAGAGGACAGAGTTTATTAAGACATTCCTATAGACAACAAAAGCGAGTATACATAGGCTTCATTTGTCTCGAGAAATGTATTTTTTATTTCATCCTACTTAGTCACCTTAATTTGTGATCCACTTCATTTTGTCAAATCGATCGATCTATTTTATTCCAGGTTAAATAGGAAATAGAAAAGATGTTTGAAATAAATCAATGATATATTTGATGTTTTTCAGAGCTACTGTTTGTTGGTTTTTTCTACACCTGGAATCAAAATAAACAGCATTTCAATTTGAAAATTCATCACAGAATGAAGAGAAAATAATCATAGGCATTTGCATCGAAGTTTTGAACAAAACTGTTTTAATATCAAAACTGTATGAAAATTAAGAAAAGGCAAAGTATGTTCGCATATTTAAGATTTGTATTTTTCTGTTGTTGTTTTTTTCTCCTTTTTTTTTTTATATTCTAAAGCGTTAGATATATCAGTGGACAGATTTCTTTATACACATTTTTTCACATGTAATGCAGCTTCTTAAGTTATTTCAACATATTCAATTTAGAATAGTGGTCTGTGTTACTAATGAATTGGCGGTCCTAATTTCATTTAGGACAAGCAGGTGTCAATTACCAAGAACTGCCAGCACCGCAGACCCTGCAACCATGACAATTGTCTGGAAAGCATCTGTGAACACCACTGCCGTTAGTCCACCTGACAATAAATAAATTTGTAAATATCACAACGTACCTGTTACTTCCCTTACAGTCTTCAATTTCTTGTAAGGGGAGATCACTGCGTAAGATTAACTAACTATACACACCGTTTTCCTTTAGCTCAAATCGCAGTCTCTCATATAGCCAGCGTTTCCATTTGTCAGATTTAAGTCACAGTTCAGTTAATTTAAGAATATTTGAACAGAGCTACTGAAAGCAAGCCGGAAAGCTTCCTTACATATATACTATTTTTATAGTGAATCCTGGAACTTTTAATTCCTACTACATACGGCCAACACTGACCCGTTTGAGATGAAAATATCAATATATAGTTTAAAACATGAAAATGAATAATAAAATAACTATGCAGTCGTTCGAGTGTGTATTTTCCATAATATGGCATTTTCCTCTCGTCCAGTCAGGGGCTGGTATTTGTTTATAATTACCGTGGACTGTAACGCATAGGTCAATCAGTAAGTTTGGATTATGCAACCACGTAACTCTTTTGTGAGGTTTTGTCGCTAGTGGCAGGAAAATGCCATGTACTAAATAGCTTAGTTCATATTTAACTACACGATTTTCTCACCCAGGCTCCGCCATCGTGAATATATCGTGTAAATGCAACTATGAACTACCCTTTACTTAACCGTACACCTTAACTGATATGCCAGCTTCACATGTTGCGGTACTTTCCTGTTTGAGGGACTCGTAACGGTGGTACACTAATTGTTATTTCAATATCGCGATTCTGAATTTACAAACCTTTATATTTGCTGTACAACTACTAATTGTTATTTCACTGATATCATTTCCATATCATGATTTTTGAGAGAAGACGATGTCCATGCCAGGGTTGCGATTATCATTAACTGCTCTTGATTGCCGAGCATCCGTGCATTTCATGGTCCTCGTCAGTCAAAATCGCAATGTTATAATAAATATTTGTCAAGATCAACATAAATACTTAATGAGGTAATATCAAATAATTAGTATTTAAATTTATTGATAAATATGAACATGCAAAGTTCTGAATTGAAGGCATTTATCCACTACTAGAATGAATATCAGTTTCCTTAATTATTATTGTTCTCTAATTATGACATTAACATATGATGATACCTATTATTGTATATATTGCTGTTATGATAAGCAGAGCTGTTATGGAGAGGTAGGTGTTCCAGCCAAGCGCCTGTTGGATAAAGACTGCACCTGCATAGACGTCCACCTGAATGTCACTGATCAGATTTGTACATACATATGAATCATTCGACTGTTTCATAAGTATTTTAAACATTATAGTTTAGGGATCAAATAAAACCAAAGTATGAAGGCTTCATTTCAGGGACATTGCAAAATGTAGGATCTATTTTACATCGACGTAAGAATAAAATAATAAGGAGAAAAAGATGAATTCCAGAGATATACATGGTACAAGACAGAAAACACTAAACAAAATGAATTGTAACTGCCGCAGAAGTTATCATATATGTAGACGCCACTTCCGTCCACAAGGCATTTCGTACTTACCGATATTGTTGAGATAATATAGATGACTAAGGATATGATACTCAGATAGAGGCGTATCCTTTGTCCCCCGAACCTTCGTTCCAAATACTCTGGCATTGTGTACACCTGAATGGGGAAAAACAGAAAAAAATCTTATAATAATGTCATGTTAAAAGAAGAAACATTGTTTAAACATTTTTTTTAAAATATTTTCATATCAAACTTGTGAAAATGTGTTGTTTTTTTTCTTTCACCACGAGTGTTTCTGTGTCTTAGCAACGCACTTACTCCGGAAGTGAGGTAAACAGGAAGGAAGATCCAGCCGAGCATGAGCAGTAGCAAAACAGCCTGAAACAATAACATAACATAGCGTATCACATTGACGTATCATTACAGTACATGATTAAACCCAAAACATATCGTATGATATGCATAGACACGTAGAATGTTTAATGCAATTAAAAGATTTCTCCATGCGTTTTAAAGATTGAGACTCCTTCTTTTTCAGAATGACAATAATCAAAGACCAATATGCTTATATGGACAATCATTTAAAATATTTATATAATATAAATAATTGTTAAAATTATTTTATAGTATGTTACTTATTTTATGTAACTTGACAGTTCTCCAAGTCCTAAATCCTTAAGATTATCTAGCATAAATTCCTTTACAATATTCTAGCAAAGAGGAATGAACATTATTTTGTGTCATCACTAACATGTTCCAACAGAATACTATAATCAAATTATATATGAATTATATAACATGAAGTATTTCATAATTTGTATATAACATGAATGATACAACATAATTATATAACATGAAAAAGAAAAGGAACTGAGTAAGGAACATCTCTATTCGAGATGTATCATGAAATTCAGGTTGTTTTTGCTAATACATTAATCATTATAACAGTTGCAGATTGTGACGTACTCCCCACTCGAATGCCACGACAGCTATCCCAGACTTCGCTCCACTTCCGGCTAGTCCAATGAAATGTTCACTCCCTATGTTACTGGCAAATAGGGAGAATCCGATCTGTTGACGACAAGAATACAGAAATACAGAATGCAGAAATTGAAATAGGGTCTTACAAATCTGGGACAGTGACCTGGAAAGGAAGGGAACCTGTTATAATCATATTTTTCAAATGTTTAAAAGGACTTCAGTGTATAGGTAAGTATCCATTGACTTGAAAACTCTTTTTGCTCTATGTTTATAAAGGCTGCATTTACTATAAAACGCTTACGATTATTTAATTGACCATAGTTACAATATAATGATGGTTGATGGTTTAAATACCTTAAACAGGAAGAACAAAACTTAGTCACTGCTGAAATTTCCAACATTTCTAAAAAATTATAACTATAGCTATAAAACTTTTAATGCATTAGTTTAAACATATTTTATTGATATATTTTACATATAAAATTCATTTAAACATAGTACAAAATAGGATGAAATCGAAAGCTAAAAGCTTATTGAGATTTTCTCCTTGATGATTAAATTGTGAATATATGGCGAATTCATTAAGAATTACAAATAATTTTTACATAAACATATAGAAACAAAAGGAAATATGGGAAAAATAGAAAAAGAAAAAAGGAAAACATAAATAAGAACACTCATACTCATTTAGAGAGGGGTAGAGAGAGGGAGAGGGAGAGTGGGAGAGATGTTTTGTAGGACGGGGAAGTGAAGCCATATTCTTGAACATAGACGTTTACTGATGACATACGAGTATGAAAACATGTCATATTTACTTATTAGAAATACGTAAAGTAAGGACTGGAAAGGTAAATCAGGAGAAACGTTTAGATTTTTCAATATATAGATGCACTGCGGAAAAAAGTTTAATATTTTCATCGGTTGACAAGTTTCTGTTTCCAAAAAGAAGATTATTTAGGGTTATTTCACATAGTTTATTCACTTCGCTAAAAAGTTTAGGACGAATATGTTTATATTTCTGACAGTCGAAGAAGAAATGTTTGGATGTTTCAGGGACACCACAAGTACAATTCGGAGTATTCACAATGTTTTTGGAATATAGATCATTTGCTAGGCTGCTGCAATTGGTTCTTAGTCTTGAGTGATAAATTTGATTTGAGCGCTTGCCGTAGTAGTAATACTCAGGAACAGAAGGTGTATTTGGTTTAAGTTGACGTTTGAAAGATGATAAGGAAGTTGCATTTTTCACGGAGTCCGGAAGTTCATTGTACATTCTGGATGTAGAAGGAATAAAGGAATCATAATACAAGTTTGTTCTTGAACGGGGTATATTAAGGTTACCATTTAATGCATTAGGGTTTTTATTGTTGAAACACAATGCATTTGACATAATATTGTGTAATCGGGGACAAAATACATTTAACTGATGTATTTGTAGTTTTCAGTCAAGCTGGGGGAATTAATATGCCATGCTACCAAGTGGATAAAATGCTTTCGATTATTACAGTTATTTAACTTATTTTAAATTGAGAACAAAACATTCTAACATCATACTACAATAAAACTATTGACACAAGAAACTTTTTTCTCTCTTTTTTATAAGCTTTATCTGACCCTGTGTATTACTATACATTAAACAGTAGGTAAAATCCTTCGTCAAAACCCACGGCATATGTCCCCTTATTTTTACCGTATATACCGTGCGATTTTCAACTGGCAAATCTTCGTTTTCAGGAATACGAGTATAAATCAGCCCCTAGTACCTGCGTAATTATCTGAATACTCTTCATTAATTTACAAATGCAATAATCTGATCAACTGTTCATCGATAAAAAGAATCCCTTCGTCGGATTACCCACGGCTTCTGATTACATTTCTCTCCATACACCATCTGTAGTTTTTTCCACTTTCGTTTTGTCTAATACATGAGAAACCGATACAGTGATCCGATTGGATGCAAGATAATATTGTCTTGCCTGGTGTTAACCAGTCCGATTGCTCGAACCTTAATTTTCAATATCATATATGCCATAAATCCCTCATCGCTGAGGTTCTTTCCTCCACTTGAAGAATATCCATAAGGTAAACGTCATTTTGATTGGTTTAAATATTTTGATGCTTTATGCGTAAAATTGTCGATTTGCTGGTTGAAAATCCCACGGTTTAGGAATGGAGAGTAACGGAATGAATTGACCGTGGGTGTCCGATGACGAAATGACCCTTGCTGTCTCCGCTACGGATCAAATGAAATGCCTGATAAATAAGTTATGAGTAAGAGGATTTGCTTATTAAATCACCCACGGTCGATTAAGCGAACGTAGGTTTTATGTTGAAAATCATGTTTAAAAAATGTGGAGGTTTGAAAACCTATCGTTACCAGTATATGATAATTTTCTGCTGCAACGACAACTCATATAAGAATGAGAAAAAAATGCTTAAAGTGACTTGCTTACATAAAAGATACTGTTTCAGTTGGAATTTAAACAAAGACGGGCAAAGAAAATCTTCATTAAGAGTATCTCAAAAAAAAAAATAATAATAATAATATTAAAAACAGTGACGTCACTCCATAGACCTGATAAAGATTATCGCCTATATCGGCCATGCAATATTTGAAAGAGTTTGAATTTAAGACCAAGATGGTAGGGCAAAAATAGGAAGAGTGGAGACGGGTGTGGTCATACTTACTGGCAGCCAGTGCATGGTGCGACCCGCCAGGAAATAACCTTTCACTGTCTCTCTGCCTTTCCGACATGATGCCTGCATAAAAATAATAAGTCAACCTGCATTCCAATCTTTTACATAACATACAACCCAGCATAAAAAGCATGTCCTATATATCTTTTTCATATAACTCTATTAACATAAATGAACTATTTTTTTTTAAATTGATACGAGTATTTAAGCATGGACATTAAACAAACTTACCTTAAAAATAACGTATTTTCACGAGTTAAATAGTTCCTGAGAGGTTCCACTGAAGCCTTAACATGAATACACTGGTTTTGACTTTACGATTAAAGACGCAATACTTCAGAGAAGTCATGACACGTCTAATTTGATTAATGCGTTTGTCTTTGGTAGGCAATTACAATCAAACATTTCATTCGTCACCTGTAAGCAAAAATAATTTTGATGCGAAGCATCAAAGACGCCGCGCATGTTTTTGAAGCACGACTTAAGGGCGTATGTGACAGTTTGCTACATTTTTTTTCAAACTCCAACGCAGTGACTTGGTTCCGTTTAGCTTCGCATCATTCACTGCCATTATTAAATTTACAATTACATCTCGACCTTCAATAAAGTATTGCAACACCTTTAGCTGGTTTGGTTTAGGGACAAATAAGCTGTCATAATCCCGAACAGCATCCAGCATGGTTGAAGCCATTTTAGTTTCACTTTCAATTTTTGACTTCCGGTTTTTTGTTGCTGTGTAGAAATAATGATATTCATGCTACGTATTTTTTTTTTTTATATAATTTTGTCTTTATTATTTCTATTACATAATAAAATAATCCAAAAATGTGATAAATTTAAAAAAAAAATTAAATAGTAAACAGCTGAAATCGAGCTATCCTAAACTTATTATGGCAGTGATTGATGCGAAGCTAAGCGGAGCCAAGCCACCGTTTTGGAGTTTGACATTTTTATATAAACAAAGAAGATTTTTTTTAACTTTGCATTATTATAGCGAATCATAAAAAACAGGGGATCACCGTCCTACAGTTTGAGTTATCTGTCCCTGAATGTGATATTTTAGCACTTTTACTCAAGGGCAGATAACTCAAATAATGGCAAACAACACCTCACCTGTTATTACAACGTAGTTTGTTCTCAATTTCTTTAGAAGGATATTAGGATTTAGGTAAGATATTTTGTTAAAGTATTATGAGTTTTGTTTCGCTGTTTTTCTACCAAGGTTTGTAGGATTTTTTATGTTGATGTTATATTTTTCCGAATGAATTGTTCAGAAAACTACTGCATTCATCATCAGAATTTTAAATTAGGTTTGTTTCATGGCTTAAAACTTGGGTATACCTGACTGCAGTGTTTTCTATGTAAGTTTAATTTCTCAAGAATGATTTTAAGATTGATTTATGGTATTATTGTGAATCATATGAACTGAACTTTGTTTACCTATTTTTCGTACCAAGGAATGCATTTATGTTATACCTATCTGAATTAAATATTGAAAAAAATGTTAGAACGTTTTCTGGTGTGTAGGAAAAAAAACTTTTTAAAAAAAAAATAATTAATTAGAAGTTAGAAAAAAGTATCTTTTGTTACAGATATAAAATGGTCATTTATTATACATAAAAGCACAACGTTTGAATTTTCAAAAACACATTCATAACAAAAAAAAAATGTTTTTGAAAACTGAAACTTAAACATCATTTTTCTCGAAAAGTGCAAATAGTTAGTTACGACAAATCGTTTTTCAGCAAAAAACCCAAGTCACCTAATGTAGACGATATGCTAAGAGATCAAACCGCCCTAGTGTATGTGATCCTCTGATTTCATGTCGAGTCACACTCATATGTTCTGTCAAATACCTCTTTTATTCAGTTGCATGCACGTTGTATGTTCTTGTTTCGATTATTACGGTCGAGAAAACAGCAGGACTAACCTTTTTAGAAATATCCTTAATTATTTTCTAATGGAAGTTAAACTGTGTGTAGACTGCATACAATTCCAATGGGTATAAATTGTTTAATTTTAGGCACAAGTTTGCAAAATTGATAATGGTAGCCTTAGGATGAGACAACCCAGATTAAGGTTGTGAGAAGTGGAACAATCTTTTTGGTTGTTTTGTGGTTTTTTTTTTGGTTTTTTTTTTTGGTTCGGGGGTGGGGGGAGGTGTTGCCCTTTAATATCTTAATATCTTGTTTAATATATATACCTTTATCCAAACATAAAAAATAAACAAAACAAGAGATAAGATACTTGTGCTTACACAGGTCTTATCGTTCCAAAAACCTCTTACGGCACTTAGTTGCCTTTAAATACGTTTTTTTTTATTTATTATTTGATCAAATGGCGGGGTTCTTTTCCTATCGTATGCATTACTTTATCACATTACAGACTTTCGTGATAGAATCGTTAGTACCTGGGTAAATTAGGATATGACTGAGTTTGTTTCATCCTTCCCTAACTTTTACCTGTTACATGGAGGTTATAGAAAATAAACTGATTTTTTTTCGGAACATTTTTTGCAGTTTGATCAAAGTTCCTACTGATTGACGATGGTAAGATGCGCACTGACTGATCCCATGATGTAAAGAGTTATACAGGGATCATAGGTTAATTATGTCTATGTTTTTCATTACAGGTTTAGCGATTTAGATTGAGGTTAGATTAGATCTGATTAATTGGAGCACCTGACGAATGATTATATATGTGATTCATCTAAATGTAATTATGTATCTAAATATATTTACTGTCAGGACCCTCATGCGTATGTTTCGCTTTATTGTCTTGATTAAATTCAACACTTTATACAGTAACAAAATTGTGAAAGAAACAGAGCACTAACCTTACCAATCGAACCAATATATGCACTTCCGGTGCAAATACACGAACCAATATATGCACTTCCGGTGCAAATACACGAACCAATATATATGCACTTCCGGTGCAAATACAGGTTCTTGACAAGGTATACGTAATACAGCGCTATATTGCAAGAGTATCAAGAACAAAGACTAAGGTAAGCAGCCGCCATATCTAAATACGTTAATATATGTGATGATTTTGTCTTTCACAATATCAAAAATAAAGATAATTCTAAAAAAAAATTCTACATTTCAATTTATTTTGATGACGTAACGGGACATAAGGTAATTTAGGATAGCGTCAAAAGTTAGTTGATGCTCATAGGCTTATATTATTTCATGTTTTTTCCCTCTTTTGTTTTGTCTTATTCTAATGTCGGTGACGAAGGTTTTTATTAAGCAACTCTTTGAACCACAACTAACGTGCCGGAAGTGGTTAATGTTGAGGAAAAAATTGACAAAGAACCTTACTAATGAGTCAAAATGAACAAGATCGTGCATGCAAAACATGAAATGTCTTGGCTAATGCTTGGATGGTTGCAAAAATGTCTTTTTTACAAATGTTAAAGACAAGTGAATGCCCTGATATTTTAGGCGAGGTGTACTTTGGACATATATAAAATGAGAGTGCGTGTATATGATCTTAACATGGATGTTATTAAAGAAACATACTCAGATTTTAATAAAATTCAGTGGGGGCCATACCACGTGGCATGTGACGTCAATTTAAGCTGTCACATGCAACATTTTCTGCCTCGATTCGGAAGAGAAAACCGCTGAAGTATTTACATTCTGTATCAATTTTTATGGGATTTAGCGATTGCGAAGCGGAAAATCGTGCCATCCTAATGATTCTTTTTTCAGATGTACAGTATTTCATAATATTCGGGAAACCTTCAGAGTTCGAAAAGTTTTGTTTGTTATCTCGTAAAGAACATCAATATCAGTTTTCTCATCCAAGTTAATAAGAAAGATGCTGCTCGCGACAGCATATAATGACGTCACATAAGTGGTAGGCCCACACTGTATATGTAAAGTAACATTTAATTTTAATGTCAAGTTAAAGTTATGTTTACCACATCCTACACTAGCCAAGCGTATGTAACATGCATGCATGCTGAACATTATCGAAACCCGGACAGCTATTATGTGTGACGGTGTTATACTCAACATGTCTATCTGCTTTTACCTGCACACTGCGGATTGTAAAGAAAATAAAATTTTCAATATGTGAAAATGTTTAAAATTGAGCACTTCATAGTAGCATTATCTACGGAAGCACTGACGGGACAGGTATTTCTCTTTTATTATCTCGTGGCCACGAGTTACTAAGAAAAAAAGGAAAAACAAATCTTGCTAGATCGTGGCAACGGATATAACTAAGAAAAACACAAACACGATTATTAACTCGTGGCCACGAGAAATAAGTAAGAAAAAAAAAATACCGCTATCACGTGGCCACTAGATAATCTAACGATTTGATTGGTCAGTTAACTCGTGGCCAGGAGATAGCTAACTCGTGGCCACGAGTTAGCTGACCAATCAAATCGCTAGATTATCTAGTGGCCACCGGAAAGCGATGTCTTTTTTTTTCTTAGTAACCCGTGGCCACGAGTTAGCGAGATTTGTTTGACCAATCAAATCGCTAAATTATCTCGTGGCCACTAGATGGCGATATTTGTTTTTCTTAGTAACTCGTGGCCACGAGTTAGCAAGACTTTTTTTTTTCGTTTTTTGCTTTGTTAGTAACTCGTGGCCACGAGTTAGCGAGATTTTTTTTTCTTAGTAACCCTGTGCTTCCGTTATTATCAGGAGGAATAAAAAGAAGTTATGTATTAGTATAACATTAGTTTAATTGTGCCTCATACAGTCTCATTTGGACGCATTGGCAAACAGAGCAAACCCAGGGTCTCCCAGGAGCTGTCAGACCAGGAATTGTCAGACCAGGGTCTTCCATGCGCTCTCAGAAAAAGGTCTTTCATGCGCTGCCAGACAAGGGTCTTCCATGCGCTGCCAGACAATGGTCTTCCCTGTTTGCTCACACATTAGTGAAGTTCAAATCCCATACAGAAACTTGTTTTATATGCCATATAAAGTTAAGCAAATTAATATTTATCAAGTCATAAATTCATGGCGATTAACATTAGACAGTTACATAAATAACACTTACATAAATTAGCACACTTTTCGTCCAGGGGTTATCTGCATAATGAGAGATTGTTTCTTTATTTATATTTAGTTACGGTACACAACCCTCGATAACTAAAGAAGTTCAATAACCCCTTCTGACACAGTGGTTGGAAATGTTATGTATCTATTTACTTATTAACGTGTCAAAATTGAATGAAGGCTTATCACGAGAAGAGGTTGAAGATTTAAGATAGTGAATTGAGTAATACCTCATCTGTGTTGAGGTGTACCATAAGGGCATAATTGCGTTATCTACTGCAATTTCTACTGTAATGTTACAGGTGCAACTTTATTTAAAAAAAATGTTGCAATAACTGCAGCTGTGAATTTACAATTGCAGCTTTAAATTATAACTGTAATTGCAATATTACAGCTGTAACTATGATTTTAGATGCAAATACAGCTCGCAACTTCGGAATAAAACTGCAACTGTAATTACAGTGGAACGTTATAACGAAAAAAAAAACAAAAAAAAAAAACTACAGAAAATAATTTAAAAAAAAAAAACAAGAAAAAAAAAATGTTTTCTGAAGGTCCGTGATACATATTTTAACGCAAATCGACTTCGGTTTAGCGAATTTATTTTTGACAGTACAATTAACAAACGACAGGTAATTGCCTTCGGCACGGCAATTTATTACCGCTATCGATTATGCTTAAAAATGATGGCTTGATTTGTTATGACATATTTACCTGTGAAAAGTTAGAAAAAGGTACTACAATTATTCCTTTGTTAAGAATAAAAAAAAACAAAAAACATTTCAATGAAAATCGACTTGAGCTGTTGTGTTGTGTTGTTACGCTCATACAGATTTTATTAAGTAATACTGAATGGAAATGAATAGAGGTTTAAAACGCGAGCTATTACTGTAGAGACTAAATTTGAAATCCTTACTTAAGTTTTAAAAGGTTTAAAGAAAAAGGATATCGCAGGAAGGTTTGGAATACTGCCTAGTAATTTATCAACAATTATAAAAAAAAATGAGAGAGAAATTCGTGATTCATATCAGGACGCATTTTTGAAATTGCTTTCGCTGATTAAAATTATCATCATCATTGATTTAACGTATCGTCATTTCTTTTGTGTTTTTTTATTGTGTAAGGTATCCTTATGTTTTTCATACAACAACAATATTAAACCAATTGCATCAATTACCACAGCGAGATACGTTATATCCACGTATTATAACGGAATTTCGTTGTATCGACCAACGAATTTTGGATATAACGAATCAATTTGTCGTGTCCCTAGGAATTCTTTATATGCATGTTTTACTATACTTACAGTTGCAACATTTTTCCAATTATAAACATTAATTTCAACTGCAGCTATAACAGTGACTGTACATTTGTAACTTACTTAAACATGTATGTGAAAGTCTAGTCATTGTAAATCTAAGTTTAGATACAACTGCAACTTGGAATCTACGTCGCAACTTACAAAATACAAATGCATATGCATGTATATAAATGTACAGACATAAAAAATTCCTTAAAAAACATAATGACTATTTCTATGTTTCAAACTAAATTATTTACAATTTTAGCGTTTAAAAATAGTTCATGGCGAAAATAAAATGAACATTTCCCCAAAGAATTGTGGTTTTATCACCATTTTATCGCAACTGCAAAGTTAATTTCTTTTGTTCCGAATAGTTATCCGTAGACGGTAGGTTCACACGAAGATAGACGAAAAACAAAGTGTATATGCATAGTCAGGTATCTAATTGACTGCTGTGACACCGGGCTAAATATGTGTGTGATCTCTTGGCATTAACATATTATCTCTATGAATTGCACACTACTGCAGTGACCGCATACCATGTTACAAAATGGCTATATGATATGTTCATTGTTTATATCTCTCTAACTAGACTTATATATGTACAGTAGAAGTAGTCTGTACATATTCGACAGTGTTAAAATTCACAAATCAACTAAAGTTTAATTAAAAAATTCCTTTTTTTTTTACAGGGGATATTTCAACATTATAATTCGTATTTTTAAAGATATGACTATGTTGGTAGATAGTTGTTCCCTTCTTCTGACCAAGACAATTATTAAACAAAGTTAAGACTTATATTAAGATGTTTCCTGAACATGACCTCTGATATATCATTGTTTTTGCCTAGTTTCGTGACACCATCAAGTTACAACCCGTTTTACCTTGCACGAGTACGGTCGTTACAGGAAAAGATAAACACGCCATTTTCTTCAATGGACTCTATCAATAAGCACATCGCCACAATAAGTCTTCCTATTGCTCTTGGCTACAGTTTATATTATTTATATCACTGTGGAAGCACATATAAAACAACAAACTTTCGATCAATATTTCATTTATATAAGGATTTCATTTTATAAACACATGAACTTAATATAGGCAAAAATGTATCCAATATTGAAAAAAATATTTAAAATAAAATGAATCCAAATTGAAAAACGAACCCACAACCCTCGCTGACAACGTCTGCATGGCGAACATCTTACCTACTGGACCAATGGGCCAACAGTGTTTTTTTTTTTATCATATATATGTAACTGGGAGCTGGAAATTCCAGCCAATGATGGTTCAAAATACTAGTTTCTCCGAATGCTTGCGCATTGTCTTTTTTCATTACAGTTTATTAATCAAAGCGCTGATAACGCTCATTATTATGATTATGTCGCAAATCTTTCAAATCAAAGTAAATTTAAAAAAAAACGAGGATCAAATTTTCAAACGATGCCAAAAAACCAAATGTTATAAACTCGCTTTAACCTTACCATTAAAATGATAATTTAAACACGTAATTGCAAGTGCAAGACATATCACCTAACTCAACAATACAACGCTAGTGGACAACGGAAATGCATTTAGTAGTAACCTGTATTATATATATATATATATATATATCTCTTTGAAATAATGGATTATCCCAAGGATCATCCTTAACGTATTTTTAAAAAAATATTTTGCTTGATAGGGGCTAAACATGCAAAAATTATTTTCATTAAGCAATAGACGTTACACATTTTTGTTTTGAGGAAAGAAGCTACCAGTATTTTGTGCCTAATTCATTAGTTTTCGTTTTCACATTTCACTGACTTCTCCTACCATAGACCTTATCTTAAAGGTCAACCACAAAGATTTAATTTTCATTATTTTCTGTTAGAATACCTTAGTGTTAGACCTTCTGTACAAAAATTATGTTAAATTATTTGTAGTTTGTATGTAATCGGCTATTGAATGTTGCAAAAATGACCCAGGTGAGAAAAGTTTGACTGACTTCTCTCCCTTTGCTATGACGTCATCAATAGACTAAACTCTGCCAGCACTGTATATCTTATTGAACAGTTACTGTAACTAATTTCAAGCTAAATTCAAGATGACAATGAACGAATAAGGGTGAAAATGTGTAGCTCAATTAATTAATTTACATTCCTATAAAAATATTAATATGTATTCTTTATTCAGACTTTATAAAAGTGGTCGCTTTATGAACTGAATAGTGATTGGGGGTGGGGGCATAATGAAGAAAATGTCATATCAGGATGTATTCTAAAAACAATATTTGATAATATTGACTTAAAGGTCCTGATATGAGTAACGTTTAAAAACGTTTTACATTCATATCAAAATCCCTCTTATTTTCCGTTAAAATAATGTATTTGCGTTGGGTTTCCACAAAGACCATATTTCTAAATGAGAATATCCCAAACATATCTACTGATAAGAATTAACTTTTTGGTTTCGTATGATTATATAGTTTCCTGTTTGGGGTCAATCAGGGGGTTACCGGGTTAATTGATCCGGGTGTGTATGTCGGAGAGATTGGTGGTGACCAATTGATGGGTATGATTTATGGCCCTGGGTGTGACATATTGTCAAGCCAATCACCTTGAGATGTGAGCAGACGTTTACAGAGGGCAAATAGTGCAAATATATAAGATATAGCACAGACATAATTTATGCAGGTTGGTGAATATGTCTATGGATATAGGAAGGTTCTGTTGGTCCCCATTATTATTCAAATCAAACCGATTTTATAAGTTCTGTCTTTGTGGGGTATAGAAAAAAATGTAAATGTGATTCAGATTATCTGAAAATGACATGAGAAAATATTTTATTTAAAACTTGATTTATTGGCGAATGAATACATGTAGTTATGGACTGACGATAAAAGCTCTTCTTTTTAAATGGAATTATGATATAAAGGAAGAAAGGAATAAATGCGTGAAAGAAATGTAAGTACTACTAAATACATTTTTTTTATTTCTTCCTGTGTTTCAATGAGTAAAAGTTATGGTTTATTGCTTCCTTTACAAACAAGCGTCAGTTCATAAATGTTCGGGAAATACTGCCCTGCAGCTAACAAAATCGGCATTTAACATACTTTAAGAGATTTTTTTTTCGCAAAAAAATGTTTGTTCGTGGTTTCCCTTAGGTAAATGGACAAAATAGGAAAGGTTTTAGAAAAAGTAAAATTTTCTTTGTAGTTCACCTTTAAACAGTAAGAAATATATAATGATCACCGCCCAAGACCGCCATGGTCTGAGATAGGTGCTGTTAAGGTATGGCCTAGTGTCGGAATTATCCAGTTTATACCAGATTTAAACCGTAAAATTACAATCTATCATAATCGCGTCGTTGGTGGTGTATTTTCTTTAACATTTGGTGGTTCACAGATAGGACATTGTAACTTTAGGGGTCATAAAATAATTTCAAAATAGTTCAAATTCCTACGTCACGGGAAGTCACGTGAAAAGGTTTTAACCGGGCTACAGATAAGGTTTTAGGTCAAATGGGTATTTACTCATCAACCTTTCAAGGAATTGGGTTTTCACAATTTCAATTGAGTAATGAAAATATGATTACTTCAACAAAATTAAGTCAACTTAATTTTGGAATTGAAATAACAGTACATGTATTTACTGGTATATGCGCCTGCTTTTCTTGTATGCAGCAATGCCAATTTAACAATTATCATATGCAGGATTTATCATTAGCTCCTCAACAATTAAAATATTATAAAAAAAAAACATTCAATCATATTTGATCTTCCTGATCCAAAGATTTAGCACTTTTAACTATTAAATTAAAACACAAACTATTTACTAGTTAACATGTTCGCTTAAAATGGAATTGGATGCTGTCGACTCTACCGCTGTCGTGCTTTTCTAGTTTGTAAACACGATCCAAAACTTCGTTTAAAATACCTCTGACAACCTCGGTGCCGTTACAGACGATCTCAACTTTCAGACCGTCAGTTATTGCGCGACAAATGCCTGACGTTTGGTTCGCATGCAGTGTTAGGTATCCACTCAGTGTTTTTTTTTAAACGTTTTCCCGTTTCTTCCTGCCTTGTGTAACCATATTTGAAGCAAACGAATAGAAAAACGTCAGATGAACGAATAAGACAGACTGGATTTGTTTTATTTGAATGGAACCCAAAGTAGGAAATTACCGGAAATCGTTTGCAGTCTATTTTGCGGATTCGCAAGTAACCATGCAGTCAAACATATACGAGTATTTGTAAATATCACTTGGTTTCATAATGTTGCGTACCAATACGCATTAATATTTAGGATAGAATTTTAAAATAATTGGGTTTTTATCTATTTTAATTGCATAATTACGCAAACACGCACCTTATCTGTACCCCTGTCAGTTATACCATTCTGAAGATACACAGGCATATAAGCAGTATCAGCGGTGAGCAGCTTAGACGACATGCGTTGCCAAGAGAAAACGTTTTAAAAGTTAAAATATTGCTTTCCGTTGACATTTTTTTTTTTTTTTTTTTTTTTTTTTTTGCAATGTAGGTTCGAGGAAGGAGCAGGTCTGATTCAAAGCTGTCTCATTCAGTACATGATAAACAAACATGATTTTTGATTTTCAGATTACGAACTGATATTGCAAAATGATATTTTTAATGAATTATATATAAACTGTTTTAATTTAAAGTCGTTGCAGAGGCACAATGAAATCGTAAACATATTACATAGCAACTTTTTCAGAGTAATACACGCGTCCCCGATCTTGGAAGAAAAATAAGAAGAGAGAATAATTTTTCCTACATTAAACCAGATTGATGTATCACGCTAAGCGACAGCTCACTTGACATAAAATAAATGCGAGGGAAACAGCATTTCTTGTCACCATACCTGTGTAATCTATGATGTATCGAAAGCATCTCTACCGAGAACTAATTTGAACACAGCATATCACGAGGTAAATTAAATGCATTATCAACACATTTAACAAACAAATTTATAAGATTAATTACGTACAATTCTAAATGGATATACGTTTTGGTTTTAGACCTACAGTCAGAAGAGCAACTGATATTCACTGTTTTTGTTGGGTGCGACAGCATTTCAGCAATATGGCGACATCCAGCTAATTAATTAGCAAAGGCACAGTGTGTACAGGGACACAAAAGTAGAACCACCGACCCACAACGTCTGTAAGGCTTCCTCGCATAAATAAAAACAAAAAATCAGAGTGACCCTGCCGTGACATGAATCCACAACGTTAAGGGGCCAAGTGATTGCAGCCTGCAACTATATACACTAGGCCATTACACTGGCGTAGTTTCCTTTAGGCATAGTAGTTACACGTTCTCCAAGATGCAATAAAGGGAAAGACTGTTACACAGAGAAATTTTCACATTTTACAAAATTGTGTCGAATAATGCTTATACCGAAAGCATAGCGTACGAAGATAAACCAGTCATAGTTTGATATATAATTTAAAAAGAAATGATAAGACAAGTGCTGGACATCATGCTTTTATTTCTGGGCGTTTGAATTTAAACATGTAAAGCCGCTGTATTTCATGGAACTGGGGAAGAAACAAACGAACATCGGATTCGTTTCGATTTTGTCGTTTTCAAAATCGATATCCCACTAGATTGATAATTATGTCTTAAAAAAACATCATCAATGGAGTACACCCGGGAAAAGGCCCACCAGCTATAACAAGGTATCTTCATGTTTGGCAATATGTTAACTATTCTTATGATCTGACTTTTACACTTTTTTTCAAATGTATATTTGTTTTGTTTGATTGTTTATTGGGTATAACGTCTCTAAGATAGTATTTCAGTCATTTGGAAAAAATGCCTACTTGAGACTGATATAGTGCTGCCACACTGCAATATCACGCCCTCAGTTTTTTGCCAAGTGGGTAAGTTAAAAGATATAATTAAATTTCCAAGCAGGTTTTATAGCAGATAGTTTCTAGTTAAAACAAAGCGAAATAGTGATAGAACTGTATAGTGGTATCAAACAAACAAGTGTATTCGAGTTGTAACACACGTGTTTAGCGAAGTAATCCAACTTAATTGTAAATACTATAACTGACAGGTCGTCTGGTCCAGTGAACAGGCAAAGACCACCATCTATATTGTCACAAATCAGTCACATTTATTGCAGAAGTGACGTACACAAATTCAAAATTCATACATGCTTTAAGTTTCTATTACATGTATAAACATGTTTTATTCATAAGTTTTCAGTGATATATGTCATAACAAAGAGAGAAACCTGAAGTATTCAGATTATATTTTAACTGTTATACAAAACAGCTACACCACTCCATTTAAAGACACGCATCAGGACTATTTTTGTGTAGTAATCGTTTAAATTTGTTTTACGGCATTTTGATTTTAAAACTACGGTGGCATAGAGGTGACACGCACTTCTTTTTTTTATGTCGAGCGAGCGAGATAATTGTCTCGAGCGAGCGAGATAATTGTCTCGAGGGAACGACTTATAATAAGTCGAGGGAACGAGTTATTTATCTTGAGGGAACGACTTATTATCTCGAGAGAACGAGATAATAAGTCGAGGGAACGAGATAATAACTCGAGGGAACGAGTTAGTCAACCAATCATTTTACTTGTTACAATTGTCAGTCATGATAATCAGAGACGATCATATTGTTATATATTTACGAGAAAGACTTTCTTATCGCCAAATAATGTTATGCTGAACACACAGGACGCGTCCGTTTCCGTAAAGCCAATCACATAAATTTTTGTACTCGTTTGATTTGGAAAGAACAAATTTTAAGTGATATCAAAACAGTTAAGGATTTAACTCTGAACGTATTCAGTTAGTCTGGAGGTTGTCTCAGTTATAGAAATATTGTCGATGGACCGTTAATCCCAATAAACAAATAAACACGGACTCAACATACGGACTCTTGATTACAATATTTGATTGGTTGACCAACTCGTTCCCTCGAGAAAAAAGTCGTTCCCTCGAGAAAAATAACTTATTCCCTCGACTTATTATCTCGTTCCCACGAGATAATAAGTTGTTCCCTCGAGATAATTAACTCGTTCCCTCGACTTATTATCTCGTTCCCTCGAGATAATAAGTCATTCCCTCGACTTATTATCTCGTTCCCTCGACTTATTTTCTCGTTCCCTCGACATAAAAAAGAGTAGTGTATGTCACCTCTATGACACCGTATAAAACAGACGCAAAAAATATTTGCTTTTCTCTTGTGAGTGCGAGGGAGGTTAACACAAATATCTGTCAAAATTATGTATGTTCGTTCTCAGAACATAATGTGTGAGAGTTGTGAATTTCAGTATTATAGTGTAAAGGCTGTATACGAGTATACAGCAAGTTCGGTCAGTAATATAATAATTCAAGTATTTATTGCTTGCAAATCCGCACAAAATGGTTATTTTACTCTCCGATCGAAAAGAAAGCCTCAAAACCGACCAGAATGTACTTACGGCCTTGGAAATATAAAATAAATCCCCCACGGGACCACACCCAAGGAAATCGTGCCTACACAGCCAGTTAGGAACATTGCTATACCCCTACATTAAGCCACCGACCTGTCTCAAATGTTTCTTCAAGAGGGAAGTCATTAATCTGTTCTTCAAGATAAACGGTTGTCTTTAAAATGCAGTATGGTTAAACAGACATTCGAGATTTTTTGTTTGAAGAAAATCTCAAGATAAACGAAAAAAGAAAAATATGACCCATGGACAGGTGATGTATTCATAATGTAACTGATGCCAAACTTTAGACTAAGGTAAAATTTCGTGAATATTCTATATATTTTATATAGATCTAATCAAATTTTAAATGCTAAATGTCGTTTTCCTCCAGACCAGACACGTGTTTTTTTCTCCAGGTTCTCCAGATTCCCCTCACTAAACCGACCACATACGTCTCACTAGAGCCATCGATGGTGATTTCCCTAAGTTGTTATAACTTGTTTCTTAGGAAATAAACTTTAAACTTTTTTTCACAGCGTTGCAATCAATCTGGTTTGTTTTAAGTCGGTGCTTCTACCCGGGTACTTTTATGCTCTCGGTGCCTTCTTCTGTCTGTATTTACCTGTGTGTCATATTATGACCAAAATACTGTCGCAGCTACTGGAAGCTTAAAAATAGCAACATGGTTATTGCATAAAATAAATTACAGAAAAACATACCCAGATTCCAACAAGTAGGACAAAAATGAAATATAATCCAAGAATGGTGATATCAACCCAGTTTTGTAAACCGACACCCATCCTGCTCTTCTGTCCGTCAAACAATCAACTAGACAAGTAAAAATTGCTCCACTGCGCATGCCTTAATAGGTAAGGACAGCAAAGATAGCTTTTTAAAAAAGCTAGCAGACGGCAAAAGTTGACTAGTGAATGCGGTTAGTGTGTGTTGTTTGATTTTTTTCCCATACAACATGGCTCTCTAAAATAATCATCATAATGTAATGATACATGATGACATAAAAACTCATCACTAAAATAAATAAATTAAATGTAGTATTGTTGTTGTTTTGGAATTTACCGTCGCTACAATATATCAGTCAAACAGAGACTTCCAGATAATTTCGGGTGGAGACCTGAAACCCGAATGCATAAAGACACCAAGGAAGAACTACGATAGCTATGTAATATATATATTTATCAAAGGTTAACAAATATAAATAAACAATAAACGCACAAAAGTAGATTTTGATAAGAAAATTGAAATATTTTGAGCAGGATTCGAACTAACGCCCTTTCTTATAACGTCTGTGGAAAGTAAAACGTTTTGGAAATTAACTGCGTTGTGAATAACACTAACGGACTATCATAAATTATACGATATTCCGTGATTTTTTTCTGACATTGTTTCTCTAATGATATATAAACTGTTAGTGTTTTGCTACGTAAACAATCATTGGTTTTAGGAGGAAGGATCGAACTATTTGCCTCGGATCTGTAAGCCGATACTCTAACCACTTCACCAAAGATCTATATCAGAAGTATGCTGTTGAAAGTGTATTTATGCTTCATAGACCGAACAAACATACACAGTGTAGTCACTTAGAGAGAGCACGCAATTTATGAAAGAGACACGTCTTGAGTGAAGCGAATAACATGGTAGGCTAATGTAAAGTTAAAACAGTGCGCGTGAAAGAATTTCATGTAAACAGCGCCAAAACCGTCGTGATGTTACGATAGATAAAAAAGGAGTGCCTTTTCTGCCCATGACGCTTCGAAAACAACGATCTTGATTGGTCTTTCTTGAATAATCCAATCATATAAGTTGATAGCATCTATGGGATCAATGTGTGGTCTCCGGTTTGATAAAAGAATTACTTCACAGAAAGCTAGAACCATACCCTTTGAATTGAAACAGGATTCTTCGCAGTTTCTTATAGAAAAATCCTACCGTATATCCGGCCGCCCGAGGGTGAGCCGGAATAAATTTCCCCGCGACATTGTTGAGTGGTGGCATAGTTCATTATATCGATATATGCGATATCCTCATGTATATACCTTTCCCTCATATAGACTCATTTTGACGCACTCAATAGGTACCACATAAAGCCTGATCTGCAGAAAACCACAGTTAAACCTTACCAAATTTAATTGCAAAATCCTCATTTCCAGACCACTGAGGAGCAGCGAACAGCATAAAACCTGATCAGCCTGCGAGTTACTCGCAGGCTGATCTGGTTTTATGTTGTTCGCATAGGTCTTTTCAATGGTTTCCTCTGTGAGGGAAAGGGATATACACGTACAGTAAAGCTCACTTATAACGAACTCATGAGGACCTTGCAAATCAGTTCATCTTATCCAAAGTTTGTCATATCCCTATAACGAAAATTTCGTTATGTGTGTTTTAATTTATACTCCCGGAAATGTTAAGAAATTAATGTAAAAAGACACAGTAAATCTATGTTATTTTTATAAATTCCACCAAGTAAAAATGAATGGTAACAAAATAAGATAAATTGTGAAATAAAAACAGCTATAACCTTGTTTTACAAAACGTCTATTTCCCTATTTTAATATTCAGTACATGCATACATAAATATATCTACGAAGAACTTTTGAAAAGTCACATTTTAACTTTCTCCTCTCCTTTTTTAATTCTATCTAAAATTTCGTATTTTTCTCGGGTGATATGGCCTTTCTTTTTACGCCTTTCGACGGACTATACATTTTGATATGGCCTGAGCAATATCAAGGACGGGAGGTTTTTAAATGCAGCAAGAAATATCCGACACGATTTTATTGTAGGTTAGGATAATTAGAATATAATGCATTTATGTGCGTGTCATGCCTATATCACTCACACGATATTGCCTTTCTGCTGGCTAAAATTGATATCAATTGCATGTTTACATAAAGACATACATATAGTCGGGTGCTTTGACAGCCATTTAAGCAACAAGGAGCGCTAATGAACAATAATGACGGCAATTTTGTGTTAACCCAGGCGCGGATCCAGGATTTAAGGTTAGTGGGGGCGTAAATCCAGCAGCTACGTACATTGTACATATATTAATAAAACATACTTGGCATATTTAAATATTTAAATTTATATATACAAGTGTATATATAACGATACAATATGTTAGCAAAACAAACCTTTTTCTTATTTTTTGCATTGTCAAAAAAACAAAAAACAACAACAACTCTCAAA
>CM037778.1:42225817-42268586 GCA_021229015.1 Solen grandis | reverse complement strand
GAAAACAAAAATGTTGCAATAAATTTCATTGAACTCATTTACCAAATTCAGCCTTTACTCCTTTAGAAACGTAAATATTCCATTGGTAAATATCTTTCAGATTCAGGAATTCTTCATGATTTTAAATAAATTTCACTAGTGAATGTGTCAGACAATCGGACCCGTAGTGCACATCGAAAAGGGCCTTAACTTGTTTGATAAATGTTTATATTAAATAATTAACAATCGCTGAAAGTGATGGTTGCCCGGACTAAACCATTTTTGATTTAATGCAAGATGGCCCAATATTTTTTAATTGTATATTGTGTATGATGGCCATATCATCAAAGAATCGATCCATACACGCAGTCCTAAGAACTAGATTGTAAAATAAAGGGATATAAATTTCAAGTTAACCTTAAAATTATGCTCCAGATAAAAAACATCATATACAAAGGACTAAAACTGTGATAAAACCCTTTAAAAAGGCACCAGTGATAGTGCACGTAGACCTGATATTGTTCAACTCTGTGAAGTTTCATCTAATTCAATCTGTGGTTTTGGAGGTGGAAGCGATGTATCAAGATTGTGTTTACAAAGGGGTATACAGACAAGCTGATTTCACAACTCTGTAGTTACTCTGTCAGTATTTACAAAATAATAATATGACATTCATCCCACCACACACAGACACGCATTACCCTTTAATTAAAATTACCTCAATGTAGGATGACAGTAAGTGACCAACACTCAGCTCGTTATTTAATAGTGACAACATTCCAGTACACCTGCATTTATACACAAGATTTAACATTCTGACTTCCTTGAGCCTCATCTTTATCATATGAACCATGTTTTCCTGGAGTAATGTAACCTTCTCTGGGGATAGATGTGAGATAATCTGCTGCCTTTGCCATAATTGCTGCAGTGCAGATCCATTATTAAACGACTCTATTATAATTCAGATAGAAATAAATTTCAGGTGCAGTAACACATACTAATTACATGAGATATTTCGACTTGGATCCTAAATATGGGAATTGCATGTCTTTTACAAATGTATGTACATTGCAGCAACATTTTAAAGCTATGATTGATGTCAAATTCTAAATACAGTAGTTTATTTGACCACATTATATCTTCATGAAAATGAATTGTAAGTCGAACATATTATAAAATATAGATTTGAGGTCCAGTGTTGAATAATGTAACACTGAAATTTAAAATGAGCAAACAGTATCTACATTGTATTCTTTTATCACAATGTCGTGGACAATAACTCAAAAATTATGAAAGTTAGAGTTATCATTCTTGTGCACTGCACTCCTCCTCAATGAGATCTATCCACCAATGAAGTATCAAGTTGATACCGCAAATACTTTTCGAGTTATGCTTAGGAAAAAATCTGAAAAAGGGCAATAACTCAAAAATTATGAAAGGTAGAGTTATCATTCTTGTGCACTGCACTCCTCCTCAATGAGATATTACTACCTATGAAGTGTCAAGTTGATACTTCAAATACTTTTCGGGTTATGCTCCAGACAAAAATGTTGGGGCCCTTTTCGAGTTATGCTTGAAAATAAAAGTGTGAAAGTTGGACGGACCGACGGAGACTATTACCAAATCCCCCCGCCGCCTTTCGGCGGGGATAATAAAACTGATCAATTGAAATACGATGCGTTTAGGTGACGACTAGTTCATTATAGACTCTTTATAGAAAAAAAATCATATGTTCTCTCCTGTGAAACCAACGGTGAGAATTTAATTTTAAATGGTCACCTCATGGCTGACTTCTTTAATTGCTGAAATTAAGTTGATCCCTTGATAAATGAGGCCCTAAGTGGGTCAGCTAGTTTCCTTATATAATCTATTTAGAAATTTAAAAAAAAATCTCTTCTGGAATATTTCATACCATAATTGCATAAGCAAGTTTGATCCCTTGAAAATTGAGGCCCTCCAGATGATATTTTTGTATCTGAAATTTGAATGTGGTTGTTGCTGAAAGAAAATAGGTATAATCGTTTTTAATAAGCTTATGTACTCTGGTGAGCGACTTGGGCCATATTGCCCTCTTGCTTTTATTTTCAAGAGATATATTATTATTATGTAAATATATATAAAAAAATATTCAAACACAAGCTATGATTTTATTTGTTAGATACTTACCCAAATTGTGTGATATTTTGAACCATAATATGTGGCCATTATGATTCCCATCAATATATCAGGTAAACGCAAAAAGTGCTGAAATGAAGAAAAAGAAATAGTTCAACTTAACAATGTCTATAATCAAACGAAATGGAACTAACATAAAAACAGGACAGCTAAAATATGTACAAAAAAAAAAATAAATAAATAAGATAAAAAAAAAACATTGAACATTGCGTGAACCCTAATTATCATCGAAGATAAAAAAATCGTTCGAAAAGGCAGAAAGAAATTTCTACTCGGCAATGATACACGTCAAATATATCCTAAGCTGTAGGCCGTTTGGTTAAGATATTTCTAAAGTTTGTTCTTAAAAGTTCATGTAAATCAAGAGTGTCTTTATCCTAATTTCCTTAACTCTGTGTGTGTGTGTTTTGGTTAAGATATATATTATCTATCTTTTTAATTCCTTTTTATATAATTACTGGAGGAGTTACAGACAGTAAGGTACTAAAGCGGTGTTAATGTCAATATAAAAAATCATCATCACCAACAAGGACACTGATAACTAAACAAAGCAGCAGCACAGATAAGTTTTATTTGGTACGCGATTAAGTACAAGTTCGGGATTTAACTATCTTCTCGATACCTTAAAGTAGCGTAGCGTGATGATATGTATAGATTAAATATATATAGTTTCACAACATATGCTACAAATGAGAGTGCATTTGCTACAATAATGGAGACACTCTCGATACCTTAAAGTAGCGTAGCGTGATGATATGTATAGATTAAATATATATAGTTTCACAACATATGCTACAAATGAGAGTGCATTTGCTACAATAATGGAGACACTCTCTTACACATCGGCTTAAATTACATTTACCTCTGTGGTGGGCTCAAAAAATAGTTCCAAATAAATGACGTCATCCAGACCGTTGTTCAAATATTTAATTTGAAGGACGACTAGATAGAATCCATAAACTGTGAATATATATAAACAGCACCACTGAACTTTACCGGAATGGTCATTAAAATTACAAATTATGAAAATAATAAGCTGGTCTTAAATTACTAGTTGTTTTATTATGAACTTGTTTCGAGTCGAACGTAAATATATTATAATGTTTCACTAAAAGACGACGTGCTTTTACTCCGCCATTTTCGGTGGAGGGACGCTTTGATACCGAGTTTTGTTAACGTCCTAGAATATAATGCTTGTTTCGTACATCATATAACAGTTCTACATGTTACATTAATTAAATCCCCATCTACATATGGTTTTTTAGCTCTTCAGTTTCGAAGAAAAAGTCGAGCTATTATGATCGCTGAGTCGTCGTTGTTGTTTTTGTCGTCGTCGTTGTCGTCGTCGTGCAAAAACTTTAATGTAAAACAGACGAGAATTAGCGCCGCCCTGCGGAACTCTTGTTTAAAAGATATTTCTTGTTTAGCGTGTGTGTGCTTCTAGGCTTTCTTCCAGAGTAATCGATTACAGTTTGTTTTTTATCCGATTTCCATCGCTTCTGTTCCGAAGAAAAAGTCGAGCTATTATGATCGCTGAGTCGTCGTTGTTTTTGTCGTCGTCGTGCAAGCATTTTAGTGTAAAACAGACAAGCGATGGCGCTGCCCTGCAGAGCTCTTGTTTAAAGGATATTTCTTGTTTAACTTGTGTGTGCTTCTAGGTTTTCTTCCCGATTAATCTATTACAGTTTGTTTTTTTATCCAATTTCCATCGATATCAGAAATTATATATAAAGCGCAAGTCAGTACAACGAGCAACGGAACATGAATCCCTGAATGTGTTTTATTTTTGTGTCATTATTTTTTTTATAAAGCGTACACACGCATGCCTTGTGTTAAACAGTGTCTGTGTAATACCGTATCTACGTAGCGAGTAGCATAGTCAAATAATGCTCTTTCTGTATGTTGTGATTCAGTTCTGTATGGATTAAGTGTGTAACATTGTTTTGTATGGATGTCCATGGTGTGTAAAATTATTTAGGCACGCGACGCTACATATTGATCATATGAGGAGCAGACACACTGGAATATAATGCCAATATGCCAGACACGGATTGTGTGCAAGAGAACGTGTTTCAGAGCAAGGATTTAAAACAACTGGACATAGAGGTTAACTACTCAGGTATGTTTATAATATACGATTTCATTATCCTGAAAGGCTTTTTGCATGAGATCGGAAAGTTGGCTACTAGTAACATTGAGGGAAAGAGAAATCCTAAAATATGAACATATTCACGGTTCTGATAGTTTTAAATTCCAAACAGTAAAAAAATAATTCAAATTGAATCTGTCATAACTAAATTTCATTTATATTTTTGTCGAAGAAACAAGTAGATTAGTGTTTCTTTTTCATGAAAACATTAACTATGAATATATTCTTAATTGTCATGGAAACCTTCACGAGAATTGGGTGACTGAGTCACAAGTAACTGGGTGTTTATTTTTCATAAATTCATAAACTATGGATATATTTATAACTAGATTTCATTCGTTGATACGAATGATAGGACTTTCTGCTAACATTGAAAAATATAAAGATTAATTCCGTTAGGAAGAATATATATTAAATTCCCTACCTTTTACTCTTTTTTTTTCGTATGGACTTCTCATGCATGAACTTTTTGAAATAAGCCATATTCCAAAAATAAACAAGTAACTGGTGTTGCAAGCAACACATGAGTCCCCTACCGGTGAGGTGCATAATTTTTCCATTACCACACCAACCAGAATTTTGGTCCAAAAAAAACAAAACTTGGTAAAAGTAAATGTAAGGGAATATTTAAGTTATGACCATTTAAGCAAGACTTACATGTAGAGTTGTTGTCTCTGCTGTGCCCACTATACAATTCATGCAAGCAAGACAGATGCAAGAAATAGAATTAATAATAGTTACCTTGCCTGATCCAAAATGTTTTTCTTTAGTGTTTAGTCTTGTTGATGAGAAATGAGAACTTTCACTCTGCATCACCACCCTGACTATATACATGCCTTATAAAATTTATTATAAAGTTATCGCGGTCGCGGGATCCTATTTTTTGCCATATTTTCACTATTTCCGTTACCATAGCAACCAAAATTTTAGTCAAAGAACAAAAATAAAATGATGTGCATAATCTACATATTGCCATCTAGTCATATACCAAGTTTCATCAAGTTAGCTTGTTTAGTTATAAAGTTCTCATGGGATCCCATTTTTGCCATATTTTCACTATTTCCATTAACATAGCAACAACAATTTTAGTTGAAGAACAAAAATAAAACAACGTGCATAATCGACAATTGGCATCTAGTCATAAACCAAGTTTCATCAAGTTAGCTTGCTTAGTTATTAAGTTATCGCGGGATCCAGATTTGAGCGGACAGACAGACGGACGGACAGACGGAGGGCAAACCTATAGTCCCCTCCGGTGTGAACTCCGGTAGGGGACTAATAAATCTTTATTTTGATATCGCTTTCTTATAACTTGACCAATTTTACTATTCTAGGTACCAAAATAAATGGCCTGAAATTCCATTGTAGCATATTTGGTTCTAGTTTTATAGGTATTCAAAATATAAACAATTAAACTTAAACCTCTTAATTCTGCATATCAAAATTCTTTTTTTATTTTCGTGTACAGTCGCGGGAATGAAATAGTAAATGCTACCATGCAATAGAATCGTCGACGCGTGTAGCCTCGTGAGTAAAATTCAAATAACGCTTGTACATACGATCGAGACGACTGTATTACACAAAGTTACTAAATTTTGCGCTTTTAGCTAATGCCTTGGTCACACATTCAGGATTTTTACTGCCGTCCTTGATAGGACCATTCCCGATTAAAATGTGTCAAAAGTCTGATCAAGATCCTGTGATTCGTGGCTGGAAATTCAAACTTATTAAAATTTGTAAAAACATTTATTTAATCACGACAACAATCAGATATTGTTCAGGAGGCGTCCCGATCCAGCCGTTTCCAGCAGAATTCGTCCCGATTATCCCGTTCTCAATCCGATTCTGATCCGATACAGCAGAATCTGTCACGACATAGTCACGATTGTAATCCGACTAGACAAAATCGGCTGAGTTTCCCGAATGTTACGGGACGCACCTAACTGTCAGGAGTGCTTGGCCGACCTCTCCGGACCATTCCCGATCCGTAGGACTCTGTTACGAACATATACGACTGCGTTCAGACAGTGATAGGACATTGAGGATAGTAATCCGACTTTTTCGCTTTTCGTGTCGTAGCGCTGTCTGATCTCAAACGGGAGCCATAATCGGCACTGTGTGAACGCCGCATTACAGACAAATTAGCTTGCAGCGTCTTGAACGGATGACATGTGTTGATCATTTTGTTTCAAACGTCTACACTTATACACGCTCATGGTATCTCAAGCTGGCAATTAAATTACATTGTATTACATATATTTTCACTTAGGTTATCATTTATCATAAATTTGGAATATAGCTTGTACAACATTTATCGATAGATGCAACAATAAAGTCGGGAAATTGCAATGTTTCAACAACGGTCTAAATGACATGTGTCAAAACGAAATTGGGTAACGCAATGCTGCAACTGATATTCATAAGTAACGTAAATAAAATGATTTGACAAAACATTAAATCATTGTCAACACTTGCTTAGTTTGTTTGTTTGTTTGTTTGTTGGGTTTAACGTCCCACCAACAGTATTTCAGTCATTTGGAGACGATGTCTACTTAATGCAGTTATAGTGCTGCCACACTGCAGTATCACGTCGTAGACATGTGGCATGATACCACACCCAGTCACATTATCCTGATACCGGGCCAACCAGTCCTGCAACTACCCTTATATGCTAAGTGTCAAGCAAGGGAGCTATAACAGTACCATTTTTTACGACTTTGGTATCGAACCCACGACCTCCCGCTCCCGAGGCGGACGCTCTAAACACTCGGCCACCGGGAACGGTACACCTGTTTAACTAGTAATATCAATATGATATAAGTAAAAAGTTTTTTTTTTTTTCCAATTTATATGACTAAAACATATCTGTAAACTTACATTTTCCGAAAATGCTTCAATTAAGGTGAAAGCGAAAGTAGGATATTTTATGAAAATTTTTACAATTGGCTTTAAATTCGTATTTTTTTATGTAACTTCCTTATTTCTTGATCAATTTCAAAACTCTAGGTGCCAAAATAATCGTCTTAAAATTCTCTACATCTCACTTGCTTAATGTAAGCACATATTTCTAATGATTCTTAAGATATAAGCCGGAAAACTCTGACATGACGGCAGAATCGCTGAAATTCTACATGTTTAAATTCTTATTTTTGATGTAACTTCCTTATACTTGGATCAATTTCAAAACTTTAGGTACCAAAATAATCGTCTTAAAATTCTCTACATTTCACACGCTTTATCTATAGGAATATTTTTAATATTTTTTGAGATACAAGCTCTTAAACCTCTTGAAAAATGAAAAAATCACCAAAGCTATATGCACGAATTTCGTTTTTACCCCATTCCTCCATGAATCTTAGGTCAATCATTAAACTTTAAGCATCAAAAGAACGGCCAAACATTGCTCTACAAATAATATTCATCATCATATTTTCAAAAATCAAAGAATTTCGAGATATAAACTGTTAAACACACTGAGGGTTACCGAATTTTTGTTTTTCCGCCATAACTCAACCGATTCAATCCCGATCATCAAAAACGAAATATCATCTGAAAGGTCTTTCTAAGCACTACAAATTATACGCATAGTGTCTCGATAGATTTTTTTTCCGTTTTTGAGATATTTAAGGCCGAAGAAAAACCCGATAATTGATATATGACCTTGACCTTTGGGATTTTCCGGAAACGGAAGTGACATGGCTCCATAGAATCTAATACTGCATCTTCAGACAAAATTTCAAGCAAATCATACAAAAAATAAAGCCTACAGGGATTAAAAACCGTTAAGTTTTAATACGAAAGTTTTAATAGCATTATGACGTCATGTGACGTCATATGGCGTTCATCTTTTCAGAATGTAAAGAAGACATATAGACTAATATTCAATTCAAATCTCAGCTTTCTAGCTTTTCTGGAAGCGATTTTATACGCATCTGAAATTTGACGTCATTAGTTCGAATCTTGGATTCGCCATAAAACATTTGCCTTTTCAAATTTGGAAAAACGGACACCGGGATGCACAACTAGAGCTAACATACACATTCTGTGAAATTTTGATAGCAATCGATCCAGAAATAATGGCTGTACACCGCGTACAAACTTTTTCACCCGACGTCAAATCTGACGTTATATGACGTCGTATGAATATAAAATTCATTGCATCCGAAAGCTCATGGTTTGAAATATATGCCATAAAATTTTCATTGTTCTGAGTCAATGGCAACACCTCGAAATTAACACAAACATAAGAGGAAGAAAAAAAGAACTAGATTTCGTTTGCACGGCAAACGATAGGACTTTCTGCAAACCGCTTAAAACTCAATCAAACTGAAAATTATTAATACGGAATACGCAGAAAATATTAGGTATCTAGAGTGTAACCTATACATTCTTTGAAAATTTTCAAAAAATTCATCAATTTATGTTTCAGATCGCTTACAAACTTTTTGATCCAACGTCTATTCTGAAGTCATATGGTTGTGAATATAATTGCATATGAAAATTCAGCATATTTAATATATATGCCCTAAATTTTTTGTAGTTCTGGACCATTGGGATCACACTGAATTTTCTTGCACCAGAAATGAAAACAAATAATAACCCCATGATGTCAAATGACGTCCGGCCTATGAAAATCTGAAGAAAACCTTTAAAATTACAATATGTGTGAATTTCAGCTTTTTATCTCATATGGAATACTCATTCTGATTAAAGTCATCTCCTATATAAACGCTACATAAGACTGTAGGAAGATCGTGTACTTTAGTCAGATTGTACTAAATTTAATTTCGAGGTCACATTTTTTTTAAACTTGGTTTCACCACAGAACCTCGGTCCTTTCAATATTTTGGAAACGAAAGTAAGAATGCACAACAAAATCCTAACTTATACCTTCTGTGAATTTACTAGAAAATCCATTCAAAAATAAATTCTACAGAGCGCGTACAAAGGTTTTAAACTGACGTCAAATCTAGCGTCTATGATGTCATATGATATGCTAGTTGTCTTTAACTACAGAATATACCCAGTCGGCAGAAGTTATCAGGCCAATATAGCACTGATATCGGCACCTATGTCTGCACTGTGGATGATTAATACCTCCACAAAATGCTTTGATACAGGAGAAGCCAGACTCCAGGCAGAGCATAGATAAGCACTTGTATACATAGTAGATTATATATGATAGCAATCAATAAGTAAATAAAGTCATTTTTTAAAGTGGATAGAGAATCAGTTATGGTTATTTGGCACAGCAGTATAAAAGTGTAGGCACAGTTCTTAGACATTGCACTTCTCTTAGTCGCCATCTGTTTACATTTTATGTTTCAAGTAAATACCATGTATAATATTCAAGTTAATGTTGAGACAAGAAAAAAAAAGCTATTTAACAAAGGGAGATAATTAAACAAGAGGGCCATGATGGCTCTGAATCGCTCACCTGATTATAAATGAGCAACATATGTTGGATTTTTCATATTGACCTACTTTTTGACCCCACATGACCCACTTTTGAATTTGTCCAAGATTTTATGGAAACAGACATTCTGACTAAGTTTCATGAAGATATGGCCAAAAATGTGGCATATGGAGTGTAAACAAGGTTTTTATAAGATTTGAACTCATGACCTACTTTTTGACCCCACATGGCCAAAATTCGAACTTGTCCAAGATTTTATGGAAAGAAACATTCTGACCAAGTTTCATAAAGATTGGGCCAAAAATGTGGCCTTGAGTGTAACAAGGTTTTTTAAGATTTGACTCATGACCTACTTTTTGACCCCACATGCCAAATTCGAATTGTCAAGATTTTATGGAAACAAAATTCTGACCAAGTTTCATAAGATTGGGCCAAAAATGTGTTCACAAGGTTTTTCTAAGATTTGAACTCATGACCTACTTTTTGACCCCACATGGCCCAAATTCAAACTTGTCAAAGATTTTATGGAAAGAAACATTCTGACCAAGTTTCATGAAGATTGGGCCAAAAATATGGCCTCTAGAGTGTTAACAAGGTTTTTTAATTCCTTTGACCTATTTTTTGACCCCCACATGACCCAATTTCGAACTTGTCCAAGATTTTATGGAGAGAAAAATTCTGACCAAGTTTCCTGAGGATTTGGGTTAAAAATGTGGCCTCTAGAGTGTTAACAAGGTTTTTCTAAGATTTGACCTTGTGACCTTCTTTTTGACCCCTCATGACCCAATTTCGAACTTGTCCAAGATTTTATTGAGACAAACATTCTGACCAAGTTTCATGAAGATTGGCCTAAAAATATGGCCTCTAGATTGTTAACAAGCCAAATTGTTGACGACGGACGAAGGGCCGTCACAAAAGCTCACCCTTGAGCCCGTTGTGCTCAGGTGAGCTTAAAATGGGACCAGGTAGAGTTACAGTACTTGGACACTGCAGTTTTCCTAGTTGCCATCAGATTCTGGTTACATTTTAAATTTCAAGTCAATACATTGTATAATATTTGAGCAATGTTCCGGACAAGAAAAACAAAATTAACCAAAGGGAGATAATGCAAAAATGAAACCAGGGCAATAATTGAAACAACTCAAGCGAAATTTATGACATGCACCTATCCACCTGATTATCAATTCACACACAACATTTGAACCGAGTTGGTTAAGAAATGTAGTTCACATCACAAGATATTTAAAGTCAAATCAGGGGCAATAACTCCGTAATCGTCGGGGGAACGAAGTGAATTTTGCGTCTTGTGCATCTACTGCTAATGAAGAACATTTTTTGCAAAGTATTAGATGAATCAGACTGAAATTGAAAGAGGAATTCACTGGACAAGACATTTCAAGTTGATTCAGGGGCAATAACATCGTAATCCTTGTGGGAATGAAGTGAAATTTGCGTCTTGCACATTTAGTTCTTCTGTCAGGGGTCAAGATAAGCTGCGTATTTGCGTAATTACACAAATAAAATAGATAAAAACCCAATTCTTTTAAAATTCTTGCGTATCAAAAAGCAATTAAAATTAGATTACTCAAATATCCAAAATATTAAAGCGTACTGGTACGCAACATTTTGAAACCCAGTGATGTTTACAAATACTCGTATATGTTTGACTGGTTACTTGCGAATCCGCAAAATAGTCTTCAAACGATTTCCGGTAATTTCCTACTTTGGGTTCCATTCAAGTAAAACATAAATCCAGTCTGTCTTATTTGTTCATCTGACGCTTTTCTATTTGTTTGCTCTTTTCTATTTGTTTGCTTCAAATATGGTTACATAAGGCAGGAAGAAACGGGTAAACGTTTAAAAACAACACTGAGTAGATACCTAGCACTGCAAACCAAACATCAGGCATTTGTGTCACAATAAT
Source organism: Solen grandis (assembly GCA_021229015.1). NCBI lineage: Eukaryota > Metazoa > Mollusca > Bivalvia > Adapedonta > Solenidae > Solen > Solen grandis. Next base: position 42,256,943 of record CM037778.1, on the reverse strand, counting down.
TGAGATCTGGAAGTTGAGATAGAGTTGATAGCATCCAATTCCATGTTAACCAGTAAATAATTTGTTTAAATTCAATATTTAAAGGTGCTAAATCTTTGGATCAGGAAGATCAAATATGATTGAATGTTTTTGTTTTATTTTATTGTTGAGGAGCTAATGATAAATCCTGCTTATGATAATTGTTAAATTGACATTGTTGCATACAAGAACAGCAGGCATATATACCAGTAAGAACATGTACTGTTATTTCAATTCCAAAATTAAGTTGATGAAAAAAAAGCAATTGACTTAATTTTGATGGAGTAACCATATTTTCATTACTCAATTAAAATTGTGAAAACCCAATTCCTTGAAAAATTGATGAGTAAATACCCAATTGACCTCAAACCTTATCTGTAGCCCTGTTCTGATAAATATCTATGCCAAGTATCAGGTGAAATGGCTGAAAGTACCGGACAAGATTTTGCTTAAATACCGCATGACCGACTGATCAACCAACTGACTGACCAACCAACCCATTAACAGGGTGATTCTCTTCCATTTGTGCTGGTATACAGGGGTTTTCATTTCAAAACAAAAATAAATCAATAAAAACCTAGTATCATATTAATTAATATAAAATCTTAAGGTTTTTAGAACAGGGTTGCTTGCAAAACTGTTCTAAGGAAGCACACATTTTGGATTTGACAACAGTTTGGGGCTATATTAAGAAATTTTTTATTTATAGATTTCCCTCTTTTTTACTACACAGAGAAAAAAGTCCAAAATTTATTTTCTCTCTTAACACTTTATGGTGACAATTTTCATGTTTATTTCAAGACTCAGAACGATTGCGATTAAAACTAAATAAAAATGTATTGAAAATAGATGCTGGAGATATTGTATTTAATATAATCTTAACGGAGCTGTATTTCAATAGAGATTTGACTGTTTCGTTACATTTTGGAGTAAACTTAGTTCATGTAAATTTTAACACCAATGAACTAGCAGTATAATTGGACATTTGTTAAGTAAAGATGACCTGTAATTTGATGGTTGTCGCATTACGACAGAATATGTTCAAAATCAAAACCTACAAGATGTAAAAAAGAAAGACCAATGCTGTTTTGGGTTAAACATTATTTCAAATTGCCTACACATACCATCTTTTCTACATCTGTTCAGCATTCTTGTCCTATTTTTTGATAAACAAAAATAAACAAATTTAAAAAAGAATCTTACCATATAAGAATATATAAGAAAAAATGAATTCAGGTTTTGAAAAAGACAATAATGTAATGCCCAAGCATTACTAATTTTTCTTACCTTTGTTTTTGTCTTTGGGTTGGATCAATTTGTATCTGCTATTTGCAGCGTCTCTGACAAATCACATAAATTTTGACAGTTGACTGACTTGTCTGCCAGCAAACTAGCCAAATTAATGCATTACGCCAGGAATATTCTCTTCACCTCCGTGTCACATTTGCAATCTGTCTCGATGTAAACATGCCATGTACTGATGTAGGCTACAGTAATCCATTTCTGTAATGTCTGTATTTAGATTTTCAGTGTGATTTAGATGTCATTTCCAGCTTGATTCACTTTTACAAGTTATAATTAAGGTTTATGCCAAGTAAATCCGTTTAATTATTGGTAGAACATTGTATTTTTAAAAGTTTTAATCTGCAAACCCCCTTTTACACGAGGGCGACCATTTTGTTTACATCTTGGGTAGCTCTGTGTACTGTACTGTAATGTACTAGGGTATACTATATTGATAAAGAATAGAATTGAAACACCATTAAATTATTGTCATCACTTGTTTAGCTAGTAATATCAATATGATATTAGTAAAAAGTTTATTTTGCAATTTATATGACTAATACATATCTGTGAACTTATATTTTCCGAAAATGCTTCAATTAAGGTGAAAGCGAAAGTAGGATATTTTTCGAATATTCTACAATAGGGTTTAAATTCTTATTTTGGATGTAACTTCCTTATACTTTGATCAATTTCAAAACTTAAGGTACCAAAATAATCGCCTGAAAATTCTCTACATTTCACACGCTTTATGTTTAGGAATATTTTTAATACTTTTTGAGATACAAGCTTTTAAACCTCCTGAAGAATGAAAAAATCACCAAAGCTATATGCACGAATTTCGTTTTTTTCCCATAACTCCATAAATCTTTGGCCAATCATTAAACTTTAAGCGTCAAAAGAACGGACAAACATTGCTCTACAAATGATATTCATCATCATATTTTCAAAAATCAAAGGTTTTCGAGATATAAACTGTTAAACACACTGTGGGTTACCAAATTTTCATTTTTCCGCCATAACTCAACCGATTCAACCCCGATCATCAAAAACTAAATATCTTCTGAAAGGTATTTCCAAGCACTACAAATTATACGCATAGTGTCTCGATAGAATATTTACCGTTTTTGAGATATTTAAGGCCAAAGAAAAAGCCGATAATTGATATATGACCTTGACCTTTGGGATTTTCCGGAAACGGAAGTGACATGGCTCCATAGAATCTAATACTGCATCTTCAGACAAAATTTCAAGCAAATCATACAAAAAATAAAGCCTACAGGGCTTAAAAACCGTTAAGTTTTTATACGAAAGTTTTATTAGCATTATGACGTCATGTGACATCAAATGGCGTTCATCTGTTTAGAATATAAAGAAGACCTAGAGACTAATATTCAGTCTAAATATCAGCTTTCTAGCTCTTCTGGAAGCGATTTTATACGCATTTGAAATTTGACGTCATTAGTTCGAATCTTGGATTCGCCATAAAACATTTGCCTTTTCGAATTTGGAAAAACGGACACCGGGATGCACAACTAGAGCCTAACATACACATTCTGTACAATTTTGATGAAAATCGGTCCAGAAATAATGGCTGTAGACCGCGTACAAACTTTTTCACCCAACGTCAAATCTGACGTCATATGACGTCATATGAATATGAAATTCATTGCATCCGAAAGCTCATGGTTTGAAATATACGCCATAAAATTTTCATTGTTCTGAGTCAATGGCAACACCTCGAAATTAACACAAATATAAGAGGAAGAAAAAAAGAATAATAAGAAGAAGAAGAAGAATAGGAATAATAAAAAACAGTACAAACCCAATAGGACTTTCTGCCAGTAAGCAGAAAGTCCTAATAATAATAATAAGAAGAAGAAGAATAACTAGATGTCATTCGTGAAAACGAATGATAGGACTTTCTGCAAGCTGTGTTAATGCAAAAAGCAGGATATAGAAGTTTCATGTAATGACTCACCTCTGGTAGTATTTCATGTTCATGCTGAACAATTGACATTATATTCCGAAATTAGTGCAAATGATAAGAACTAAGTATTAGTCTGTGACGTCACATGACGTCATATGATATCATAACTCTAAACATATGTAGAAATTCTGCAGAACTGCAAACTGTTTAAGTTTCAACTTTCTATCTCATCCTGAAGCTCTCTAATCCTAAAATGAAATTTTCGGTCCTATGTTCGAATCTTATTTCAGCCACAGAACTTCGGTCTTTCGGAATTTCGATTAGCTGACAGGATATGCACACCTAACTTTCAAGATGTACCATCTGTGAAAATTTGAAGAAAATCCGACCATAAATAGCGGCTGTAGAGCGTGAACACCATTTTTCACTATATTTAGCTCTGACGTCACATGACGTCATAGTGTGCTAAAGATGCTTTTGTTCAAAAGGGCATATTTTACTGTCATAGCTCTGAAATTTTCGTTATTCTGAACAACTGGCATCATGTCAAAATCATTGCCCAAAAATGAAAATTAAGAAGTATGCTTATGACGTCACAAGACGTCATATGACGTCAAGACTCAAGATATATGTAGAAATTGTGCAGAACTGTAAACTGTGTAAGTTTCAACTTTCTATCTCATCCTGAAGCTCTTTAATCCTAAAATGAAATTATCGGTCCTTTGTTCGAATCTTATTTCAGCCACAGAACTTCGGTCTTTAGGAATTTCGGTTAGTTGACAGGATATGCACACCTGAGTTTCAAAATGTACCATCTGTGAAAATTTGAAGAAAATCCGACCATAAATGACGGCTGTAGAGCGTAAACACCATTTTTCACTATTTTTTGCTGTGACGTCATGTGACGTCATAGGGTGCTGAAGATGCTTTTGTTCAAAAGCGCATACTTTGCTTTCATAACTCTGAAATTTTCATTATTCTGAACAACTGGCATCATGTCGAAATCATTGCCCAAAAATGAAAATTAAGAAGTATGCTTATGACGTCACATGACTTCATATGACGTCACGACTCGAAATTTTTGTAGAAATTCTGCAGAACTGCAAACTGTGTAAGTTTCAACTTCCCATCTCATCCTGAAGCTCTTTTATCCTAAAATGAAATTTTCGGTCCTATGTTCGAATCTTATTTAAGCCACAGAACTTCGGTCTTTCGGAATTTCGGTTAGCTGAAAGGATAGACACATCTTAGTTTCAAGATGTACCATCTGTGAAAATTTGAACAAAATTCGACCATAAATGACGGCTGTAGAGCGCGAACACCTTTTTTCACTATTTTTAGCTGTGACGTCACATGACGTCATAGGGTGCTGAAGATGCTTTTGTTCAAAAGCACATACTTTCCTTTCATAACTCTGAAATTTTCATTATTCTGAACAACTGGCATCATGTCGAAATCATTGTCCTAAAATGAAAATTAAGAAGTATGCTTATGACGTCACATGACGTCATATGACATCACGCCTCAAAATATTTGTAGAAATTCTGCAGAACTGCAAACTGTGTAAGTTTCAACTTTCTATCTCATCCTGAAGCTCTTTTATCCTAAAATGAAATTTTCGGTCCTATGTTCGAATCTTATTTCAGCCACAGAACTTCGGTCTTTCGGAATTTCGGTTAGCTGACAGGATATGCACACCTTTGATTCAAGATGTACCATCTGTAAAAATTTGAAGAAAATCCGACCATAAATGACGGCTGTAGAGCGCGAACACCATTTTTCACTATTTTTAGCTGTGACGTCATGTGACGTCATAGGGTGCTGAAAATCATTGAAATCAAAATTTCCTCACGTGACTAATAAGCCATAAAAATTTCATCGTCCTAGGACTATTGCAACATATTAAAATAAGCGTTTAGTTAGGAAGAAGAAAAGAATAATAACTAGATGTCATTCGTCTGAACGAATGATAGGACTTTCTGCAACCTGTGTTAATGCAAAAAGCAGGAGATAGAAGTTTCATGTAATGACTCACCTCTGGTAGTATTTCATGTTCATGCTGAACAAATGACATTATATTCCGCGAAAAATAAGCGAAGAAACAAGAAATAAGTAGTAGTAGTAGTAGTATGACGTCTCGACATAAAATATATTAAGAAATTATGCAGTACTGCAAACTGTGTAAGTTTCAACTTTCTATCTCATCCCGAAGTTCTTTAACCTTAAAATGAAATTTTTGGTCCTATATTCGAATCTTACTTCAGCCACAATACTTCGGTTTTTCGGAATTAAGGTTAGTTGACAAAATATTCACACCTTAGTTTCAAGATGTATCATCTGTAAAAATTTGAAGAAAATCTGATCATAAATGGCGGCTGTAGAGCGCGAACACCATTTTTCACTATTTTTAGCTGTGACGTCATGTGACGTAATAGGGTGCTGACTATCATTGAAATCAAAATTTCCTCACGCGACTAATAACCCATAAATATTTCCTTGTCCTAGGACTATTGCAACATATTAAAATAAGCGTTTAGTTAGGAAGAAGAAAAGAATAATAATAATAAAAAAATGACGTCACGTGACGTCATATGACGTTTATTTTCACATAATTGTTAAGACACCCAGAGACCTACTAACTGACAAAATTTCAACTTTCTATCTCAAATAGGACAGTTTTTATAAGCATTGAAAAATTGACGTCCTTGGTCAGAATCTTGGATCCGCCATAGATGCTTGGACTTTTCGAATTTTGAAAAACGGACACCGGTATACACAATAAGAACGTAATATACACATTCTGTGAAAATTTGATGAAAATCGGCCCATTAATAATGGCTCTGGACCGTGTACAAACTTTCGTAGTCAATTTCAAATGTGACGTTATATGACGTCAAAGGCTTCTAAAAATCATTGAAATCGAAATACCAGCGTCTGTATCATTTGTCCTTAAATTTTTATAGCCCTTCGACAATTTCAACATATAGAAATACTCTTGTTAATATTAGAAATACATTATCATATAATGACGTCACGTGACGTCATATGACGTTTATTTTCACAAAATGTTTAAGACACTTAGAGACCTATATACTGACCAAATATCACTTTTCTATCTCAAATAGGACCGATTTTATAAGCATTTAAAAATTGACGACCTTGGTTCGAATCTTGGAATCGCTATAGAACCTTGGACTTTTCGAATTTTGAAAAAGGGACACCGGGATGCACAACTAGAACTTAATATACACATTCTGTGAAAATTTGATGAAAATCGGTTCATAAACAATAGCTGTAGACCGCGTACAAACTTTTGTTGCATATTTAAAGTGTGATGTCATATGACGTCATAGGCATATGAAAATCATAGAAATCAAAATTTCAGCGTTTGAAGCATTTGTCATTAAATTTTCATTGCCCTTCGACAATTTCAACATATAAAAATATTCTTGGTAATATTAGAAATACATTATCATATAATGACGTCACGTGACGTCATATGACATTTATTTTCACAAAATGAAAATTCAACTTTCTATCTTAAGTAGGACAGATTTTATAAGCATTTAAAAATTTACGACCTTGGTTCGAATCTTGGATTCGCTATATAACCAAGGACTTTTCGAATTTTGAAAAACGGACACCGGGATGCACAACTAGAACTTAATATACACAATCTGTGAAAATTTGAAGAAAATCGGTTCACAAACAATGGCTGTAGACCGCGTACAAACTTTTGTAGCATATTTCAAATGTGACGTCATATGACGTCATAGGCATATGAAAATCATAGAAATCAAAATTTCCTAACGTGACTAATAAGTCTTAAAAACTTCATCGTCCTAGGAGTATGGCAACATAGAAAAATAAGCGTTTAGTTAGGAAGAAAAAAAGAATAATAATAATAAGAAGAAGAAGAACTAGATGTCATTCGTGAAAACGAATGATAGGACTTTCTGCAAGCTGTGTTAATGCAAAAAGCAGGAAATAGAAGTTTCATGTAATGATTCACCTCTGGTAGTATTTCATGTTCATGCTAAACAATTGACATTATATTCCGAAATTAGTGCAAATGATAAGAACTTAGTATTAGTCTGTGACGTAACATGATGTTATATGACGTCAGGACATGACTGCAAACTTGATTTCTAGTTTAAAGGTCCTATGTTCGAATCTTGCTTCAGCCACAATACTTCGGTTTTTCGGAATTAAGGTTAGCTGACAAAATATTCACACCATAGTTTCAAGATGTACCGTCTGTAAAAATTTGAAGAAAATCTGATCACAAATGGCGGCTGTAGAGCGCGAATACCATTTTTCACTATTTTAGCTCTGACGTCACGTGACGTCATAGGGTGCTGAAAATGCTGTTGCTCAAAAGCGCACACTTTACTGCAATAACTCTGAAATTTTCATTATTCTGAACAACTGGCATCATGTCGAAATCATTGCCCCAAATTAAAATTAAGTGGTATGCTTATGACGTCCAATGACGTCACGATTCAAAATATTTGTAGAAATGCTGCAGAACTGCAAACTGTGTAAGTTTCAACTTTCTATCTCATCCTGAAGCTCTTCAATCCTAAAATGAAATTTTTGGTCCTATGTTCGAATCTTATTTCAGCCACAGAACTTCGGTTTTTCGGAATTTCGGTTAGCTGGCAGGATATGCACACCTTAGTTTCAAGGTGTACCATCTGTGAAAATTTGAAGAAAATCCGACCATAAACGGCGGCTGTAGAGCGCGAACACCATGTTTCAATATTTTTAGCTCTGACGTCACAGGACGTCATAGGGTGCTGAAGATGCTTTTGTTCAAAAGCTCATACTTTACTGTCATAACACTGAAATTTTCATTATTCTGAACAACTGACATCATGTCGAAATCATTGCCCTAATATGAAAATTAAGAAGTATGCTTATGACGTCACATGACGACATTTGACGTCACGACTCAAAATATATTAAGAAATTATGCAGAACTGCAAACTGTGTAAGTTTCAACTTTCTATCTCATCCTGAAGCTCTTTAATCCTAAAATGAAATGTTCGGTCCCATGTTCGAATCTTATTTCAGCCACAGAACTTCGGTCTTTCGGAATTTCGGTTAGCTGACAGGATATGCACACCTTAGTTTCAAGATGTAAAATCTGTGAAATTTTAAGAAAATCCGACCATAAATGGCGGCTGTAGAGCGTGAACACCATTTTTCACTATTTTTAGCTCTAACGTCACATGACGTCATATGGTGCTGAAAATGTTTTTGCTCAAAAATGTATACTTTACTGTTATAACTCTGAAATTTTCCTTATTCTGAACAACTGGCATCATGTCGAAATCATTGTCCTAAAATAAAAATTAAGAAGTATGCTTATGACGTCATGACTCAAAATATTTGTAGAAATTCTGCAGAACTGCAAACTGTGTAAGTTTCAACTTTCTATCTCATTCTGAAGCTCTTTAATCCTAAAATGAAATTTTCGGTCCTATGTTCGAATCTTATTTCAGCCACAGAACTTCGGTCTTTCGGAATTTCGGTTAGCTTAAAGGATATACATATCTTAGTTTCAAGATATACCATCTGTGAAAATTTGAAGAAAATTCGACCATAAATGGCGGCTGTAGAGCGTGAACACCATTTTTCACTATTTTTAGCTCTGACGTCACATGACGTCATAGGGTGATGATGATGCTTTTTTTCAAAAGCGCATCTATTTCTGTCATAACTCTGAAATTTTCATTATTCTGAACAACTGGCATCATGTCAAAATTATTGCCCCAAATTAAAATTAAGATGTATGCTTATGACGTCAGATGACGTCATATGACGTCACGACTCAAAATATATTAAGAAATTCTGCAGAACTACAAGCTGTGTAAGTTTCAACTTCTATTTCATCCTGAAGCTCTTTAATCCTAAAATGAAATTTTCGGTCCTATGTTCGAATCTTATTTAAGCCACAGAACTTCGGTCTTTCGGAATTTCGGTTAGCTGAAAGGATAGACACATCTTAGTTTCAAGATATACCATCTGTGAAAATTTGAAGAAACTTCGACCATAAATGGCGGCTGTAGAGCGTGAACACCATTTTTCACTATTTTAAGCTCTGACGTTACATGACGTCATAGGGTGCTGAAGATGCTTTTTTTCAAAAGCGCATCCATTTCTGTCATAACTCTGAAATTTTCATTATTCTGAACAACTGGCATCATGTCGAAATCATTGCCTTTAAATGAAAATTCAGATGTATGCTTATGACGTCACATGACGTCATATGACGTCACGACTCAAAATATATTAAGAAATTCTGAAGAACTGAAATAATTTCAACTTTCTATTTCATCCTGAAGCTCTTTAATGCTAAAATGAAATTTTCGGTCCTATGTTCGAATCTTATTTTAGCCACAGAACTTCGGTCTTTCGGAATTTCGGTTAGCTGACAGGATATGTACACCTTAGTTTCAAGATGTACCATTTGTGAAAATTTTAAGAAAATCCGACCATAAATGACGGCTGTAGAGCGCGAACACTATTTTTCACTATTTTTAGCTGTGACGTTATGTGACGTCATAGCGTGCTGACAATCATTGAAATCAAAATTTCCTCACGTGACTAATAACCCATAAAAATTTCATCGTCCTAGGACTATTGCAACATATTAAAATAAGCGTTTTGTTAGGAAGAAGAAAAGAATAATAATAATAAAAAATGACGTCAAGTGACGTCATATGACGTTTATTTTCACATAATTGTTAAGACTCCCAGAGACCTACTAACTGACAAAATTTCAACTTTCTATCTCAAATAGGACAGTTTTTATAAGCATTTAAAAATTGACGTCCTTGGTTCGAATCTTGGATCCGCCATAGATGCTTGGACTTTTCGAATTTTGAAAAACCGGACACCGGTATACACAATAAGAACGTAATATACACATTCTGTGAAAATTTGATGAAAATCGGCCCATTAATAATGGCTCTGGACCGTGTACAAACTTTCGTAGTCAATTTCAAATGTGACGTCATATGACGTCATAGGCTTCTGAAAATTATTGAAATCGAAATTTCAGTGTCTGAATCATTTGTCATTAAATTTTCATTGCCCTTCGACAATTCAATATATAGAAATATTGAAAATTTAATTGGGTCTATATATGGAAATATTATAATTATAAAAATTTACGACCTTGGTTCGAATCTTGGAATCGCTATAGAACCATGGACTTTTCGCATTTTGAAAAACGGACAACGAGATGCACAACTAGAACTTAATATACACATTCTGTGAAAATTTGATGAAAATCGGCCCATTAATAATGGCTCTGGACCGTGTACAAACTTTCGTAGTCAATTTCAAATGTGACGTAATATGACGTCATAGGCTTCTGAAAATCTTTGAAATCGAAATTACAGCATCTGAAGCATGCGGCATTAATTTTTCATTGCCCTTCATAAATTTCAAGATATAGAAATAATCTTGTTAGAATTAGAAATTCATTATCATATAATGACGTCACGTGACGTCATATGACATTTATTTTCACAAAATGTTTAAGACTCCCAGAGACCTATATACTGACCCAATATCATCTTTCTATCTCAAATAGGACCGCTTTTATAAGAATTTGAAAATTTACGACCTTGGTTCGAATCTTGGAATCGCTATAGAACCTTGGACTTTTCGAATTTTGAAAAACGGACACCGGGATGCACAACTAGAACTTAATATACACATTCTGTGAAAATTTGATGAAAATCGGTTCATAAACAATGGCTGTAGACCGCGTACAAACTTTTGTTGCATATTTCCAGTGTGACGTCATATGACGTCATAGGCATATGAAAATCATAGAAATCAAAATTTCAGCGTTTGAAGCATGTGTCTTTAAATTTTCATTGCCTTTCGACAATTTCAACATATAGAAATATTCTTGTTAATATTAGAAATACATTATCATATAATGACGTCACGTGACGTCATATGACAAATATGTTCACAAAATTTTTAAAACTTCTAGAGACCTATATACTGATTAAATATCAACTTTCTTTCTTAAATAGGACAGATTTTATAAGCATTTAAAAATTTACGACCTTGGTTCGAATCTTGGATTCGCTATAGAACCATGGACTTTTCGAATTTTGAAAAACGGACACCGGGATGCACAACTAGAACTTAATATACACAATCTGTGAAAATTTGATGAAAATCGGTTCACAAACAATGGCTGTAGACCGCGTACAAACTTTTGTAGCATATTTCAAATGTGACGTCATATGACGTCATAGGCATATGAAAATCATAGAAATTAAAATTTCCTGACGTGGCTAATAAGTCATAAAAATTTCATCGTCCTAGGAGTATTGCAACATAGAAAAATAAGCGTTTAGTTAGGAAGAAAAAAAGAATAATAATAATAATAAGAAGAAGAAGAAGAATAAACAGTACAAACCCAATAGGACTTTCTGCTTTAGGCAGAAAGTCCTAATAAAAAAAAAAGTACAAACCCAATATGACTTTCTGCCTGTAGGCAGAAAGTCCTAATTATCATGGTATTCCCCAACAGAAAATACCAAACTTCATTTAATATCTTCAAAGAGTTCGCCAGCTACCGGTACATTTTGATTGGACTATCAATATTTTTCTGACCGTTTTCGACGAAAAAACAAGTAGCTGGGTGTTTCTTTTTCATATATTCTTAAAATATGGAAATATTCATAATTGTAATTGTGTTCCCCATAAGAAAATACCAAACTTCATTTAATATCTTCAAAGAGGTCGCCAGTTACCGGTACATTATGATTCGATCATCAATATTTTTTTCAATGTTTTCGCCGAAAAAACAAGTAGCTAGGTATTTATTTTTAATATATTTATAAACTATTGATATATTCATAATTGTCATGGTAATTCTCACCAGAAAATACCAAACTCATGTTATAACAAACTTTGGATATTTATCAGGTCTAAAACTTAACAATTCAGAGTGTGCCATATTACAATCTGGATCATAAAAAAAATAAAAATCTGAACTATTGTAAAAATAAAAAAATCAATTTTACATCTATTTCTGCAAAAACATTAGGTATGTCCTTTTTTAATGAAAATCATACAAATGTCATGTACAATACAGAAAAAAAAAATCGAGGAATTTCATAATTGTTTAAAGCAATGGCAGCATAGAAAACTCACATTACTAGGTAAAATTACTGTAATCAAAACTTTCGCACTTCCAAAACTCATATACCCTTTTACTGTTTTGCCTAATCCTCCAAGTAAAACTATTCAAGAATTAATAAAATGATCTTCAATTTTATATGGCAAAACAAACCGGATAAAATTAAAAGAGATATACTATATTTGCAATACAAAAATGGTGGATTAAAATTAACAAACATAAGATTATTTTTGAATTCCATTAAATCATGTTGGGTAAAGAGAATATTAAATGTTATTTTATGAAAGCGTACTCAACAAACAGGTGGCAAATTAATATTTTAACGTAAATAACAATGACATAAATAGAATTTGTAATGGAAATACTTTCTTAAGAGATATTCTCGAGTCATGGAATCATGTGAAACAGTGTTATGAAAAGGATGAAAATAGAAGAAATATAATATGGAATAAGTCAAACATAAGAGTTAATAACAAAACGATTTTCTACAAAAATTGCTTTGGCAAAGGAATATTGTTTGTCGATCAATTAATAGATCTTAGAACTAATCATATTTACTCCTTTGAACAATTTCAAAATATTTTTAACATAGATAAAAATGACTACTTAAAATTCCATTCATTGATTAAAAATATACCTAAAACAATGTTAGATACTAAAGATATCAAAGAATATATTTTGAGAAATAAAGGGAATAAAACACTAAAGAACACAATAGAAAACTAGATTTCGTTTGTCCCGAACAAACGATAGGGCTTTCTGCGTTGTAAATCAGTTTAAACGAGATCAGCTGAATAATCATTTTACATGTTCTATGTCATCGTCCGATTATGCATGGTGTCATGTGTCTAGCATATTTTGAAATTTTACTTCACTCAAATATATGTAGAGTCATCAGAGGGTAGGGCTCGAAATTTAGTTTGACCACATTCCCTTGAAAGTTTCTAATTTCGGACAATAAAAGGAAAAATGCCAAACAAAATCCCGATATATACATTCTTTGAAAAATTGAAGAAGATCCGCCTGTAATGAGATTAAGTGATTTTAATTTAGTAAGTTATGACCCCTTTTAAACTTAAACATTTTGATTAAAGTAAAGCGTCAATAATAAGCTTTGAAAAAGTCTTAGTGCGCTGTCTTACGGACAACTCCTGTTGTTCTTTGCAAATATCATTTATATTCATAATTCCTTGATTACGTACCCGCATCATTTGGCTTTAAATGTATTAGTTTCATGACACGTTATCATCATTTCAATTGTATATCAGGTCATATGAAGCACTATAACCTTTCGTAGCTCACCAGGGCACAGCATGCTCAAGGTTAGCTTTTGTGGTCACCTTGCGTCCATCGTTATGCGTCGTCATCAGTTTACTTTATGATATGTCCTCTGAAACCACAGGGTAGAAATTGAAGAAACTTAGCATGAATGATCCTTGGTAGGCCTTTCACTAAAGATGTTAAAATGAATTTGATCCATTTTAGAACTCTTGTTGCCATGGCAACCAACATAATTTTATCTTATTAACTTAAAAGTGTTTCTCCTCTAAAACTAAGAATGGTAAGAATTTAATGTCATTTGGCACAAATGGTCACATTATAGTGCTCTACCATTAGCTAAAATAAAATTGAGACCCCTAGGAGATCGGCTAATCTCCTCATATACTCTATATAAAAAATTCTAAATTCTTCCTCAAGGAATTTTATATCATTTGACAGAAACGGTCACCTCTTAGTGCTCTAACAAAATATAAGAAATACAATTAATAACTTGAAAAATGGGCTCGACCCATTTCCTTTTATACTCTATACAAAACATTTCAAAATACGTTTTGTCTTGTCATTTGGTACAAATGGTCAGCCCAAAGTGCTTTACCATTATTGCTTAAATAAAGTTGATCCCTTGGAAAAGAAAAATTTAAATTTTTTAAAAAATTTAAATTTGTTCTACTTACATTGCTAAAATAAAGTTGATTCCTTGAAAATTCGGTCTGCAGAATAATGATTGACTAGTATTCTTTAGAATTATGTACATATATGGAATTTAAATCAAAGCTGCTGAAGCTTACAAGGTAAAATCAAATGACCTGAATTGTTTTAATTGGGCTAATGATACTCTAAGGCAACCATGGCCCTCTTCTTTCATGGTCAGATATAACAAAGACAAGGTGAGAATCGGGGGTTTTAGTTACCTTTAGTGATAACACTAGCTATCGTCAGACAATACTTTGACCTAGCGTTTGGTGTACGTTTGCAAAACAAAAATCTCATATTACTGGAATGATTATACTTGTAAAGGTTTAGTGATATTTCAGAAATCCATGGAATTTTTATGCAGACGCTTGCAAAACAAAACTCTCATATACATAAATTTTTTACGCTGGGTACTTTTCAATGTGGTCAATGTTTCTCTGCCCAAAGGAGGTTGAACTACTTTGGTATTGTAATGTCAATATTACCCACACATATTGCATGCTCATGTAAACTTCCTGTCCATTTCAAGTTATATATCTTAGGGTAACATTTTACTGGCTCGTGATAACAACACAATCTTGAAATTTAGTTCATCTGTAAAATGTAAAAAAAATGAATGAATAAATAAACGAATTGTATTGTTCTATGTGGTGTTTAATGGTTGTATTGTTGTTGCTTCTATATTTAACAACGAAGCTTACCTAAATATAACAATAAATTCATTTTTGTACCATCAATGCACTAAAGAATACATGATTTCCAATATTACTATTTAGTCATTTAACGGAACGATGATGACCTATCAGTGTCTTACAACATCTATCATCTATCTTACTGACATCCTTTGGTGTAAATACAATGTACATACATTCTGCCATTTTGAAATATATGTCCTTGCATACGTGTGTATTTATTTCATGATTTGTTTTGAAACACCAATACCAGGATCTTTATCCGTATGTATTTGTTTCCACCCCAGAGACCCCTGGAGATTATTTACAATCAAGTTTTCACTATATGAATACATTGACACAGTAACGTACCCTCGCTGTATATTATCAAATTACATGTTATCGTGACTGCTCGTGTCAAAGGAATGTGAAAAGAATGTACGAATCTCGGTCATATGGGCCACAAAAGATTTCACTTGTGAAATAGTACAAAAAAAGAGTCAACGTCGCCGAGAAAAATATGTCAAGGAGAAATATTCAAACTGGAAAGTTACAACACAATACAAAATGGGGCCTTATATGATTCTCCCAGAAATAACTTCCTCCAAAAGCATTTATTTTATATATAAATGTCAGGGTATAAACAGTTTCGAATCCTTACGTGTACAACGTCGATACGGAACGAATGAGTTACATACATGTGAATTGATAGATTGGTTATATGTGTATAAGATTTAGTGCAGTCATACTATAAGAATACACCCCACTAATAAAAAAAAATGTTACATAATAGGTATGTATCGCGGACCAAATCATTATTTTGCATTACAACCCCAAACACAAACTTCCAACACATGAAGAAAAAAATTGCAGCAAACAAAAGCACCAAAGTCTCTGTGCATACTGTTTAAATTTCATGCTGCTGCCTTATCGGTAACCTGTATTAATTTGAACCTCAAAAGGAAGAAAAAAGTATAATAATAAGAAGAAAAAACATAACAAACCCAATAGGTCTTTTTGCTTGAGACAGAAAGCCCTAATAAAGGTTTAAAGAAAGCCGTAATAACAAAGGCAATATGCTTATCGGTCCAGGTGTACACCATTGTATCGTAGAATGCACCTCATTCTCTCAAATTTATACGCATCGCAATTCACCTTTCAACACGGGCATTCTTTCCTGCGTAGGAACGTCCGTAACCAACCAAATAACCGCCTTCATTTCTTACTTCAAACTGCTAGATTTTCGTATACAAGCCCTCATCCGAAAAACATATCTGCCATGTTTCTTGACGGAATCACTTATCCTGAAAAAAATCATAATAATTGACTCAAAATTCATGAATCTACAGCGTTTCAATTTCGTTAAAAGTACACTTTTCGCCTATCTGCCATAACTCAACCATTTCATCCACGATCTTCAAAAACTAAATATCACATGAAAGGTCTTTCAAATCACTACAGATTTTACACACAGTGTCCATGTAGATTTTATTTCGTTTTTGAGATACACCTTGCCGAATAAAAACACCAATAACTGACATATGACCTTGACCTTAACGATTTTCCGGAAATGAAAGTGACTAAGGTAAATGAGATGCTACGTTGCAGATTCAGTGGAAATTTAATGCAAATCGGTCAAAAGTTAAGGCATGTAGGGCTAAAAACCCTACATTTTAGATTAAAAGTTTGTTAACGCGTCATGACGTCAGTTTACGTTATACGACGTCAGTCTTTTCAGAGCTGTAAGAAATTGTTAAGAAACATTTTCTGTCCTATTTTAAGTTTCTAGCTTATCTGAAAGCTTCGTAATACTTAAATAAATTTTTAGGTTCAAAGTTCGAAACTTGGTTCATCCATAGATCCTTGGTCTTTTTGAATGTTCCAAAATGTATATAGCCCTGCACAACTAAGTCGCAATCCATACATAGCTGTAAGAAATTGTTAAGAAACATTTTCTGTCCTATTTTAAGTTTCTGCTTATTCTGTGAAAAAATCAAGTCAACTGGTCAAGAAATGACGGCTGTAGAGCGCGTACAAGCTTTGGTAGCTTTTTTCAACCCTGAGGTCACGTGACATCATATGAAGAAAAAAATTGCTGCACTCAAAAGCGCCAAAGTCACTGTGCATACTGGTAAAATTTCATACTGCTGCCTTGTCGGTAACCTGTTTTAATTTGAACCTCAAAAGGAAGAAAAAAGTAGAATAATAATAACTAGATTTCATTCGTTGATACGAATGATAGGACTTTCTGCTACATTTGTCAAATACTTAAAAGCAAAAAAAGTAAGAGGATATGAAATTGCAGCCTTTAACTTGCTTTTGTATGGCCATAACTTAAATGAACTTTGAAAAATAAACTGTTTAACTTGGAGGAAATGGCAAAAGTAACTGAAAATCATTTTTTTTATATCGATTTATTTAACTTGGACTATTTTTATAATCTATATTACAAATCAAATTTATTTAAAACGCTTACAATTCGAATTCCATCCTGTAATAATGGCTGTAGACCGCGTACAAGAGTGTGTAGACAACGTCAAGTTTGATGTCACATGACATCATAGGCATAAGAAAATCAATGAAATGAAATATTAAGTATCTTAAATATATCAAGTAATTTTTTCATGCTCCTTGCAACTTTGCAACATATAGAAATTAACGCGTAGATATATTAAATTCTTTTTGACCTTATGACTTCAAATAACGTTAATCCTCACAGAATATAAATAAGTCTTAAAAATCCAAGGATTTTATATGTTTTTGAAATTTGACGTCAATGTTTCGAAACTTGGATTCGCCATAGAACCATTGCCTTTTCGTCTTTTCGAATTTGTAAAACAGGACCCGGGATACACAACTAGAGCGTTACATATACATTCTTTGAAATCTGCTGAAAATTGGTCCAAAAATAATGGCTGTACACCGCGTAAAACCTTTTTGTCCTGACGTCAAATCTGATGTTATATAACGTCAAATTAATATGAATTACATTGCATTATAAAGCATTTCTAAAGTATATACCATAAGATTTCATGGTCCTGGGAAGTTAACAACATATTAAATTTACTCGTATATATCAGAAATAATTTTTGACCTTATGACGTCATATGACGTCAAATGACGTTCATCTTCATAGAATGTAAAGCACTCTTGGAGACTTATTTACTTTCCAAATATTAGATTTCTAACTCATGTGGGAACGATTTTATACGTATTTAAAATTTGACGTCAATAGTTCGAATATTGGATCCGCCATAAAACCTTTGCATTTTTTGAATTTGGAAGAACGGACACCGGGATGCTCAACTATAACCTAATATACACTTTCTGTGAAATTTTTATGAAAATCGTTTCATAAACAATGGCTGTAGACCGCGTACAAACTTTTGTAGCATATGGCAAGTGTAACGTCATATGACGTCATAGGCATATGAAAACTGTAGAATAAAAAATATCAACGTTTGAAGCAAAATGTCATATAATTTCCATTTCCATGGACCATTTTAACATATAGAAATTTTCTTGTAAACATTAGAAATAGATTTTCATGTAATGACGTCATCTGACGTCACATGACGTTCATTTTCACAAAATCGTTCAGTTCAGTCATCCATAAACCTACATAATGTTCAAATATCAACTTTATATCTCATATTGGACCGATTTTATAAGCATTTGGAAATTAACGACCTCGGTTCGAATCTTGGATTATCCGTAGAACCATGGTCTTTTAGAATTTTGAAAAACGGATAGCGGGATGCACAACGAGAACTTAATATACACATTCTGTGAAAATTTGATGAACATCGGTTCATAAGTAATGGCTGTAGACCGCGTACAAAATTTTGTAGAATATGTCAAGTGTGACGTCATATGACGTCATATGCCTATAAAAATTATTGAAATAGAAATTATATCGTGTGAAACATATGCCATTAAATTTTTATTGCTCTTCGACCATTTCAACATATAGAAATAATCTTGTTAATGTTAGTAATATATTTTCATATAATGACGTCACGTGACGTCATATGATGCAAATTTTCAAAACATTTTTAAGGCTCCGACAGACCTACATACTGACCAAATATCGACTTTCTATCTCAAATAGGACTGATTTTATAAGCATTTGAAAATTTACGACCTTGGTTCGATTCTTGGATTCGCTATAGAACCTTGGCAATTTCGAATTTTGAGAAACGGACACCGGGATGCACAACTAGAACTTAATATACACATTCTGTGAAAATTTGATGAAAATCGGTTCACCAATAATGGCTCTGGACCGCGTACAATCTTTTGTAGCTTATTTCACATGTGACGTCATATGACGTTATAGAGATATGAAAATCATAGAAATCAAAATTTCAGTGATTGAAGCATGTGTCATTAAATTTTCATTGCCCTTCGACAATTTCAACATATAGAAATATTCTTGTAAATATTAGAAATACATTATCATATAATGACGTCACGTAACGTCATATGACATTTATTTTCAAATAATATTTAAAACTTCTAGAGACCTATATACTGACTAAATATCAATTTTCTATCTGAAATAGGACAGATTTTATAAGCATTTAAACATTTACGACCTTGGTTCGAATCTTGGATTCGCTATAGAACCATGGACTTTTCGAATTTTGAAAAACGGACACAGGGATGCACAACTAGAGCCTAACATACACATTCTGTGAAATTTTGATGAAAATCGGTCCAGAAATAATGACTGTAGACCGCGTACAAACTTTTTCACCTGACGTCAAATCTGACGTTATATGACGTCGTATGAATTTAAAATTCATTCCATCCGAAAGCTCATGGTTTGAAATATATGCCATAAAATTTTCATTGTTCTGAGTCAATGGCAACACCTCGAAATTAACACAAATATAAGAGGAAGAAAAAAAGAATAAGAAGAAGAAGAACTAGATTTCATTCGTTGATACGAATGATAGGACTTTCTGCTAACATTGAAAAATAAAAGTTGCTCAGTATTAAGTATTGCACGGAATATTAGAGTATTTTAGCTATGTATATGCGTGTAAACTTTTCAATTATATACATAGCTAAGATACTCTAATATTCCGTGCAATACTTAATATTGAGCATTTCACATTTGAAAAGTGACCATTGGTCTGTTTCTTTTCCTTCCGTCCAGGTTTGCAAGTTTTTATGGCAGAGAATGACCGGTGCGAACGCATAGAGCCTGCTGATATAGCGATTTCCGCAGAGAGCCTGCCGATATGGTTATGCACCGTGTAAATGCTACCAGAATCGTCGACGCGTGTAGCCTCGTGAGTTAAATTCCAATAACGCTTGTATATACGATCGAGACGACTGTATTACACAAAGTTACTTCATTTTGCGCTTTTAGCTAACGGACAAATTAGCTTGCAGCGTCTTGAACGGATGACATGTGTTAATCATTTTGTTTCAAATGTCTACACTTATACATATCTCAAGCTGGCAATTAAATTACATTGTACTATAACATATATTTTCACATAGCTTATCATTTATCATAAATTTGGAATGTAGCTTATACAACATTTATCGATTGATGCAACAATAAAGTCGGGAAATTGCAATGTTTCAACAACGGTGTAAATGACATGTGTCAAAACGCTCAAAGGATTATGGGTAACGCAATGCTGCAACTAATATGTATAAGTAACGTAAATAAAATGATTTGACAAAACATTAAATCATTGTCAACACTTGTTTAGTTTGTTTGTTTGTTGGGTTTAACGTCCCACCGACAGTATTTCAGTCATTTGGAGACGATGTCTATTTAATGCAGTTATAGTGCTGCCACACTGCAGTATCACACCGTGGCGACATGTGGCATGATACCACACCCAGTCACATTATCCTGATACCGAGCCAACCAGTCCTGCAACTACCCTTATATGCTGAGCGTCAAGCAAGGGAGCTATAACAGTACCATTTTTTACGACTTTGGTATCGAATCCACGACCTCCCGCTCCCGAGGCGGACGCTCTAACCACTCGGCCACCGGGAACGGTACACTTGTTTAGCTAGTAATATCAATATGATATATGTAAAAAGTTTGTTTTTTTTTGCAATTTCTATGACAAATACATATCTGTAAACTTACATTTTCCGAAAATGCTTCAATTAAGGTGAAAGCGAAAGTAGGATATTTTATGAAAATTCTTACAATTGGCTTTAAATTCTTATTTTTTATGTAACTTCCTTATACTTTGATCAATTTCAAAACTTTAGGAAAATTAAAATTCCATTCGCTTAATTGACTTATTAATTTTAAATATAAGCCGTAAACTCTACATACGGCAAAATCGCTGAAATTCTACATGTTTAAATCTTATTTTTATGTACTCCTTATACTTGTCAATTTCAAAACTTTAGGTACCAAAATAATCGTCTAGAAATTCTCTACATTTCACACGCTTTATATATATATAGGAATATTTTTAATATTTTTTGAGATACAAGCTCTTAAACCTCTTGAAAAATGAAAAAATCACCAAAGCTATATGCACGAATTTCGTTTTTCCCCATTACTCCATGAATCTTAGGTCAATCATTAACATTTAAGCATCAAAAGAACGGCCAAACAATGCTCTACAAATAATATTCATCATCATATTTTCAAAAGTAAAAGGTTTTCGAGATATAAACAGTGAAACAGACTGGGGGTTACCAAATTTTCATTTCTCCCCCATAACTCAACCGATTCAACCCCGATCATCAAAAACTAAATATCATCTGAAAGGTCTTTCTAAGCACTATAAATTATACGCATAGTGTCTCGATAGAATATTTACCGTTTTTGAGATATTTAAGGCCGAAGAAAAACCCGATAATTGATATATGACCTTGACCTTTGGGATTTTCCGGAAACGGAAATAACATGGCTATATAGAATCTAAAACTGCATCTTCAGACAAAATTTCAAGCAAATCATACAAAAAAAAAGCCTACAGGGCTTAAAAACCGTTACGATTTAATACGAAAGTTTTATTAGCATTATGACGTCATGTGACGTCATATGGCGTTCATCTTTTTATAATGTGAAGAAGACATAGAGGCAAATATTCAGTTCAAATATCAGCTTTCTAGCTCTTCTGGAAGCGATTTTATACGCATTTGAAATTTGACGTCATTAATTCGAATATTGGATTCGCCATAAAACATTTGTCTTTTCGAATTTGGAAATACCGACACCGAAAGGCACAACTAGAGCCTAACATACACATTCTGTAAAATTTTGATGAAAATCGGTTCACAAATAATGGCTGTAGACCGCGTACAACCTTTTTTACCTGACGTCAAATCTGACGTTACATGACGTCATATGAATATAAAATTCATTGCATCCGAAACCTCATGGTTTGAAATATATACCTTAAAATTTTCATTGTTCTGAGTCAATGGCAACACCTCGAAATTAACACAAATATAAGAGGAAGAAAAAAAGAATAATAAGAAGAATAACTAGACTCCTTTTGTTCTGAACAAAAGAAAGGGCTTTCTGCTAACTATTTACTTTTCTGACATACACCATCTTCAAATATTGAAGAAAATCCTTATTATAAGTATGCTTTTGACGTCACATGACGTCAAATGCCATCAGGACTCAAAATATTTTAAGAAATTCTGCAGATCTACAAACTGTGTAAGTTTCAACTTTCTATCTCATCCTGAAGCTCCTTAAATCCTAAAATGAAATTTTCGGTCCTATGTTCGAATCTTATTTAAGCCACAGAACTTCGGTCTTTCAGAATTTCGGTTAGCTGACAGGATAGGTACACCTTAGTTTCAAGATGTACCGTCTGTGAAAAGTTGAAGAAAATCCGACCATAAATGGCCGTTTTAGAGCGTGAACACCATTTTTCACTATTTTTAGCTCTGACGTCACCTGACGTCATAGGGTCCTGAAGATGCTTTTGTTCAAAAGCGCATACTTTACTGTCATAACTCTGAAATTTTCATTATTCTGAACAACTGGCATCATGTCGAAATCATTGCCCTAAAATGAAAAATAAGAAGTATGCTT
The DNA here is from genome assembly GCA_021229015.1 of Solen grandis. Taxonomy (NCBI): domain Eukaryota; kingdom Metazoa; phylum Mollusca; class Bivalvia; order Adapedonta; family Solenidae; genus Solen; species Solen grandis. The sequence continues at coordinate 42,233,841 of CM037778.1, read as the reverse complement.
ATGACGTCACATGACGTCATATGACGTCACGAATCAAAATTTATTTAGAAATTCTGCAGAACTGCAAACTGTGTAAGTTTCAACTTTCTATCTCATCCTGAAGCTCTTTAATCGTAAAATGAAATTTTCGGTCCTATGTTTGAATCTTATTTCAGCCACAGAACTTCGGTCTTTCGGAATTTCGGTTAGCTGACAGGATATGCACACCTTAGTTTCAAGATGTACCATCTGTGAAAATTTGAAGAAAATCTGATCATAAATGGCGGCTGTAGAGCGCGAACACCATTTTTCACTATTTTTAGCTCTGACATCACCTGACGTCATAGGGTGCTGAAGATGCTTTTGTTCAAAAGCGCATACTTTACTGTCATAACTCTGAAATTTTCATTATTCTGAACAACTGGCATCATGTCGAAATCATTGCCCTAAAATGAAAATTAAGAAGTATGCTTATGATGTCACATGACGTCATATGACGTCACGACTCAAAATATATGTAGAAATTCTGCAGAACTGCAATCTTTGTAAGTTTCAACTTTCTATCTCATCCCGAAGTTCTTTAGCCCTAAAATGAAATTTTTGGTCCTATGTCCGAATCTTACTTCAGCCACAATACTTCGGTTTTTCGGAATTAAGGTTAGCTGACAAAATATTCACACCTTAGTTTCAAGATGTACCATCTGTAAAAATTTGAAGAAAATCTGATCATAAATGGCGGCTGTAGAGCGCGAACACCATTTTTCACTATTTTTAGCTCTTACGTCATGTGACGTCATAGGGTGCTGAAATTGCTGTTGCTCAAAAGCGCATACTTTACTGCAATAACTCTGAAATTTTCATTATTCTGAACAATTGGCATCATGTCGTAATCATTGCCCCAAATTAAAAATAAGTGGTATGCTTATGACGTCCTCTGACGTCACGACTCAATATATATGTAGGAATTCTGGAGAACTGCAAACTTTGTAAGTTTCAACTTTCTATCTCATCCTGAAGCTCTTCAATACTAAAATGAACTTTTTGGTCCTATGTTCGAATATTACTTCAGCCACAGAACTTCAGTTTTTCGGAATTTCGGTAAGCTGGCAGGATATGTACACCTTAGTTTCAAGGTGTACCATCTGTGAAAATTAGAAGAAAATCCAACCATAAATGGCGGCAGTAGAGAGCGAACACCATTGTTCAATATTTTTAGCTCTGACGTCACATGACGTCATAGGGTGCTGAAGATGCTTTTGTTCAAAAGCGCATACTTTACTGTCATAACTCTAAAATCTTCATTATTCTGAAAAACTGGCATCATGTCGAAATCATTGCCCTAAAATGAAAATTAAGAAGTATGCTTATGACGTCACATGTTGACATTTGACGTCACGACTCAAAATATATGTAGAAATTCTGCAGAACTGCAAACTGTGTGAGTTTCAATTTTCTATCTCATCCTGAAGCTCTTTAATCCTAAAATGAAATTTTCGGTCCTATGTTCGAATTTTATTTCAGCCACAGAAATTCGGTCTTTCGGAATTTCGGTTAGCTGACAGGATATGAACACCTTAGTTTCAAGATGTACCATCTGTGAAAGTTTGAAGACAATCCGACCATAAATGGCGGCTGTAGAGCGTGAACACCATTTTTCACTATTTTTTAGCTCTGACGTCATATGATGTCATAGGGTGCTGAAGATGCTTTTGTTTAAAAGCGCATACTTTACTGTCATAACTCTGAAATATTCATTATTCTGAACAACTGGCATCATGTCGAAATCATTGCCCTAAAATAAAAATTAAGAAGTATGCTTATGACGTCACATAACGTCATATGACGTCACGACTCAAAATATATGTAGAAATTCTGCAGAACTGCAAACTGTGTGAGTTTCAATTTTTTATCTCATCCTGAAGCTCTTTAATCCTAAAATGAAATTTTCGGTCCTATGTTCGAATTTTATTTCAGCCACAGAAATTCGGTCTTTCGGAATTTCGGTTAGCTGACAGGATATGAACACCTTAGTTTCAAGATGTACCATCTGTGAAAATTTGAAGACAATCCGACCATAAATGGCGGCTGTAGAGCGTGAACACCATTTTTCACTATTTTTTAGCTCTGACGTCATATGATGTCATAGGGTGCTGAAGATGCTTTTGTTTAAAAGCGCATACTTTACTGTCATAACTCTGAAATATTCATTATTCTGAACAACTGGCATCATGTCGAAATCATTGCCCTAAAATAAAAATTAAGAAGTATGCTTATGACGTCACATAACGTCATATGACGTCACGACTCAAAATATATGTAGAAATTCTGCAGAACTGCAAACTGTGTAAGTTTCAACTTTCTATCTCATCCTGAAGCTCTTTAATCCTAAAATGAAATTTTCGATCCTATGTTCGAATCTCATTTCAGCCACAGAACTTCGGTCTTTCGGAATTTCGGTTAGCTGACAGGATATGCACACCTTAGTTTCAAGATGTACCATCTGCGAAAATTTGAAGACAATCCGACCATAAATGACGGCTGTAGAGCGAGAACACCATTTTTCACTATTTTTAGCTGTGACGTCATATGACGACATAAGGTGCTGAAGATGCTTTTGTTCAAAAGCGCATACTTTACTGTCATAACTCTGAAATTTTCATTCTTCTGAACAACTGGCATCATGTCGAAATCATTGCCCTAAAATAAAAATTAAGAAGTATGCTTATGACGTCACATGTTGACATTTGACGTCACGACTCAAAATATATGTAGAAATTCTGCAGATCTGCAAACTGTTTGAGTTTCAATTTTCTATCTCATCCTGAAGCTCTTTAATCCTAAAATGAAATTTTCGGTCCTATGTTCGAATTTTATTTCAGCCACAGAAATTCGGTCTTTCGGAATTTCGGTTAGCTGACAGGATATGAACACCTTAGTTTCAAGATGTACCATCTGTGAAAATTTGAAGACAATCCGACCATAAATGGCGGCTGTAGAGCGTGAACACCATTTTTCACTATTTTTTAGCTCTGACGTCATATGATGTCATAGGGTGCTGAAGATGCTTTTGTTTAAAAGCGCATACTTTACTGTCATAACTCTGAAATATTCATTATTCTGAACAACTGGCATCATGTCGAAATCATTGCCCTAAAATAAAAATTAAGAAGTATGCTTATGACGTCACATAACGTCATATGACGTCACGACTCAAAAATATATGTAGAAATTCTGCAGAACTGCAAACTGTGTAAGTTTCAACTTTCTATCTCATCCTGAAGCTCTTTAATCCTAAAATGAAATTTTCGATCCTATGTTCGAATCTTATTTCAGCCACAGAACTTCGGTCTTTCGGAATTTCGGTTAGCTGACAGGATATGCACACCTTAGTTTCAAGATGTACCATCTGCGAAAATTTGAAGACAATCCGACCATAAATGACGGCTGTAGAGCGAGAACACCATTTTTCACTATTTTTAGCTGTGACGTCATATGACGACATAGGGTGCTGACGATGCTTTTGTTCAAAAGCGCATACTTTACTGTCATAACTCTGAAATTTTCATTATTCTGAACAACTGGCATCATGTCGAAATCATTGCCCTAAAATGAAAATTAAGAAGTATGCTTATGACGTCATATGACGTCAGGAATCAAAATATATGTAGAAATTCTGCAGAACTGCAAACTGTGTAAGTTTCAACTTTCTATCTCGTCCTGAAGCTCTTTAATCCTAAAATGAAATTTTCGGTCCTATGTTCGAATCTTATTTCAGCCACAGAAATTCGGTCTTTCGGAATTTCGGTTAGCTGACAGGATATGCACACCTTAGTTTCAAGATGTACCATCTGTGAAAATTTGAAGAAAATCCGACTATAAATGACGGCTGTAGAGCGCAAACACCATTTTTCACTATTTTTAGCTGTGACGTCATGTGACGCCATAGGCTGCTGATAATCATTGAAATCAAAATTTCCTCACGTGACTCATAACCCATAAAAATTTCATGGTCCTAGGACTATTGCAACATATTAAAATAAGCGTTTAGTTAGGAAGAAGAAAAGAATAATAATAATAAAAAATGACGTCACGTGACGTCATATGACGTTTATTTTCACATAATTATTAGACACCCAGAGACCTACTAACTGACAAAATTTCAACTTTCTATCTCAAATAGGACAGTTTTTATAAGCATTTAAATATTGACGTCCTTGGTTCGAATCTTGGATCCGCCATAGATGCTTGGAATTTTAGAATTTTGAAAAACGGACACCGGTAAACACAATAAGAACGTAATATACACAATCTGTGAAAATTTGATAAAAGTCGGCCCATTAATAATGGCTCTGGACCGTGTACAAACTTTCGTAGTCAATTTCAAATGTGACGTCATATGACGTCTTAGGATTCTGAAAATTATTGAAATCGAAATTTCAGCGTCTGAATCTTTTGTCATTAAATTTTCATTGCCCTTCGGCAATTTCAACATATAGAAATACTCTTATTAATATTAGAAATTCATTATCATATAATGACGTCAAGTGACGTCATGTGACGTTTATTTTCACAAAATGTTTAAGACTTCCAGAGACCTATATACTGACCAAATATCACTTTTCTATCTCAAATAAATCCGATTTTATAAGCATTTAAAAATTTACGACCTTGGTTCGAATCTTGAATTCGCTATAGAACCATGGACTTTTCGAATTTTGAAAAACGGACACCGGGATGCACAACTAGAACTTAATATACACATTCTGTGAAAATTTGATGAAAATCGGTTCATAAACAATGGCTGTAGACCGCGTACAAACTTTTGTTGCATATTTCAAGTGTGACGTCATATGACGTCATAGGCATATGAAAATCATAGAAATCAAAATTTCAGCCTTTGAAGCATGTGTCATTAAATTTTCATTGCCCTTCGACAATTTCAACATATAGAAATATTCTTGTTAATATTGGAAATACATTATCATATAATGACGTCACGTGACGTCATATGACATTTATTTTCACAAAATGTTTAAAACTTCTAGATACCTATATACTGACTAAATATCAACTTTCTATCTTAAATAGGACAGATTTTATAAGCATTTTCAAATTTACGACCTTGGTTCGAATCTTGGATTCGCTATAGAACCATGGACTTTTCGAATTTTGAAAAACGGACACAGGGATGCACAACTAGAGCCTAACATACACAATCTGTGAAATTTTGATGAAAATCGGTCCAGAAATAATGGCTGTAGACCGCGTACAAACTTTTTCACCTGACGTCAAATCTGACGTCATATGACGTCGTATGAATATAAAATTCATTGCATCCGAAAGCTCATGGTTTGAAATATATGCCATAAAATTTTCATTGTTCTGAGTCAATGGCAACACCTCGAAATTAACACAAATATAAGAGGAAGAAAAAAAGAATAAGAAGAAGAATAACTAGACTTCTTTTGTTTTGAACAAAAGATAGGGCTTTCTGCACTGCAAACCATGACAAACCTGGTGTTTTTCGAATTTTGGCAAACCTATATATTCCTGCACAATGAAGTCGTAATATATAACTTCTGTGAAAATTCCATGCCAATCCGTCCATAAATGACGGCTGTACAGCGCGGATGAACTTTGGTAGCTTTTTTAAGTTTTGATGTCATGTGACGTCATATGAAAATTTTAATCATTAAATCTTAATGTTCATGATTACCTACATATGACATTAAATTTTCATTGTCTATGAACCTTTGCAACATGAGTAAATTGACATTCAGGAATCGGAAATTATCTACAATTTGATGACATCATATGATGTCATATGAAGTTCATCTTTACAAAATGCAAAGGAAACACAGAGACGTATAAGCTCGCCAAATATCAACTTTCTATCTCATCTAGAAACGATTTTATACGTATTTGAAATTTGATGTCCTTGGTTCGAACTTGGATTCGCCATAGAACCTTTGTTCTTTCGAATCTTGGCAAACCTATATAATCCTGCACAATGAGATCGTAATATATAACTTCTGTGAAAATTCCATGCCAATCTGTCCATAAATGACGGCTGTACAGCGCGTACAAACTTTGGTTGCTATTTTTAGTTCTGACGTCGTGTGACGTCATATGAAAATTTTAAACATTGAATCTAAATGTTCATGATTACCTACATAGGACATTTAATTTTCATTGTCTATGAAGCTTTGCAACATGAGTAAATTGACATCAAGAAATCGGAAATTATCTACAACTCTTTACAAAATGCAATGGAAACACAGAGAGAAATAATCTCGTCAAATATCAACTTTCTATCTCATCTAGAATCGATTTTATACGGATTTGAAATTTGACGTCCTTGGTTCGAATCTTGGATTCGACATAGAACCTTAGTTATTTCGAATCTTGGCAAACCTATATAATCCTGCACAATGAGGTCTTAATATATAACTTTTGTGAAAATTCCATGACAATCCGTCCATAAAATGACGGCTGTACAGCGCGTACAATCTTTGGTAGCTATTTTTAGTTCTGACGTCATGTGAAGTCATGTGAAGATAAAAATAACATATTCCAAAATGCCATTGCTTCAGGTGTCTGTTGATAGAATTTCTTTGTCCTAGACCTTCAGCAACTTAATGAAATAACAACATGAAAAGGTTGGAAAAAAAGAATAATAATAATAATAAAAGACAGAACAAACCCAATAGGTCTTTCTGCGGAAAGCAGAAAGCCCTAATAAAAAAACAGTACAAACCCAATATGACTTTCTGCCTGTAGGCAGAAAGTCCTAATAAAAAACATAACAAACCCAATAGGACTTTCTGCCGAAAGGGCAGAAAGTCCTAATAATAAAAAAACAGTACAAACCCAATATGACTTTCTGCCTGTAGGCAGAAAGTCCTAACTAGATTTCATTCGTTGATACGAATGATAGGACTTTCTGCAACATTTTGAAATGCAAAGATTAATACCGTTAGAAAGAATATATATTATATTTCCTACCTTTTACTCTTTTTTTTCGTATGGACTTCTCATGCATGAACTTTGTGAAGTAAGCCATATGTCGAAAATAAATAAATCTTTATTTTGATATCGCTTTCTTATAACTTGACCAATTTTAGTTGTTGTTGTTGTTGTATTGTGGTTTACCGTCGCTGTGATAGTATTTCAATCATATAGAGACGTCCAGCTAATTACATGTGGAGGAAGACCCCGAGTACACAGAGATACGCGGATATAACCACAGACCTACCGCAAGCCAGCTGGAAGGCTTCCTCACATGAAAAATCCGAAGTCCCTACTGGAATTCAAACCCACAGCGGTGAGGGGCTGAGAGATTCCAAGTTTAGTATTCTAGGTACCAAAATAAATGTCCCGAAATTCAATTCAATTCAATTCAATTGTAGCATATTTGGGTCTAGTTTTATAGGTTTTCAAAATATAAGCAATTAAACTTTAACCTATAAATTCTGCATATCAAAATTCTTTTTTTTTTTAATTTCGTGTACAGTCGCGGGAATAAACCGTAAATGCTACCATGTAATAGATTCGTCGAGGCGTGTAGCCTCGTGAGTTAAATTTCAATAATGCTTGTACATACGATGGAGACGACTGTATTACGTTATAGTTAGTGTTTATTAAGAGAGAATTTAACAGTTAAGAAGCCAGAACGAGCGAAGCGAGTGACGGCTTCTTAACTTTTAAATTCTCTCTTAGTGTTTGAAATTATATTTTGTCCAATGAAATCATTCCATTTTTTCAAAATTTTGTCTCCATTTAATTCATTTAATCGGCATCAACTTGTCACTAAACACTATTCCGCTAAATCAACTGATCAATTTAAAACCAGCTTCAAGCACCTTCACTGCGCATGTGCGTCAAGATGTGTCGAGAAGCGGAGCTTTATGTGTTCACCAAAATAGACTAAGACCACAATTACCTGCCCTTGGTTACCGGATGTGCCTACACAGAAAAAAGTGACCCTATTTAATGCTGAATTAAGGTGAGAAAGACATGCAATAAAGGATTGAATTCTATAGAAC
>CM037778.1:42191987-42225717 GCA_021229015.1 Solen grandis | reverse complement strand
CACTTAAACTTCTTAAATGAAATGAACCGACCCGAAAAAAGGGTTCGAATACAATGTGTTAGATTCATAATTATTTTGAAAGCACGAGCAGTCGAAAAAAGGTGAGATTTCTATGTGTTATATCCATTTCACGTGTGTGTTTTTTAACGTAATAATTTTATAGCGGCATTTCCAAATATAGCAGCGTGATGCAGTAATAGGGCGGGAAAAACTCTAAGTTAGTCAGTGTTTATTTAGAGATAGGGCCGCCACTCGCTACGCTCGGTTTGGCTACTTACTCTTTATAATCACTAACTTTTACATAATTTCTAAGAGATGATACCATCATCTTCACATTTAATGGCAAAATCGCCATTATGCCTTTGGCCATTTACAAAAGGCACACTGTAAAATCATAAATTTTCGTTGACATTAAATTTCGTTGATCCTGTATCTAAGGGAATTTCGTTGGTACATCTATTCGTGGGTCTATGTTCTAGAAAACTTGAGGTCTATATAAGTAACAAATTTTCGTGGGATTAATAACCCACCAAAATATCGACGAAAATTAAAGTCCCACGAAAATTAATGATTTCACAGTATGGCAAACACGTGTTAATTTACAATGAAATATAAAATATATCTTTAAACTTCAATTCATATGTTGAATATATATTAATATTCATATGATGTACTTTTAACTGGCGCCTGACCTTGTCTAACATATACGGAAGAATAAGAACATCTGTCCGATATCAACAGGTTTTGCCATTACTCATTCCCTCATCATATATCGACCTAATGTGAGCATCTTTGCTGCGATTATTTCGCTTTCTACAAAATATAAATGAAAATAGCGAGGATGTCAGGTAGAAAATAATCTAAACTCAAGTAGATTTCGGTAAATGACGGCAAATTAGAAAACAACGTAGAAACACATAATACCGAAATCATCTTCAGTTAATACATCATGGAGAAATGTAGAGAAAGGGGAAATAAAATTATAGACAAATAAGCATTTGGATTTCAAAGTTCCCTTGTGATGATTGCCAGAGAATTTCTGTAAATTAGTTTAATGTATACATTTTACTTGATATTTTACGTAAAAAACGTCAACTAACGTTAAAGTTTTGAATAATGTTCGTGAATAATGTTCGCCTGGCGGCATGAACTTAGCGCAAAAAAAAAATGACAATATATGTACGGGTTTTCTGATTAAAGGACAGGACAATGTGGTAACAAAGGTGAATTAATGATAAAGGTGAATTAGTTTCGGCTGTTCAATGTTATATTAATGGTACTTACGAAGTGTTTTTACTTCGAGTTTAAACTGAAAAACAAGTATGTATGAAACACGTTCATACCCAAATTCTCTTTTAGTTTGTTACTTTCAGTCTACCTACTAATTTTGAGATGATCAGTAAAATGGTGAATACTGACGTGACGGTCTTTCACTAGAAGCTCTTCCACTTTTGAGTTGACGCCACCATTTGCAGTCTTTGGTTATTATCCTTTTTAAAGGATCACCCATTCGAATAATGCTTATGTCACTTGTTTACTAGCGAACCCCACACCGACGTCTGTCTATTTGTTGTCTGTATAATTTTCAAGGTATACTTTGGTGTTTTTTCAAATAAATAACACAATCTGATGAAAATCCACTGTTTCTCTGCAATAAACGACGTCATGATTCTACAGTAATAATGTCGTATGGTCGTACAAACACGGGAGACTTCTTAGTCTGTATACACTTTATTTAGCATGACAGGCCATGGCCCACTCAGACTGAGCGCTGCCATCTAACGAACCTAGCCCATGGTCGGATCTGGAGGATCTGTGTCCGACGGTCTCCTTAGGTCTCTAACAAGATCTCTGTCCAGACAGTAATCATGTGTATTATATAATAACAAATAATAACGCTGACACAATCGGACTTAATACAACAATAGCGTCTAGCTAGGGTCCGATAATATTACAATACAATAACACGTGCGCTATGCAAACGACCGTTGTTATTTTATGCAGTAATCAAATGCGTGTCTCGCCCGATTCTCACTTCGTGTCTCGTGGTTTGAACATCTGCTGCGACACACGAAAATCGGGCGATATTTGAACGATACAATATCGTGTCTTGCTTCGCATCTCATCGGAATCTCACGTCTCGCTTCGCATCTCGTGTCTGGACGAGAATCCGGCGAGGCGCGATATTTTACCGCGAGTAACGAAACGAGACGCGAGATTCCGGCGAAAAACGAAGCGAGACACGATACTCTACCCCGAAATCTCATGGTTTGGGTCTCATGGTACGGGATACTGCGACAGTGCGAGATCTCGTGTTACAATATCATGTCTCGCGTAATGTCTCGTCGGAATATCGGGTCTCGCCCGATTCTCGTGTCTCGCCCTAAGGATGAGAGGCACGATATTCCACATGACACTAATCGGATTCTGTATAATGTCTAATACTTATTTAGTACTTGGTATTAAGAGATGATATAGATATTCTTTTCTTTCCTTTTTTTTTTTTTTTTTTTTTTTTTTGCTACCTGGGAGTTTTCTCAAAGTATTTAATCACACCCTGCAATAAATTTGTTCACAGCGGCTCCATTACAGAGGTGTGCCCATACTGTTTTTCCAACAAACTGCTTATTTTATCCAGTGCTTTTGTTGATATCCAAACTTTACCTGCAGTTAAATATCAACACTCTGCTTTTTCATTTAAAAGATATAAACACTCATCCAAATATTTAAATATTCAAGCATTGAAATAATTGAAAATTATGTTGGAGATTACATCTCAAACTATTATAATGACCACGGAAAGGATTATTCAATGTAGATGGAAGTAATCAAATGCAGAAATGTCGTTTGTTATCGTAGACATGTGGCAAGATACGACAACCATTCATACTATCCTGACAGCGGGCCAACCAGTCCTGGAACCTCCCTGATATATTGGAATACTGGTCAACCACCATGTGAGGTATATACGTTAAGATGAAGGACCTTGCTAATATCCAACGTATATACCTTACGTATGCTCTAACGTATACAACTCACATGTAAGTTATATACGGCATAAGCTCACTCAGCCCCTCACCGCGTGGGTTCGAATCCCGGCAGGGTCATTCGGATTTTCATGTGAGGAAGCCTTCCAGCTGGCTTGCGGTAGGTCGATGGTTCTACCCGGATGCCTCCGTGCATTCGGGGTCTTCCTCCACCTGTAATTAGCTGGACGTCGCTATATGACTGAAATATTGTCGAAGCGACGGCAAACTCAAATAGTCAAGTCAAGTCAAGTCATATACGGCATAAGCTATATACGGTGTAACACGACATGGTTACTGATACGGATTTTACATGATGTAGTTTTGTAAAGGAAAAAAAAATTATATATAGATATATATATTTCGTTTAATCTTGAAATTGTCATTAATACTGATTTTGACAGATATCATTCTGTGTTCCGATATTTAGAATTTAGATTAGCGTTTTAGGTTTTATCTGCGGAGTGTTTTATTGTACTTACACAAAATCAAATATACAGGTACTTGCCGTTTTCGTAGTTAAACTTTTACTGCTAATAATGATAACAACATTTTAGTATGGGAACACAGGCTGTAAAACAGATTACGCCACATTATTATATAAACTTAATGTATTACCAGTTACTTGTTAAAATGTAGATCTTTGATTTATCCATGTTGTAATAATGCTTAAATCACCTTCACCAGCCAATACGAAAACCATTAGGTGCGAACGTCAGATATACAGACAACCTCAAAAGCAGTCTATTTACATGTTGGTTCCCAATGTATTACTGCGGTAAGTGAAGAAGCAAGTACCAGTAGAGCAGCGAAGACGGAGAATCACGCCAACAACAAAAGTCCTTCGGCCCGATTCTTTGACGTTTGCGTCAGGTTTTCTTGATTCTTCAGTAGTGTTTCCTAATGCTACGTTAACAAAATGACAGAACAGGGATTTCAATGTAATGATGTCGCATTTATTTTGTATATTTAGAAAATTAAACAAGAGGTCCAAGGGCCATAGACGCTCACCAGAGTACATCTGCATTTTAAAATGAAACAATTGTTTTCTGTAACAAGGAATGTTTAACTGTGACTATTTTATGTGTTCCTTTTGAGAGCGTCAATATGAGTCTATATGAAGGAAAGGGTTAAATCAGTAACAGTTGTTAATCTGGAAAAAGCAGCCAAAACAATTTCAAGTACAGATAATCGGAGTCAAAAAACACACAAAATACACCCTTGATTGGAACAGTTAACTGGTTGTAAGTTGATGGATAACATTTTTTTTTGGGGGGGGGGGGACGTGCTTCCTTCAAGATAAAATATTTTAGACAACGGAGGTGAAAAATCAAACAAAAATACACCTTTGACTCCGAACAGTTTATAGTGACTTAAAACTGATTGTTGGAGGTTGATGGATCCGTTTGTCTCATATAGGACACTAAGGAAATTAATTACCGACAACTGCAAAAAATTGCAACGTATATATTTTCCGTCTTCAATAATGAATTTATATATTGTATTAAATAACCACTTTATGCAATTTCACTTCTTTAATATAGAATCAATCTTCACGTGTTTTTAAACTCAAAAGTATATATCTGTAAATATTTAATTGAAACAAAAGTGCAAATAGTAAAATGGTAAGATGGCGGATTTGTCTTGATGACATCACGTGAAAACAAAGGACATTTCCTTTGATTTTGATTAATTGTTAAAATTGTCTGAAAAACAAAGTAACAATTAGCCAATTAACCCTAAATAAACATCTATAACAATGCATTTTAAATCTGGCTAGAAGCTCTAAACAAGATGAATTTTAAATTTATCTTTTCATTGCATTGCAATGACAACTAGAGTTCTGCGTAAATCAATATAAATATAATAATTAAGCCTCCCCTCGTATTGTTGCCGAGTTTACAACACACATCCAAATAATTTTGAATACTTTGTAGAGCTACACCCAAGGATCATCTGTACCAATTAAAAACATTTTGAAATCCTGCAAATTATTAATCTGGAAGATGATTTATATTAATCTTGAAGAAGATGATTTTTGTTCTATGTATTGCCATGGCAACCAGAGTTTAAATGGGCGGCTTAAAAGAGGGGCCTCTTTCTCCCTCTTTCTCCATTTTTCTCTCTTTCTGTTACTAAGATTTACATATATGTATTTAAATAAAATGGTAGCAAACGCACAATAATAAATATTTCAGTGTATCCTAAATCTAGTACAAAAATAGCCCAATAATTTTAATGCAGCCACTCCCCTCCCTTTTTTACTGCTTTGGAATAAATGAAAACAACAACAACAACAAAGGTATAAATAACGTTCATTTTTATTAATTAGATTTTATTTAGTTATCTATCTTTAATAAGTCAATTGAAATAAGATTTCATAGTACAAAAAATAAAAATAAAACAAAGTTTTCCAGCTAGATTCGAATATGCAATCTAACCTTGCAGCTTGCACCTTGCATAGAATTAATTAAATTTATACACTGACACGATGAAAATGCAATTATATTTAAATAAACGTTAAAGCTGCACGTTCAAAGATAGTATCTGGCTAAAACCGCCCATCACGGACAATTGCGTTACAAACGGTATTGAACCAATATGTAGAACTTTAAAACCTGTATTTTGAAAAAAAAATTCAATGTTTTGTCACATGACAGATTACATTCACTCTTTGCGCATGCGATCACCTCACAAGCTGAAAATTCTAATAGCACCTACAAATTCCCTACGATGGACTGGTGAAGACGCCATGTCACATGGAACAGCAAGAATCTGCTTCGGGGATATTTACGTATTATATTTAACCAGATATACGACAAAATACGTTAGTGTTGGTCAGAAAATGCCTCCTAATCAAAAGCAGTAATTGTATCCCGAGATTTTGACGAGACATCAGGAATGCTTACCGCCCTATTGTGGACCGCCTCCAAGTCTTGCTACGGTCTATCACGTACTGTAACTTTTTGTTGCGTTCATCTCGTTTTACTAAGAAACTACTAGGTTTCTCATCCGCACCATGACTGCCGTTGCATTTTTGACAGTTTCAAAATCTTTCCTATAACGTTTGTCCATCGCTTTCCCCCACGACCCGTTTTTTTTTTTTTTTTTTTTCTACAGTGGACTGAAACGTGGTCACCGTGGCCGCCGGGAACATAATGTAAACGTGGTATCGGAGGCAGTGTGGGAAGAATGATCGCCCCCTATTCCGGGTGTACCCGATTGATAGCTGTAGCATACACAAGGCCTTCTTTGCCAAGTCTTCAGTACTCAAGAGTAAATCTACGACGACATATTTGTCCTCATTAAGGATGATATTTTTGGATTTATTAGTAAGCTACCCACTTGTCCACGGGTGAGGCGTTATCTTTTATGTCGATTGGAACACGTCTGCAACAACAATCACATTCAACAAATCAGGGCAAATACCCTGACGGGTCTTGGTTTTGACCAATACTTTACACTTGTGATAGTTATGGAAAAATATACCGCTCCTCCCGAGAACGGGATCGAAATCTAAATCCCCTGACAAGTCGTCATTGAGCAACACTACTTCTATCAGAAAAAAAAATATGTTAAACAATTAGATAACGATTATCTTATTTACTAAATTACATCTTTATACGAATTAGCAAATCGCTCATATTCACAAGATAAACGTCGCTAGCTTCTAATAAATGTGTGTTCTACCAATTCAGTCTGTATGCATTGTATAGAACATGTGGAAATGAAAATCATACTTCTAAAGGATACTCCGTGGCAATTTACATCTGTCAAAAAAAAAAAAAAAAAAAAAAAAAAAAAAAAAACGGATCAGACGCTGCTATAAAATCACTGAAAAGCAATCGATTTACTTTAAAATAAATATAAGATAAGAAGAGAAAACACGATTTGAGATTTCTCGTGAGTAATTGATGCAAACATATTTCTGAAGCTACCAATGGTGAAAGCCAAACCACATTTAAAAATAGTGTACATTTCATGTAAAGATAGGCTGATGCATGTTTAAGATAAACAAAATATTATATAAGGTAATATTACTTTTTTTATAAAAACCCTATCGTTTACATATTTAGATTTTTTTTTAAATAATACAGTCGCGCTTTATTGAAAAGTACACCAGATAAGTTTTCCTTTTGTAAAGTGATGTTTGCAGGTACACTCCCTGCAAGTCACGATGCAAATTTATTATATAAATGTTTCATTTGATTTAATTTAGTGTTAAAGATATTAATTTCGACATAACTTGTTTTATGCTTCCTAATTACATTTTAGTGCAAACCACATGCATTGTTTTTACTTTTGTTTTATGAGTCCTTCTTTTATCAAATATGTCGTCGTAAGAAAAAAATCGCTTAACATACGTTAACTGTTAATAATTGTTTATTATCAGAGCTAACTAGTTTCATTGTGCAACTGTTTACTGAAAAAGAAAGATAACTCTTGTCATTCGTTTATGTTTATAACGTTATTTGATTATCTCCTTTTCATTGTTAAGGTAAAATTGCAGATACTGCATCTAGCCGATGCTTTTTTTTTATCGTTCTCTATCATTACGCTCTTGATTTCATATACCTTAATTACCCTTTCTGTTTACTTGTAGTTATACACCATTTGGGAATAAAGTGGTCTGCTCTTCAAGGCGTTTTTTACTTCTCGTTTTATTGGGTCTAACTGACTGTATGCACATGGCAGTAAAGCGAATAGATTCATATCTACTTGCGAAAACCGACGGGGACAAGGCTCCAGCCAGACCATTGACACCCAAGAACAGTTTGAATCGGAACATGCATTCTGTCATCATTGTTTGAATACCTCATATGGACACAACTAAAGAAACTGGAAACACATTTTTAAAAACATTCTTCAACATCGGAAATCCTTAAAAGTATGCTTAAACAACAGATACCAGTTATAGCGTCGTCGTTATTTCGACTTTCTTTCACCCTTCTATATACAGGAAGAAAAAAAAGAACATTATCGTGCCAATATAGAACCATCGTTTAAGATTGTGGAAAAGAAACAAAACTTGTCTTATTTGATAGTCAATATGAAAACCAGATGAAAGGTTCTGGAATTGCGTTCGGTTGATGGACGTGTATGGTTAGAAAGATCATAAGTATCAGCGCGCCCTGAAAAGTGTTTGGTGACACAAGGGCGTGGGAGGGAGAAAGTACAAAATATAAATTATTGTAAAAGAAGAAGCTAGCTTTAAAAGGAAAGAAAAAGTATTCACATCTCATTGACTTATAGCTGTTAGACCATAGGAAGGAGGTTGCAGATAAGGAAGCTGAAGAAAAAAGTAAAAATGAAGACCAATTTAAACTACCACATGGAGAAAATAAAATCAAAACGTACAGAGTTTCATGTAGCATCACTGAGAAATGGCGCCTTGAACACTGACCCTATCAATCGTAAATTAAAATAAAAGAAAAGAAAATGTCTGTTTTTAAAAACACAGAATGTTTATTTGCCCAATATGTTTGTAGGAAATACATTGGTAATGATATGCTTCAGTCTTTGAGTAGAAAAAAGAAAAGAAAACATGAACACTACTTATCTTTGAAAATAGCATTTAAAGGTAAAATTGAGGAAATTGGCGCCAGCTGATCAGAAGAACATGACTTAATGGCTCGATGAAGTGGACGAGGTTCATAACAATTGCTGAACATAAATCGGCTAATTCGTGTGATTTATGTCGAGGTTTGCAGTGTGCGTGGCATAGGCTTGATACCCCATACGATGCTCCAGAGAAAGTAGAAAGTGAGGAACAGGACGGTGTCAGCTATAAGCAACCCGATGTTGTCGTAAATTGCACTAGGATTTGTTCAAATAAAAATGGACATTCTTGTTAGTCAACATCCGAAACAACAGGACGAACCTTACACCAGTAAAGGCTTACGCCATCACAGATGACCAAAGCAGTCAGTCACTTGAGAAGTCAGGACTCTTCAACTATTTTGGCATGAACGGTGCTTCTGAGAGATATCCTGTATAAAGTGGCGGTGTCAAAACGACCCTTTGGGGAAGGCCAGACTGTGGGTTTGCAGTGGAATCGCTTGATAGCAGAGAAAGCATAGCGTTACCAACAATAACAGTATACGACTGATTCAGACAAATGCAATGAACTGGGACACCGCATGAAGAAAAGGGTTTTCCCCCTTTTAAATTAATTATAAGCTCTTAGAATAGAGATGCAACTTGAAATGTTATAAGCTCTAGAGATAGAGATACAACTTGAAAATGTTATAAGCTCTTAGAGATAGAGATACAACTTGAAAATCTTATAAGCTCATAGAGATAGAGATGCAACTTGAAATGTTATAAGCTCATAGAGATAGAGATACAACTTGAAATGTTATAAGCTCTTAGAGATAGAGATACAACTTGAAAATGTTATAAGCTCATAGAGATAGAGATACAACTTGAAAATGTTATAAGCTCTTAGAGATAGAGATGCAACTTGAAAATGTTATAAGCTCATAGAGATAGAGATAAAACTTGAAATGTTATAAGCTCTTAGAGACAGAGATGCAACTTGAAAATGTTATAAGCTCTAGAGAAGAGATACAACTTGAAAGTTATAACTATAGAGTAGAGATGCAACTGAAAAATTAGTTTAGCATCGCTGTTTCAACTAGCTCGCCAATCCTTTGGTCATTAATACAATTTTGCATATATACAATATTTAATCCCATTCAAGACCTCACGGTTCTTTCTGCAATATATTTTTCATTTTGACGATCAGCCTTCATTTGAGATTATGTGGACAAACTGCAGTTTGTTTTTAGGGTTTATAAACGAATGTTTCACAATAGGTACAAGGTGAATAACAGCAATCAGAAACGATTTAAGCAAAAAAACTCATGATATTCATATCCTTTTCAATTGTAGTACGCTACAAGAGAACAACCCTTTATTTGATATACCCACATACAGTATTTGCTTCTTGATGAATCATCATCATGTATCAATTCTATATAGAAACATAAGAACATTATCTACTGCATCATTTCTACATGAACGGACATATTATCCTTATTAGAAAAAATATGGGCTTTTGTTATTGCAATAGTCACACCGTCTCCGGTAGCCGATGGTTAGAGTGTACACAATCGAGCGGGAGGTCATGGGTTCGATCCGCCGAAATACCAAATCTAAAATAGTACTGTTACACGCTTGCTTGGCGCTCACATATAAGGTTGCTGCAGGACTGGTTAGCCCGGGTCAGGATTATGAGACTGGTGTGGT
Source organism: Solen grandis (assembly GCA_021229015.1). Taxonomy (NCBI): domain Eukaryota; kingdom Metazoa; phylum Mollusca; class Bivalvia; order Adapedonta; family Solenidae; genus Solen; species Solen grandis. The sequence continues at coordinate 42,215,440 of CM037778.1, read as the reverse complement.
ATCTGCACCTGTATACGGCGTATACTGCAGTGTGCAGCACTATCTGTTAAGTAGACACGTCTCAAAATACCGAAAAACGTCGGGTCATCACTGTCGGTGACGTTAAACAACAAAAAACTACTAGTCATCAGCTGTAAGTCAGGTTGTTACCTCAATATGTGTATACTGTCTAATTTTAATGAAACATTAACGATTGGCAGATTACGGATGTATACACTTCGTATATTCAGCTGAGTTAACATCACCCGTCCTCGATGCTGTGGTTTCGAATCTGCCGGTCACTCGGTTTTTTCAGATAACATGCGTCAGCTGTTTGCTGTAAGTCGGTTCGGAAACTTTCTTGACGTGTAATTCGTTGTTCGTCACATTATGTCTGCAAAAAGTATTTTCCACCAGAACAACAATAACCATGTCTGTGTGAAGGATTTTATCCCGAGTGTGTCAACATATTCACCGAATGACCAGAGCCCTTATACATCAATCTCCCGAGTCTATGTTTTAGACTCAGGATTCTGAAATTTGAAATAGTAATTTTCATCTTTTATAAAAATAAAATATACCAGACTCATTAATATTTATTAGTTATTCCCTTTATATTTGCTGAAAAACAATTATAGTTAGTGAAATATTCTTTATAGATACGTTGGACTTCTTGAGTCTAATTCTAAATATAGACTCAAGAAATTGGTGAATAAGAGCCCCGTAATGCTGTGTTTGAAACAGAATGATATATGTTGCATGTTTACATTAAAATTCATGAGCCACTAATTACCTTATTAAAATTGCTCGTACCCAGTCCATTTATAAGATCCGAGATGCATGTACATTTCATGATATTTGTCGCCTCGCCTTTCTAAAGTGTTGGCAATATTTCCAGACCTACCGGCCCGGAATAAACATTGGAGCTAAAGAACGCTTTGCTTGCTTATTAGAAATTCCACTCTGTACCATACCAACAACTTGTACACAAACTGCTAATGGCATGCGAACAGTGTGTCTAAACTTTGCATAGCATGTTAAATTTTGTGATTTTATTGCATATAATCTCGTTGGGTTGCGGTCATTTCGTAACCAAACCTTCTTTTTTATGCCTATTCGTAACCGTTTTCAGGTCAATTCGTAACCTCTTTCAAATCACTGGTCAATTCGTACCCATTTTTATCGGTCGATTCGTAACCTCTCATAAGAAATACGGTATTGAGTAATAAATATCATAAATAATGTTGTCAGAGAACCGCTATATTTGGTAGGATTGTATTGTATGCTGTGAAAGCTAAGAAATACGGTATTGAGTAATAAATATCATAAATAATGTTGTCAGAGATATATTTCAGTTTGAGGTACATATTTGATTTAGATGAAACTAAGTATAATCACGTGATAGAAGACATTAATTTATTAAATGAAAACAAATCTGCATGTGTGATTAGGCAGGTGTTAAAATCAGCGTTGTCACGTGCCAGGATGGTTGTGGTTAATAGTGCCATGCTACATTAATGTAGGTTGTACTTGTTGAATGAAAGTGTGTATGCCACAATAGATACATGCAATTACAATCATTGGTGATACCGCATATGGAATGGCATTGTACTATTTCAAATATTTGTGTGTTGTGTTACGCCTAAGAAAGGGTTCTGCCTTTGGTTGTAATAAGGATGAGCGCCAATGGAGAAAATAATCAAATAATAATGTCCTCTGACAATTTCAACTTGGCTCTCGTCATATATTCTCAATCAAAGTGCGCCAGTGCATAGTTTTCACGTGCAGCGATGTCTATTGGTTTAGTAACGGATGAAATGATTGGTTAAATTAGATGTTATGGTATGGTCCATCTTAACCATAATGACGAAACAATACAATAGACTTGACGAATGTCTCTCATAAATATACATCGGCAATTGTCTCAAGTACTATATAAAACATTAAATTTCGTAAAGATAACATCGACGAACAAATAGCATTTTTACCAAAACAATTATAGATGAATTAACTTTTTACTTTATTTAGTCGATTACTGTTCAAGTACCTAAGTGCAGAATTGATTCCAATTGTTGGGAATGTTATATAATCCAAATATAGTCAAATTTCGGCTTCATTATAAAATCATCCATGCACCATAACATTTTATTATCAGCATTTTAATATACATATAAAACCAATCAACACCTTATTAAAAGGGACCTTCTGGCTACTTTTATCCATTGTGGTGTGTATGTGGCCGGGAAGCTCAGTCGGTAGAGGATTCGCCGTGTAAGCGAAAGGTCTCGGGTTCGAGTCTCGGTCAGGCTGCACATTTGTCTAACCCAGTGACATTTATATTAAATACATTCCCGAATGCATCAATATATTCCCTTCAAACGAATTAAATTCTATGTTCTCGTTCTTTTGCTATCGCTATACAATGAACTCTCGTTCTGGCGTGCACCTTCGAGAAATCGCTCCGATAATAAGACCTACAAAATTCTGTGTTTCGGGCAGCCCGACCCTACCTAGTGAAAACCCACCGACCCTTAAAATTTTAGCGGTCGCTTTTAGCGGCAATTTTGAGACCGTCGTTCTCCGTGGTTCATACACTATTATGACATAATAGCTAAGCGTTTAGATTGTACTAGTCTATGTATTATACTGGATCTAAATAAAATTTTCGATCCTAGTTTATGGAAGATTATTTATGTAAAAATAATGGGTCGGTCAGGTATCCAGAAAGAAGACATTTTTCTACACCTTACCATGACACTAAATATCAATCATAATTAGAAGGTGCTTCCGAATGCTTTATGAAAATGACACGTGCTTGCATGTATGTATACTTTTTTATGATGCCTATTGCATTTCTTTTAGACGGTTTTAAATGTCAGGTTTGTAATGCTAAATGATTTGTGCTCAATGACTATAATATGCCAGTATTTTAAGACCAAGGTGCAAACTATCAAATGATACAAAGTAAATGAGAAGTGCAAGCATACATGTAACCTTGTTTCATTTCTTTTGAGAAGATGTCTTGTTTCTGGTTACCCGACCGACCCATTACTTTACTCCTCGACCATTCTTTTCCTGAGGCTATAAAATAAATGACGACCGAAATACTGCTCAAGTTTGAAGTTTGAAAAAGGAATCAATGTAAATGTCAGTGAATACGGATTACCTACCTCAATGATTTTGTCTATCAATCTTATAATTTGCATAATAAGAAATTTGCTGACATAGTTATTGTTTGTCCTTGTCTTCATTTAAATTAGTAAATAACAATCAAGATGGAGGCGGTCATTCTGAAATTAAGGATCAGTGACAACTAGAGCTATCACTGAAGGTGATTAATACGACCGCTTTGATACAGGAGAAGCCAGACTCCAGGCGAAGCATAAATAAGAATCTGTATACATAGTATATAGGTTATGATAGTAAGTAATGAGTAAGTAAAGACTTTATTTAAAGTGCATCGAGAATTATAGTTACGATTATTTTAAGTTTCAAGTAAATACCATGTAAAATATTCGAGTTATGTACGGAACAAGAAAAAAAAAGAAAGAAAAAACAACAGCAAAAAAACCCAAAAAAAACAAAAAAAAACAGAATAAAACAAGTAACTGGTGTTGTATGCAACACATAAAGTCCCCTACCGGCTCCACGTTGACTAAATATGGTAATCAATCCCATTTTTGCCATATTTTCACTACTTCCGTTACCATAGCATCCACAATTTTATCTACACATGGCCATCTAGTCATATACCAAGTTTCATCAAGTTAGCTTGCTTAGTTATCGCAGGATCCCAATTTTTGCCATATTTTCACTATTTCCGTTACTTTAGCAACCACAATTTTAGTCGAAGAACAAAAATAAAATGACGTGCATAATCTACACATTTCCATCTAGCATATACCAAGTTTCATCAAGTTAGCTGCTTAGTTATCGCGGGATCCCATTTTTTTCACTATTTCCGTTATCATAGCAACCACAATCTTAGTCGAAGAACAAAAATAAAATGACATGCATAATCTACACATTGCCATCTAGTCATATACCAAGTTTCATCAAGTTAGCTAGCTTAGTTATCGCAGGATCCCAATTTTTGCCATATTTTCACTATTTCCGTTACTTTAGCAACCACAATTTTAGTCGAAGAACAAAAATAAAATGAAGTGTATAATCTACACATTGCCATCTAGTCATAAACCAAGTTTCATCAAGTTAGCTAGCTTAGTCATCGCGGGATCCCAATTTTTACCATATTTTCACTATTTCCGTTACTTAAGCAACCACAATTTTAGTCGAAGAACAAAAATAAAATAAGTGCATAATCTACACATTGCCATCTAGTCATATACCAAGTTTCATCAAGTTAGCTTGCTTAGTTATCGCGGGATCCCATTTTTTGCCATATTTTCACTATTTCCGTTACCATAGCAACCACAATTTAAGTCGAAGAACAAAAATAAAATGACGTGCATAATCTACACATTGCCATCTAGTCATATACCAAGTATCATCAAGTTAGCTTGCTTAGTTATCGCGGGATCCCATTTTTTGCCATATTTTCACTATTTCCGTTACCATAGCAACCACAATCTTAGTCGAAGAACAAAAATAAAATGACATGCATAATCTACACATTGCCATCTAGTCATATACCAAGTTTCATCAAGTTAGCTAGCTTAGTCATCGCGGGATCCCTTTTTTTGCCATATTTTCACTATTTCCGTTACTTTAGCAACCACAATTTTAGTCGAAGAACAAAAATAAAATGAAGTGCATAATCTACACATTGCCATCTAGTCATATACCAAGTTTCATCAAGTTAGCTAGCTTAGTATCGCGGGATCCCTTTTTTTGCCATATTTTCACTATTTCCGTTACCAAGCAACCACAATTTAGTCGAAGAACAAAAATAAAATGACGTGCATAATCTGCACATTGCCATCTAGTCATATACCAAGTTTCATCAAGTTAGCTAGCTTAGTTATCGCGGGACCCCTTTTTTGCCATATTTTCACTATTTCCGTTACCATAGCAACCACAATCTGAGTCGAAGAACAAAAATAAAATGACGTGCATAATCTACACATGGCCATCTAGTCATATACCAAGTTTCATCAAGTTAGCTTGCTTAGTTATCGCAGGATCCCAATTTTTGCCATATTTTCACTATTTCCGTTACTTTAGCAACCACAATTTTAGTCGAAGAACAAAAATAAAATGAAGTGCATAATCTACACATTGCCATCTAGTCATATACCAAGTTTCATCAAGTTAGCTAGCTTAGTCATCGCGGGATCCAATTTTTTGCCATATTTTCACTATTTCCGTTACCATAGCAACCACAATTTTAGTCGAAGAACAAAAATAAAATGACGTGCATAATCTGCACATTGCCATCTAGTCACATACCAAGTTTCATCAAGTTAGCTTGCTTAGTTATCGCGGGATCCCATTTTTTGCCACATTTTCACTATTTCCGTTACCATAGCAACCACAATCTTAGTCGAAGAACAAAAATAAAATGACGTGCATAATCTACACATTTCCATCTAGTCATATACCAAGTTTCATCAAGTTAGCTAGCTTAGTTATCGCGGGATCCCATTTTTTGCAATATTTTCACTATTTCCGTTACCATAGCAACCACAATTTTAGTCGAAGAACAAAAATAAAATGACGTGCATAATCTACACATTGCCATCTAGTCATATACCAAGTTTCATCAAGTTAGCTTGCTTAGTTATTAAGGGATCCCGTTGCCATACTTTCACTATTTCCGTTACCATAGCAACCACAATTTGAGTCGAAGAACAAAAATAAAACGACATGCATAATCTACACATTGGCATCTAGTCATAAACCAAGTTTCATCAAGTTAGCTTGCTTAGTTATTAAGATATCGCGGGATCCAGATTTGAGCGGACAGACAGACGGACGGACGGACAGACGGACGGACAGACAGAGGGCAAACCTATAGTCCCCTCCGGTGTGAACACCGGTAGGGGACTAACAAAAGAAGATAATTCAAATATGGGACCAGGGCAATAACTCTGCCATCCTTGAGACAATTCAAGTGAAATTTATGACACGCACCTCTCCAGCTGATTATGAATGCACACACAAAATTTGAACTGAATCGTTACGAAATGTAGAAGTTTGCGTCACGAGATATTTAGAGTCAAAACAGGGGCAATAACTCTGTAATCCTTGAGATAACTCAATTGAAATTTATGACACGCACCTCTTCAGCTGATTATCAATGCACACACACAATTTGAACTGAATCGTTAAGAAATGTAGAAGTTCTCATCACAAGATATTTAGAATCGAATCAGGGGCAATAACTCTGTAATCCTTGAGATAACTCAAGTGAATTTTATGTAACGTACCTCACCAGCTCATTAGCAATGCACACACAAAATTTGAACTGAATCGGTTAAGAAATGCATGAGAAGTTCGCGTTACAACATATTTAGAGTCGAATCAGGGTCAAAAACAATAAGAAATGTAGAAATAGTTTGCATCACAAGTTTTTGGGATGGACGGACAGACCGACAAACCAACAGACCGACAGACTGACTCCTATATACCCCCTCTCAAACTTCGTTTGCGTGGGTATAAAAAATAGTTTGTATGCAATCATTTGCAAGCATTTCATAACAAAAAGGTCCTGATTTTGTTTAATAATGCTGATAAAGATGTCGGCACCTGTAGTCTCACTTGCACTACAGCTGGCAATATTTTTTTAAGATATGCGCGAAATGCGAGCATTTCCAAATTAAGTCTTTATAAAAGCCGACCTACCTATCTTTTACGTCTGTAGCCAGAAACAAGAATATTTTTAGGCCTAAATATTTCCTTTGAAATAGTTATAAATCCTTTTTCGCGGGACAAAAATAAGATGTTTATATTGTCACACTGGATTTAAACACTAGAAGTCATTTGTTTAAGATACAAACGAAGCGGCTTTCCGTTTGCTTACTTCAAAGGTATTGAATATATAAGTTAATACAAAGAAATGGAATAATGTTGGCTTATAATGTTTAATTTAATACGTAAATCATCATTATCATAAATATATACTGATGTTCAAAATTAAGCTCTATTTTTTTTTTCATTTTCATCTTCTTAGGAAGATATTAAGCAAGCATATGTATGAATCTTATTTGATTACGCAACCGTTTACTATCATGCAGAAAAAAAAACAAACAAAAAACAGGAAGATTTTAAGATAATACAATCCTCAATTTTTTTTTCTTACGTAAATCAATCGATTTAAAAAAGATATTTTATTCTTTATATAATATCTTTTTTTTTTCGTAAGCATATTACTTAACAAATATTCATTGTAATTTGACCCACAATTGAAATTGTAAAAAAGAAAAAAAAACTTTGAAATCCATGACTTTCAACCTTTAAACTGATTGAGTTTTACATTTGCAAAATTAGATGGAAACAAAGGCAGAGGTGTAAGCAAAAGCATGCGAATACTTTCTTATATCTATGTTATTAACTTTATAAACGTCTTGAAACTTTCAACAATTAATTTGCTTTATATATTTGCTTATTTTTACAGATATAGAAAAGAAACTGTTAAACATTTAGAAAACATAAAAAATCAATAGGTAGACATACATGTATTTGTCATTTTCTTCAGGTTTGCAGAAAGCCGTGATAACAAATGCAATATTATATCCGTATAGATTATCTGGCTCTAGTTTAATTAAACTATACTACTCAAAATTTGCTAAGGATCACTTTATTGTTCATTGCATATCAGAACCCTTGAATTATTTAATATAATGATTGGAAAGGCAACTTGTAATAATTATTATTATTGCCTCAAATAATCAAATAAACCAGCTAAGAGGTATCACTCAAAATGGTGATCGTCAAAAGCAAATCTATCAAATACACATTTATACAGTAAATGGGATTTCACTAAGTGATCCTTAGCAAATTTTGAGTTGTATAATTCATCTTAAATGCGACTCATCTACTAAAAAATCGTATCACAATTCACTATTCAACGTAGGCACTCATTCCTGCAAAAGAACAATCGGATCTTGCCCAACCAACCCAGTGACCACTTTCATTTCTTTCTTCAAATTAATACATTTCCATGATTTAGCCTTTTTAGGAAAGACATGAATAAGTCATGTGTGATAACGTAATCACTTGGAATTTTCTGGACTTTTTGCGCATGTTAAGGTATGGCAATATTACTTATTTAAAGTTAGTATTTCCAATCTTTTGATCATTTTAATATATTTTGCTTCCAAATCAATGTTGTCATAAATAAGTGACACAAACATAAATTCCTTAAGGTATGCTTAAGATTGGCATCAATACTCATGACGCTGGAGCAAGAATACATATTGAAATGAATGATTTTATATTTCAACGACGTCAAAATCAAGTGACTAAAGAAAAATATCTTTTTTTTTTGCAATGACATGTTCAGCTAACGTTCTATTAATCCAGAAAAAAGTATCTCCGAAAATGCGAACAGGTTTGTTTTCACATTTTCAAGTAGGCATATCATCAAACATGAATAACTGCCATGTTTGATGACGTAATCACTTGAAATTTTCAAGACCTTATGAACTTACTAAGTTTCGACATTTTTGAAAATTTTAAGTCCACTTGTCTAATTGGCGATTTTATATGATTTTTTAAGATAATTCTGCATGACGTCATAATCACGTGACAAAACAAACATTTCTTGCAGTATGCATCACTTTAGTTTTAACTCTATCAATTCTGAAGATTCAATTTAGATTGATTCAAAACGCATGATACCAGAGCGAGAGAAATGTTATAATTTTTTTTGTCTTTTTAATGACGTCATAACCATGTGAAAATCATTCAGAAAAAAGAATGTAAACCTATATGCCGATATGATGTCCAGTTTCCATGCTTCTAATTCATCAGGGGGCTTTGTAACATTAAAATTTAACTATTGGACCAAAGTCCGAAACTCGGTATCGCCATGAAATCTTAATCTTTTCAAATTTAGAAATTTGAATGCCAACGTGCACATCTACATCTTAAAATAAATCTTCTGTGAAAATATAAAGATAATCGGACCAGAATTGTAGGCTATAGAGCGCAAACAAACTTTTGAAGCTTACGTCAAATATGACGTCATTTGACGTCATTGAATATTAAAAATTAATAAATTTATAAATATAAACATTTTAATCGCTGCAATAGAATTTTCAAAAAGATTAAGTCAAAAGTCGTGATACCAGAGCGAAAGAAATGTTTAAAAAAATATGCTTTTTGTCGTTTTTATGACGTCATAACCACGTGACTTAAGAAAAAAGCCTTTAAAAAAATTAGAAGCAGACCTTTAGGCTGATATGCTGTCCAGATTTCATGCTTCTAACTCATTAGGTGGCCTTGTAACATTAAAAAATAATTTTAGGACCTTAGTTCGAAACTCGGTTTTGCCATAAAAAATAACAATCTTTTGCAATTTGGAAATTTGAATGCAAAGGTGCACATCTACATCCTAAGATTGAGTCAAAAGCATTGATACCAGAGCAAAAGAAATTTTTCAAAAATATGCTTTTTGTCTATTGTATGACGTCATAACCACGTGACTTGAAATAAAATATTTTAGGAAATAGAAAGCAGACATCTAGGCCGATATGCTGCCCAATTTTCATTTAGGTGGCCTTGTAACTTAAAAAAACTAATTTTAGGACCTAAGTTCGAAACTCGGTTTTGCCATAAAATCTCAGTTTTTTCGAATTTGGAAATTTGAAAGCTAAGGTGTACATCTACAATCTGAAATACATTTTCTGTAAAATATTAAGAAAATCGGATCAGAATTGAAGGCTTTAGAGTGCGAACAAACTTTTTAAGCTGACGTCAAATCTCGTCACTGAAAACTGAAAACACTTGATTTTAAAAATTTTTACTTCTTTGTCGAAGCATTTAATTTTCATGTTGCTTGGCCATTGGAAACATATATAAATTAACTCTTGAATTAGGTTGGAAGGAGAAAAATAATAGTAATAAGAAAAATAAACAGAACAAACCCTATACGTTTTCCGCAGGATTGCGGAAAGCCGTAATTAAAGCCACGATAAAATCAGAGAGAAAGCCCGTCACAATTTAGTCTAGGATTTTTTCTTTCTTTAATTCTAAACACAACTTTGTTCATTTACGATGACATAGTTGCATAAAAACGCGATGTCCCATGTTTGGTCTCAAAACAGTGTCTTCTTTTCTTTTCTTGATTTGTTTTTATCATACGATATGATTCGCCCCATTCAACTTTTAATCCCTGTGATTCAAACAAAACAAATTTTAACACTAATTAGCTATTTCTAAAATATCACTTTCAGATGTACCCTGTAGCCTATATGAATATTTTTGTCATTTTGGGTGGTAAAATGAAAAAAAGATATAGATAAATAATCTCTACAGAGATTGGTTTTAATAGCTAAACATTTCATAACTTGAATTTATGCAAATGTTATAATTAATAACTTGCATCGTAAAGTCATTAAGTATGCAACGTAATATTCAAACGAACAGTCTTAGAAAAAATTCGGAAGCCAAAATATAAGTACATGTATGTTACCTCTTTAATGGGTAAGTTATTTATATTTATTTAATGCACTGTACACGTTCGTGTTGTATTTGCTGTAAAATGCGAGCTTCAGATAAGGGAGGGTTAAAGTTAACATTCATTTATCACCCCGGTTGGATATTTAAGCAATGTCAGTCAATAAGTTATAAGTTACCTATACGTTCAACGCAATAACATACATACTTGTATTATCAGCGAACAAGCGATTTTTGCTGCTTATTTCCGATGCTATATCTTTTTTAAAAAAATAGAAGCAGGCCATGTATCGAAACTTGGAGTACCATTGGCGTAGCTCCCATAAAGCCCGGTCCTGAACTTTATTTAGGGAAAATGTATTTTCAAAAATTTAAAAATGCATTCAAAAGGTGCCGGTAAACGCATTTAAGTGCATTATAGAAAAAAATATTTCCAGGGGAATTTATTCCGAAACCACCCTAGCCCAGGTCTGTATATCAGTTTAGGCCAAGCAACACCCATGAGTACCGTGCCCCAGCATCATAGGCAGTTCAATCAAATTTAAATCAAATAAGTACAACACGTTGCTTACGATTACGAAATTTTAAGTTGGAACTTAAAATCAAAGACATAGAATTTATTTTGAAGTTAGAACTTAAAATCAAGGTCATAGAATTCATTAACTGGATCATTTGCGAACAACCCAGAGCGGTTTGCTAATATCGACAGACACATTGACAACCAGCGCCACTTGGAACGAAATTGCATGTTTGAAGTATTTTATATTAATTATTCTATTTCCCCTGTAATTTGATAAAAGACTTTCGTTCAAATGATAAGTTATTCATACAGGCAATAAATCAATGACAATATAATGTTCATACATAATGCTTAATTAAATGCAAGCTGATTCAGCGTCAGTAGTTCTGGAGATTGTTGCTTTATCATGCAGACATAGGAGGCCATGTTACCTGCTGATGAATAGTCACTTCATGAAGGATTGATAGATGAGATTGTATATCTTATCATGAAAGATTAGAAACCTCGTGACTAGACAGGCGGTAAAGGACAGAATTCGGAATGAGGTGCATAATCTTTCCACGCATGCGGTATATGAAAATCTATACATACTATATTTACATAATTTTATTTAATAACAATAATACGTATCGTATTTATACAGTTCGTTGTTTTAAAAATGTCATTGACTTGCTATCTGTGCCATATCTAGATGTTGCGCTATTATCATACTGCTTGTAGCAGGTGCAGCAATAATATTGCTATGGTTCTCTCAGCTCAATAACCACTCCTTGAAAAATGTTTTCATATCGCTCATTACCACAGACATTTGACTGATAGCATATGAATCATTTTATCAATATTCTTGTTTTGTGCTACCATTGGTATTTCGTTTGGAAGTACTTTTGATTCATCCAAGTCAACCTGGTCATTTTCTAAATTACGAAAGGTAGGGGGTCTCTGTTTTTGGACTTGATAGTCAATCCAGATGGATATGACACCTTCACTGCATGTTTATATGTAAAGACTGACATGTCGATAGGCCAATAATAATAATAATAATTATAATAATAATAAAAATATGCCTGAAATAATTATGTTCCGATTATGATTAGTGATGTAATGTTATTATTCACACATAGCATTTATACAGTGGTTCCTTAGGATACTGGGATTTTGATATACCGATGTTTTGCATAATAAATGTCATTTTAGGATTTAAAAGTCAAATAATCCGCAAAAGTTTTTCTGAGTTCTAAGAATGCCGGCATTGATAACAGCAAATAAAACAGCAAATAAAGATAATTTGTGAGTATACTTAAACGTCCTCAGGGTCTGCTTCTGACCACGTATCAATATATAAACATGCGCTATTTTACGGCGCAAGTGCGGGTTGCAACCTGAAAACTACTAACACAGTATCAGAACATACGATGAATTTAATTTACAATATTTACAAATATAATTAATAACAAGAGCACCGCATGCGGGTGCCAACGCTCGTCTGTTTTTGCCAACGCTACACATTTTTTAAAGACTTAAAAAAGTTGACCTTGAAAATCACAACTAAAACTGTAAGCCTTTAAATGCAAAGTTGAAGTACCATACTCTTTAAATTTGACCTTTGACCTTGAAGGATGACATTGACCTATGCATGGAATAAAATGTATACAACACAAAGATGTAAAATATGTAAACAAAAAATCACGATTGCTAATCCATTTAGTTTTTGATAATCAACACTAAACTGGAAAATTTGAAAACATTCAAAAAAAAAATCTGCATAAAGATCATGACCAAAATCACACCTACACAGGTTCATATGATGACAAACCAGTATACAAAGTTTTCTTAAAAAGATATTGAAAAATGACAAAGAAATATCTATTATAAAACTTGTCCAAAGTCATAGCAAAATAAGGTTAAAAGTCAAGGTCCATAGATAAAATATTAAGGTATATCTGAAAAACCATTGTCATGATAAATATGCATACCAAATATAAAAGATGTATGTCAAAAAGTAAAACGTTATGGCCAACGTCAAAGTTTTTTGTTGAACATTAAAAAATAGGTCAAAGTACAAAGATCAAGGTCAAAAGATGAAATATTGAGGTATATCTGAATAGCCCTTGCAAAGATTAATATGCATATGTCAAATAGTAAAGAAGTTATGGTCTACTTTTCTGTTAAATATTTCGAAAATAGGTCAAAGATCAAAGGTCAAGGTCAAAAGTTCCAAAGTGTAACATTGATGGTCTTGCCACAAGGAATTCACATGTGAAATATCAGTCCCCTATTGGTAACGGTTCTAAATGACAGACATGTTAAAGTATTTAAAAGTTACAGCAAAAATAGATCAAAGATCAAAGGTCAAGGTCGATAGATGAAATGTTGAGGTATATCTGAATAGCCCTTGCAAAGATGAATAGGCATACCAGATATAAAGTTTGTACGTCAAAAAGTAAAGAAATTACGACCAAAGATATTTTTCTGCTAAATATTTCAAAAATAGGTCAAACATCAAAGGTCAAGGTCAAAAGTCCAAAAGTGTAACATTGCTGGAAAGGTCCTGCCAAAAGAAATTCACATACAAAATATCAGTGTTTTGTTGGTAACGGTTCTGAAATGACATGCATTTATAAGTTTTCAAAAAATACAGCAAAATTAGGTTAAAGGTCAAGGTCAATAGGTTAAAATTTGCATATGTCTGGATAGGCCTTGTCAAGATGAATATGCAGATCAAAAATGAAAGTTGTATATGGAATAGTAGAGAAGTTATGGCCAACGTTAAGATTCCGGACGACGCCTGACGACGACAACGCGGACGCCGGAGTTACGACAATAGCTCGTATTTTTTTCTTCAAAAACAGACGAGCTAGGCATTTTAAAGTTTTCAAAAGTTACAGCAAAAATAGATCGAAGGTCAAGGTCGATAGATGAAATGTTGAGATATGTCTGAATGGCCCTTGCAAAGAGAAATATGCATACCAAAAATAAAAGTTGTATGTCAAATAGTAAAGATATTACGGCCAACGATTAAGTTTTTGTTAAATATTTCAAAAATAGGTCAAAGATCAAAGGTCAAGATCCAAAGGTCCGAAAGTTTAACATTGATGGAAAGGTTTTGCCACAAGGAATTCACATGTGAAATATCAGTGTCCTGTTAGTAACGGTTCTGAAATGACATGCATTTTCATGTTTTTAAAAAAATACAGCAAAAATAGGTCAAGGGTCAAGGTCAAGGTTAATAGGTGAAAAATTTGCAAATGTCTGGAAATGCCTTTTCCAGATGAATATGCAGACCAAAAATGAAAGTTGTATATGGAATAATAGAGAAGTTATGGCCCACGTTAAGATTCCGGACAACGCCTGACGACGACGACAAGCGGACGCCGGACGACAATAGCTCGTATTTTTTCTTCGAAAAACAGACGAGATAAAAATCAGTGGAGCGCAGTGCTATATATACTTATATATTATTATTTATTTATTATTCATACAAATTATTCATGGGAAGCGAAAGCTTTTAAAGTCAGACAGTGGTTTTTCTACTTATTTTCTACTTACAATCTCATTACCGCCACTTTTCCATACATTCGCGTTGAAAAATAGTACCACTGGTTGTAGAGTCAACATTGCAGTTTTTATAAAAGATTATTGCAGGATTTTGAAAGCAATGGTAATAATCACAATTTCTGTAAAAGAAGCAAGTTTATAATCCAGTGTTAATCAGCAGTTTCATTCATTAAACTACCTATAAATAACCTTATTTGCACCACAAACTTGCGGCTGCGGAAATAGCTCAATAGGTAAGAGCGTCGTTCAGTATTTTGTTCTTGCAAGGGGTCGTGAGTTCTAGTCCAGCTGAGATTTTTTCTCTCTTTTTTCATTTGCGTAATACTTATTTTTTATATTCTTCGGTTATGTATTTAGAGTTTTTAGCTCACCTGAGCACAACGTGCTTAAAGTGAGGTATTGTGACCGATGAATGTCCGTCGTCCGTAGTCAACATTTAACTTAAAACGGCATATCCTCCTAAACCACTGTGCCAATTTTGAAGAAATTTCAAAAGAATGTTCCTTGGGTGAAGCCTTTTAATAGTTGTCCAAAGAATTTGATTCCATGCAGAACTCTTGTTGCCATGGAAACGGAAAGAAAAAACATATGAAATTTTCTCCTCCAAAATACTTGCAAGATATTTGGCATAGATGTTCCTTGGGTCACTCTCTACCAAGAACAACAGGCTGCCATGGGGCGGAGCCCGTTTTCCTTATATAAATATAGTACAAATTTGAAAAATCTTCTTGGCCAAAAGTACTGGCTGGATTTCAAAGTTATTTTGCGCAAATGTCCCTTAGGTCACTCTCTACCAAGATTGTTCAAATTAACTCGATCCGTTGCAAAACATGGCCGCCAGGAAGCTAAGCCTATCTTCCTTATATGAATATAGTACAACTTTAAAAATTCTTCTTGTCCTAAAGTACTCACTCGATTTAAGGCTGGCAGAGGGCAGAGCTCATTTTCCACAATATCATAAGTTATTTGCTGTGTCTTACCCCCCCCCCCCCCCCCATCCCACTAATACCTGGTTCTTAGGTGAGCGGACCTAGGGCCATCATCGCCCTCTTGTTTAATTCTAGTTTTTTTTATACTTCCATGAGTTTTCGTTTGTTAACCTTTGATTTAAATCATAGACCACAGGACCCTGATATTCAGTAAAAATAAATAACCTCTCTATATATAAATTGTATATAGAGAGGTCGAATTTTCTAATATAAAGGTTCTGTGCATAGATAGGTTCCGTTATAAGGTCAACACAGAAGAAATGAGAGAGGGGGACAGTATGTTTAATGTAAGCCGTCAATTGAATCATTTTACTTTGGTGAAAATATATTTTTTCTAGAACATATTTTAAAAACTGTTAAAGGCATCGATATCATTGTTTACACATGGGAAAGATGTGAAGTGACAAAGAATAATAACTTTAATTTATCCCATTTTCTTGCTTTTTCTATTAAGGTTAGTTCTGTCTGCAGCACATTAATGAAGTATTAAAGGTATTGAGAGGATCTATACTAAGAACCGCTATTCCTTATCCATTTTTGTTTAATTTGACAGAGACCAATAAATAAAAATATCTGTCTTACCTGCTGATTTCATAAGATTTAACTTCCCTGATTATTTACATGCATACCACAAACATTATAAAAAATAATAATAAAGGGATTGAATTTATAATTCACACATTTCAATTTGTGCTTCTGTCAGTGCTCTCAGTGTTTTGATTTATTTTAGTGTTGTAACTCAAGGAGTCACTACATATATCAAGGCATAGAGTTCGATCAACCCATGAATTATGGAGATCCAAAGACGATCTACTTTATAGGTGTGTGAAAAAAAGAACCTCAAATAATTCTGGATGTGCTAACCATATATTAAAGTCTGTTGCTAGCTGGAAAACAAGTGACTTTACAACATTACAGAGATGATGGAATCTGAATCATATAAGCGAGGACGGCTCATCCGAGATTTGGGGGATTGTATGTTACATGCAAATTTCCTGCATTATTTGCCCTCAATAGATTTATGATCTGCACTATGTCAAGATCAGCACAAGAAAAAAAGAATGAAAAGAAGAAGCCGTGTCCTCAAATGGTCAAAGAACAGTCCTAAAGACACCAACTGCGGGGGAAACCAAATCAGATGAAAAGAAAGAGGATTGACAGATCACGTACACCAGCTTCTAAGAAACGACTTGTTTTTAGTAGAGAAACCTCATATCGAAAACAGAACAAAAAATATGCCACGAAAGAGAGCACCTCCCCGTGGCGTGGCCTGGATGCTATTCATCTCTTTTTCGCTCTCATAAAAGATAAATTCCATTGTGCGGTAAACTTTTTTTTATTTATATACTAAATCAATTGTAAATCCGATATAAAAATTTAAACACATGAAACGAAGGAATACAATAATTTAACCCAATACTTTTCTTTATGCATTATTAAATAGATTTACCATTTCGCCGTTCCAGATAGTATACCACATAATGGGTATTAATCAGAATTACAAAGCTACATTATGAATAATTTTCAGTCGCAATAATGGCATGTCAGACGTTGCAATATTCAATAACTATATATGTGTTGTATAACTGTACAACTGTATACGTGTATATATATTGTATAAATGCATATATATATATATATATATATATATATATATATATTAAAGCATAATCAGATATATATTGTATATTGTTGCACATGTTTATGGTATAATTTCAAATATATATTGTATAATTGCTTAATTATGTGTTTTATAATTCAAATATATGTTCCATAACTTTTGTATATGTATTGTATAATTTGATATATATGTTTTAAAAGTCATATATATGTTGTATAATTTCAAATATATTTATGGTATAAACGGTGTACATATATTCTATAACTGAATCATGGGCATTGTTTATACTTATGAAATAAAGGATTTCATTGGACCATTATTAGGTCTCCCAAAAGAAGTTTGGAGACATTGTTTTTACTCCGTTTCTTCTTCTTCTTCTTCTTCCTTCCATTTTAAGGGGGCCATATCTCGGAGGCCACCCCAACTATCTTTATAAAGCTTCACACACTTGTAGTCCTCAATAAGTAGTGGTGCCCCCCCCCCCCCACACCCCCAAATGAATGTTGTAAATGTGGGGTCAGGCCCTGTCCCCTCAAAATGGATTTTTGCAAAAAAAAAAGTAATTTAGTTTAAATATTTCAAATTTCCAATCCCGAATCATATATTACATGTGTATTTTGTTTCTCATAATGAGAAGAAATGAACAGTACTACTTTGGTGGCCCACGAGGTCACCCTGGGGTCAGTCCCCATCCCTTAATTTTACTTATGACCTTATATTTCAAAAACTTTTCAGATCCCCCCTATATACCATAAACTTTTTCTTCATGACGAGAGAGATTGAATGGAACTTCTTAAGTTTCCCCTCATCTCCCCCGGTTGGGGGGGGGGGGGGGGGTCACAAAATGGTCCGGCCCCGCCCTGCCAGTTTTATTTCTGACATTAAAAAAAACAAACATTGAGAGCCCCACCAATAAACAATGTATTTTTTTGTTCCTCGTGATCAGATGGATTAAATGCTACTTCTATGATGTTCAAATGAGTCACTATGGGGTCAGGCCCAACCCTCTCAATATTACTTATGACCTTATTTCTTAAATTTCGTTTGGGAGACCTAGTAACAGTTCACAGTTCACAGGACCCCAAAATTAAGACTATTCTAGACTGATAGCGAAAGAAGAAAAGTCATGTGGTAGATCTTAAAATAATCATGGTTTTTATTTTCTTATATGATAACAATGTAACAGTGTCCATAGTATGAGGCAAATTTAAAAATGTTTATTTTGGCAAAAATGATAACATTCGTAAAAGTATCTCGATGTCACAACTCCTCCAAAACGGCTCGATGAATTTGGTTGAAACTCGATGTACCATATGGAGATGTACGTGAAGCAAGGTCGTCGCCTACTAACAGCGGTAAGGGGAGGAAATCAGACTTAGAATTTCTTCTTATGAAGATGTATATGGAATAAGAATGTTTTGACTCTGCAACCAAGTAAAATCCTATTGCTCCGAGCTGGAATTGAACACGGGGCCCTTGGGTCCCCACAATGCCGCATATTTGCAGTTCATGGAAGGAGAAATATATAGTTGATTAGGTAACGGTCCAATGAAATCCTTTGTTACAAAAGTGTAAACAAATCCCATTATTCAATTATAGAACATATATACACCGTTTATACCATAAATATATTTGAAATTATGCAACATATATATATATATATGACTTTAACACAGATATATCAAAATAAACATTACATAAACAAAAGTTATGGAACATATATATGGAATTATACAACACATGAATAAGAAATTATGCAATATATATTTGAAATTATACCATAAACATATGCAACTATATACAGTATATCTCTGATTATACCTTATATAAATGCATTTATACAATATATATATATATATATATATATAATATATCTCATTATATTTATTTCCATTGTATCGTACACATGCGTAGGAATAAAGGTACATTCATTAAAATCATTTGTTAAAAACCATATGCATTGTTCATTAGAAATGTCATTTAAACATTTAACTCAAAAGCAGGCACCACTTTTACCCACTACTAAATAGTGTTTACATTAGACATACATTTACCATTTCGCCGCACCAAATATTAGGGATACACCGCAAATGGGAATATTGTTATATCTGTCAAAATATAA
Source organism: Solen grandis (assembly GCA_021229015.1). Taxonomy (NCBI): domain Eukaryota; kingdom Metazoa; phylum Mollusca; class Bivalvia; order Adapedonta; family Solenidae; genus Solen; species Solen grandis. The sequence goes on along the minus strand of CM037778.1, from coordinate 42,196,073 downwards.
TATAAACCACAAAATGAATATTTATTAGTCAGAAACTTACTCTTAATTCGATGATAAAGAATAAATGACGAATAATAAACTAATGCTAGTGAAAATAAAATATTCCACTGCGTTTTCTGCTGAGGCGAAATGGAAATGAATTGCATATAAATAAGTACACATTCTTTCAAATTTTTATTTAATTACAAAATGCAGAGTCCATTCAATTTACATTTAAATATATCATGAAAAAGCGATAATTTAATCAATTACTGAACTTCTTATGTACATTATTATATACATTCCCATTGCGCCACACCGCGCAATGGAAATTTTGTAATATCGACCCCGTAATATCACTCATAATTAAAACAAAAGTACATATAATAATTAATATTTTGCAAATTTACTTTTTTCCGATTATTAACAACAAATGACGCTTTATAAAGTAAATAAAGACCTTAACTAAAGCTTGTTAAAAAATAATATTTCCATTGCGTATTTTCTTTTCCATTGCGTCCATTGTGCAAACAGATTTCCTTTTCGTGGACAACTGGTGTAGGGGAAAAAAACGCTCGAAAGTAACATCAAACCGCTCGTTTTCAAAAATCCTTTAACGTAAATGTTTTCAGTATCAATAAAAGATGCATTCAATTTGAAGTCGAATCTCGCATCTTTTCTCTATAAGACATACATAGTGTCACTGCCCAATGTCATTTAAAAAAATCTTTTACTGGAGTCAAGCACATATACAGCTAGTAAAACATAATCACAAATAACATATAAGGTTAAAGCGAGAGAAGACGGTAACAGTTAAGGTTGCAGTGAGCAGAGGGTATACATTATTTATGAAATTCCATTGCAACAAAGATATATAGGCCAAGCATTGGAAGTTTTCATATCACTCATAACAAGAATTAAACAACTTAACAAATAGAAAAATAAACAAAATAGATAACTTAAGCATTCCTGGAGTCGCCCATAGGAGGTCACACTTGAAATCTGGATGTCTTCAAATGACAAAAATATTTAAATTTTGACTGCAGTTTATACAACAATATGAAGGATCAATGATTAAAAACTTGGTAGTTTTATGAGGAATCATTAACTTTAACAGAAAAAACTAGGACCTGTGCCGATACGAAAGTATAAATAATGAAAAAAACAACAACCTTTCATGGAAGTAGAGCCATAGGAAGACAGAATACATATAAACATTAAGCCCTAGCAAGAATACTAAATAAGGGTTTGTTGTACTGTTTTGTTTATTAGAGCAATGATCTAAATCATTGCAAGGTGCCAGTAAATCATGATTTAATGTAACTGTGAAGTGGATTGCCAAAAGACACACGTTAAACCCTGATCCATACCTGATCGATCTGATACATACCCTAAAGATCTCCTGTTAAACAATGTGTAGATATTTTTATGCAGCATAACATATTCTAAAGCCTTGACAGAAAAAACCCATTTAAATTGATACAATTTGTCATTCTCTGACAGAACTGGTTTAGACCAGTCGTGACTAATACAAAGTTAAAAATTAGACACTAAAATATGCAATAGTTTTCAAGCGGATAGAAAAACACGAGTCTCTGATTTATTTAAGGTTTAACAATGTGAAAATAAAGTCTAGATCAAAATGTAAATTATTCAAGTGATTCCGCTCAGTTATAAATATGCCAAATGCTTTAAAATGCAACAAAATAGCAATATGATATCAAAACCAACTAAATATCGCTTGGTTTCATTTTAAATCAAGCAGTTTCCAGTATCCCGCTAACATCGATCGTTGCCGTTGTCTGATTATTATTCAAACAATTACTATACAAAACAGCTAACAGAGGTGACCTTTCGGGCTGGCCGTTTACAAAATTGAAAATTGATTTAAGTCGAATCAACGTTATAACAACGGTCTGTCCAACCCCCAGTTTCCATCTGGTTTGCAAATTCAACGTGTCATATTGCTGACTCTAAGTTTTAATAAATTTATTTGTGTAATCTAGTATATACTCGAGAGTTAGTTCAATATATTTCTCTTTATTAAATTAACTACCATATTGGTTGATATAAGAAAAAAATTAGATATAAAGCATATAAATACCTAAAACTTAATAGGGTTGATTAAAAAAAAAATAACAGAAAAAAAAACAGCAAAAAACAAACAAACAAACAAAACTAAAAAAAAAAAACTAGAATCCCTTTCGCGATATCATCGGTTTTCGCGAAAGCAATTCCATTCACATCACGAGTCGCATGATTCGAAACACATATTTCTTCATTCAAGGGCTTGTTGGATACTGTTATCAGTGATCTTTCAAACATTTTTGTCGCAATGTTTAAGCAGACTTTTTACCCAAAATAATATTCTTGAAAATAACCCGTCAGTTACATAGTCGCAAACTTGAAAACTTTTTTACGGAATTCAGTTAGTGCCACGTTAGATGTGTGTGTTGCTTTATAGCAACAAACGACAATTGTAATCGATAAACAACAATTGCAAACGACACACAACAGATTAAAATGACACACGACAATGCTACATGATACTCAATTAATATCATTGTCATGATATATCGCATTTACTTTTGAGTGTCGTTTCAAATTAATGTCACTGAGGAAAAGAATACAAAAAATCGCATGAAAATCATGAAAAATTTAGTGATAAAGAGTGATTTCAGGCCAAGCGCCCATTAGAGGCAAAATGAGAAACAAAATTAATACAAATATATTCCCGCACCCGATACTTTGTTATCCATCATATTCTGTTGTGCTGTCGTCAAGGAACAAAATGCTGAAAACCGCATTTGAATCAGACTTGAACTTTTTGAGTTATAAGCAAAAAAGTGATTTCAAGCAAAGCGCCCTCTAGCGGCAAAATGAGAAAAAAAAACTGTGTAAAAAAGTTTACCATTAGGTACCTAGCAATGCAGCAAAAGGTTCAATCAAGTATATAAGTCGCACTAGTCGAACATTCTATTTCTTATATATCACAATTTGAAGCATAAAAACTGATTAACAATTATTCCAAAAAAGGATCAAACTTTGGACTGCCGTAAAATGAATAAATAAAGTTCGATCTTCAAAAACTAAGCATCACTGGAAAGAGCTATTTTAGAACTAAAACTTTTGTTCATTTACTCTCAACAAGATATTTTTAGTTTTGGAGCTATTTGTTGCCAAATAAAAACACAAAAAGCGTAATATGACCTTGACCTTTTAAACTTTTTAATGTGAGGCCCTTTTCAACATAACAATACAAATATGTGAATATTTCAAAAAGAATGAACAGAAAATAAAGTCAGAAGCGACAAAAACATGTTTTTGAAATTTTAATTTTTCCTTAATTTTAGTGAAGTTTGAACGTTTCTAGAGGACAAACCATGCATTTCTTAAATTCGACACCCCAAATATTTTGTGCGTATATGTCTTGCAAATCGTATGCAGCAAACAGAATTCTTCTATCTGATCTCTAACAAAAATAGGTAGGTTTTTCGTAGACCTACCCTCATTTTTGTCCACATTTTTACAAGGTTCGGACATTCAACCTCTCCGCAATTTTTTTCCAGTACTCGATGCTGAGATATCATCATATTTGATTGGGCTATCAACAAGGAACACTATGTAAAAAAACTGCATCTAAATCAGGTTTTAAATAGTTGAGTTATTAGCAAAACAGTGATTAAATGCATTGCGCCCCCTAGTGACTTAATCAGAAATAAAAGAGAAAAGTTTGACCATTTAGGCACAAGTTCAGATAAAGATGACTCCATGCTCAAAATTTCATAGCTGTAGCTTTTCTCATCTGCCCGCTAGGCTGGCTACAAAAATGGGTGGAACTTGAAAAATAAAAAAAAAATAAAAAAAAAATCAACAGAAGAAGAACAATAGGTTTTCGCCCTGTGGAGGCGAAAACCTAAAAAACAAATCAACAGAAAAAGAACAATAGGTTTTCGCCCTGTAGCGGCGAAAACCTAAAAAACAAGTTTACTGTTGAAAGCCCATTATATTTTTTTATAAAAAGGAAATAACATGTTACATTGATATATCGTAGATTAACACAAATTGTACATAATGTACAGATATCTACTATGAAATACCATTTTA
>CM037778.1:42164083-42191887 GCA_021229015.1 Solen grandis | reverse complement strand
TTGTTTGTCCATGTCACTGTGGGGTAGGTTGGTGATGTATTACAAGGTAGGTCAGACACATTGTGGGGTTGTTTGTCCATGTCACTGTGGGGTAGGTTGGTGATGTATTACAAGTAGTCAGACACATTGGGGGTTGTTTGTCATGTCACTGTGGGGTAGATGTCACTGTGGGGTAGGTTGGTGATGTATTACAAGGTAGGTCAGACACATTGAGGGGTTGTTTGTCCATGTCACTGTGGGGTAGGTTGGTGATGTATTACAAGGTAGCACATTGAGGGGTTGTTTGTCCATGTCACTGAGGGGTAAGTTGGTGATGTATTACAAGGTATGTACAGTAAAACCTCCCTACAACAGCCAGCAGTCGGAAGAATTGAAATTGGCTGTTTTAGGGAGGTGGCTGTTGTAAGGAGGGGATTTTTTTTTGTATAGCGCTCATATACTTATGCACATTTATGTACATTTATTTAAATACTATTCATTACATGAGGGTTGTGACAAGGAAAAGAAGCACAAGTATATAAGTTTAAAACACTAAAATCAATTTATTTGCAAACAGTTTTGACTCATAAAGAAACTTTGTAATAATAAATAGATCTTAATTGGTAAACATGTATATATGTACACAGCACATACAACTTATAATGACACATTCACTGAAAGATTAGACTGTAATAGCTGATTGCTTTCTTTGTTACACTCGGTGACCCTTGGCAATTATCCTCGTGTTAAATAAACATGGCCTTTCACACCTGACTGGCTAGTGGGAATAAGGTTGACCGGTGGGAGGGATTTATATAGCTGGGGGCCAATTTTACTGGCTGTTGTAGGGAGGTGGCTGTTACATAGAGGTGACCGTTCATGGAGGTTTTACTGTATTACAAGGTAGGTCAGACACATTGTGGGGTTGTTTACCATGGCATTGTGGGGGTTTGTCTTCACAACCCCACAGCCAAGTCCATATTTTAAACCCCACATTGTACCTCTCGTAAGAATTCTCAATGTAACCTCACAAGGTTGTTTTGAGCAATTTAATGAACCCCACAAGGATAAGTCCTAATTTTTTTGCACAAAGTACCTCTCGTCTGTACGTCCGTCTGTCCGTCCGTCCGTCGTCCACAATTTGTTCGTTTGCACTCTAGCATCTTCATTTTATGAGCAATTATCTTCAAACTTTAAAACAATGTTTATAACCATAAAATCTCGGCCAAGTTCGATTATGGCTGATATCGGAACATTAGGTCAGGAGTTATGCCCCTTTTAAAATTCAAAAAAGCCAATTTCAATTGTTTCACTCTAGCATCTTCATTTTGAGCAATTCTTCAAACTTTTCAATGTTTATAACCATAAAATCACGGAAGTTCGATTATGGCTGATATCGTACCATTAGGTCAGGAGTTATGCCCCTTTTAATATTCAAAAAATGCCATATTTCAAGTTGTTTACACTCTAGCATCTTCATCTTTTGAGCAATCCTCTTCAAACTTTGTGGCAATGCTTATACCATAAGTCTCGATTGAGTTGATTATGCTGAGATCATATTAGGTCAGGAGTTAGCCCCTTTAATATAAAAAATGCCAATTTCACTTGTTTACACTCTAGCATCTTCACCTTATGAGCAATCATCTTCAAACTTTATGGCAATGCTTATGACCATAATGTCTCGATTGAGTTTGATTATGACTGAGATCAGTTGATTAGGTCAGGAGTTAAGCCCCTTTTAATATAAAAAATGCCAGATTTCACGTTGTTTACACTCTAGCATCTTCATCTTTTGAGCAATCATCTTCAAACTTTATTACAATGTTTATGACCATAATGTCTCGATTGTGTTGGATTAATGCTGAGATCCGTTAATTAGTTCAGAAGTTATGCCCCTTTTAATATTCAAAAAATGCCAGAAATCACTTTGTTTACACTCTTGTATCTTAATCTTTTGAGCAATCATCTTCAAACTTTATGACAATGCTTATGACCATAAGGTCTCGATTGAGTTCGATTATGGCTAAGATCCGTCAATTAGGTCAGGAGTTATGCCCCTTTTAATATAAAAAAGCCATATTTCACATTGTTTACACTCTAGCATCTTCCTTTTTTTAGCAATCATCTTCAAACTTTATGACATTGTTAACCAACGATTGAGTTCAATTGTGGCTGAGATGGGTCATTTAGGTCGGTTCCCCTTTTAATACAAAAAATGCAAGATTTCACTTTGTTTATTCTCTACCAACTTCATTTTTTTAACAATCATTTTTAAACTTTAATACAATGTTTATGCCCATAATCGCACAATCGGGTTCAATTATAACTGATATTGACATGTAAATTTAGGAGTTATGCCCATTTCACCATAAAAAAAGCCAGATTTCACTTTTACACTCAAGCATCTTTATTTCTTACGCAATCATCTTTCTCAGGTGAGCGACCAAGGGCCATCTTGGCCCTCTTGTTTGCATTCGTCATTAAACCATGGTCTGCTTTTATTTGTAACTTTTGTTTTAGGTATACATTGTTCGGCAATGGAATGGAGTTTAGAGGAGAATTCGACTATAGGGTCGTCGAATTCTAAAATAGTTGAAGAAAATAACTCTTTATTACAAAGTGTCTGAAATTTACCCCACTCAGCTTTTTAGCTCACCTGAGCACGTGTGCTCAGGATGAGCTTTTAGGATCGATGAATGTCCGTCGTCCGTCCGTCCGTCCGTCCGTCCGTCGTCCGTCGTCCACAATTTGTTCGTTTGCACTCTAGCATCTTCATTTTATGAGCAATTATCTTAAAACTTTATATCAATGTTTATGACCATAAAATCTCGGCCAAGTTCGATTATGGCTGATATCGGAACATTAGGTCAAGAGTTATGCCCCTTTTAAAATTAAAAAAAGCCAGATTTCACATTGTTTGCACTCTAGCATCTTCATTTCATGAGCAATTATCTTCAAACTTTATATCAATGTTTATAACCATAAAATCACGACCAAGTTCGATTGTGGCTGATATCGTACCATTGGGTCAGGAGTTAAGCCCCTTTTAATATTCAAAAAATGCCATATTTCAAGTTGTTTACACTCTAGCATCTTCATCTTTTGAGCAATCTCTTCAAACTTTATGGCAATGCTTATGACCATAAGGTTTCGATTGAGTTCGATTATGGCTGACATTCCTCAATTAGGTCAGGAGTAATGCCCCTTTTAATATTCAAAAAATGCCATATTTCACATTGTTTACACTCTAGCATCTTCATCTTTTGAGCAATCATCTTTAAACTTTATGGCAATGCTTATGACCATAAGGTCTCGATTGAGTTTGATTATGACTGAGATCAGTTGATTAGGTCAGGAGTTAAGCCCCTTTTAATATAAAAAAATGCCAGAAATCACTTTGTTTACACTCTAGCATCTTCATCTTTTGAGCAATAATCTTCAAACTTTATGACAATGCTTATGACCATAAGGTCTCGATTGAGTTTGATTATGACTGAGATCAGTTGATTAGGTCAGGAGTTAAGCCCCTTTTAATATAAAAAAAAAGCCATATTTCACGTTGTTTACACTCTAGCATCTTTCTTTTTTTTAGCAATCATCTTCAAACTTTATGACATTGTTAATGACCATAATGTCTCAATTTTAATTTAAAAAAGCAAGATTTCACTTTGTTTATTCTCTACCAACTTCATTTTTTTAACAATCATTTTTAAACTTTAAGGCAATGTTTATGCCCATAATCTCACAATCGGGTTCAATTATAACTGATATTGACTTGTAAATTTAGGAGTTATGCCCATTTCACCATAAAAAAAGCCAGATTTCACTTTTACACTCAAGCATCTTTATTTCTTAAGCAATCATCTTTCTCAGGTGAGCGACCAAGGGCCATCTTGGCCCTCTTGTTTAAAATTCCATCGTGGAGGAGTATCATCAATACTAGAGTTAATGTTAGTTATAATTAGAAAGTGATCACTTCCACATAAATCGTCATGCACTCTCCAGTCGTAGTCTAAATACAAAGTCAGATAGGAGATAGAAAGATCAATTGCAGAATAATGACCAGTTGCAGGATGAAGGTAAGTATGAGATTTAATATTTAAAATACATAAATCATTTTTGTTGATAAAATCTTCTAAAACTTTACCTTTCTCATTAAGATCTTTGCAACCCCATAATGTATTATGGCCATTTAAGTCACCTAAAAGTAAATAAGGTGCGGGAAGTTGATTTATAAGATTTTCTAAATCCCTAGGATTCAAAGTAGAACTTGGGGGTATATAAATAGAGCAAACTGTGATCACTCTGTGCAAAGTTACACTGAGTGCCACAGCCTGTAGTTGTGTATTCAGTTGGACTTTGCTATGAGGAATATTACTTCGGATTAAAATTGATGAACCGCCAGCAGCTCTATCACAATTGTTTGAAATAAAATCATAGGAAATATAATTCCTAAAAGATACATCATCATCACCTTTTAAAAATGTTTCTTGAAGACAGACTACAACTGGAGATTGTGAAGACAAAAGTAACGATAATTCATTGTAATTAGCTTTTAGACCTCTACAATTCCATTGTATAATTTTGTTTTCCATGGTTTAAGAGAGAACGACAGATAATAAATATAAAAGATCTCAAGGTGCTACAACTAGAGATCTTGGCCTTGAGGAGGTTGATGGAATTGCACTGGTGCATTCCATCTCATCCTCGCAGTCATCCTGCAATACATCATACCTGTGCAGCGTCCTAGAGGGATTGTTAGATCCCTTAGGCTGACGCCCAGACGCTGGGCCCGAATCTATAACCGGTTTGTTGGTTTTAGCCTGTTTATTTGATTTATTGGTTTTCTTGTCTTGATTTATAGTCACATTTTTAGACTCTGATTCAGATTGAGATTTTGTTTTGACTGTTTTTGCCGATGAAGAAACTTGTTCTGAAAAATATGTTTGTGTACTAGCATCTGTCATTGTAACTGTTTTCGTATTTGATTTAATAATTGATGAGTAGGTTTGTTTTGGTGTAGCTTCGTAAATTTTCTTTGCTTCCGGAAATGAGATATTTTGTGTAGCTTTGATTTTACAAACTTTTTCTTTCAACCAAATTTCGCATTCTTTTGAATCTGCTGAATGATGTTTACCACAGTTTGCACATTTCAATGGATTTGGGCACTTGTTCTGAAAGTGACCACCCTCTGTACTGCATTTGACACAGACGCTAGTTAAATGGCGACATTTATCTTCATGATGACCAGATTTTTGACAGCGATGACATCTTAATGGGTTTGGGATGAAAAGATCAAATTTAATTATTCTGTAGACGATTTTTAAGGAACTTGGAGTAACTGGAGTATTAAAAGTGAGAATGATTGTGTTTGTAGAAATTTCAGTGTTGTTTTTGGTAATGATAACTCTTCGTGCTGCTGTTACACCTTGAGGTTTTAGATTTTCTGCAATTTCTTCATCGGTTACACCAGCTAGCATTTTGTCGCGGATCACACCTTTGGATGAATTTAAAGTTCTGTGAATAGATGAATTTATCTCGATATTTGAAAAGGTTTTTAATTTGAGTATGTTTTCGCCTTGTGCTTTTCTTTTAATTTCGATAAGAATTTTGTTACTTCTTAGTTTTTTGACCGATTTCACTTCGCCAATTAAGCCTAAAACTGTTTTTTCAATTACAAAGGGTGATAGTGAGGTGAGCTTATCATTTTCATTGAGCGGTTCTATTATATAATATTTCGGAAAGGAGCTGGATGATGTACTTTGAAAGGAAGTCGATGGTGTTTCTTTATCGTGATCTGAATCAGAGTCCGTATGGGGTCGCTTGTTTTGAAAGGAGGCCATGAGAGAAGGAAATGAAGTTCAACACCCATGCTCCCCACCCACCTCTGAGCCCAACAAGAGGACGCTTATACAGAGGTGGATATCCGACCTCTAAGCGCCAGGGATACACAGGTGTTATACTCGAAAAGGATAGTCAAAAAAGAGATGCTATACCCTCTCGATTGGTCCATGAGCCACCGCCTTCTAGGTCAAATTATAGATGAATAGAGGAGAAGGATCGAAACGATTTGTACCAGTTTGAAATGATACATATATGTGATAGATAAAGAAGAAGCAATATGCTTAACCTAAGGCTCGGCGTGACTAGCCGATTGATCGTATTGGGCCCATACGACCACCCGTCTATACTGAATACGAGGTCAAGACGGTGTATTGCAAACCACAGGTGACTGCGGATAAACCGCACGCCAAACCTGTGTCCGCTCAACCGCCAGAATCCTCATCTCCAGCTTTACGGGACGCCATGCACGGCAAACGCATGGTCCAATCTGGCGGAGTTCTACCGCGCTGCATGGATGCAGTCGGTGTATTCTAGGTCAAAGCGAATTTTTTTTAGAAGCATGTCAAACAGACCGAAACTCAAATGATTATCCTTTAAATGCGCCACATCTGTTTGCAGAAAATTACTTTATGCATTTATTTAATAATTCTATAATAAGCAGCATGAAGACAGAAAAAGTCAATATACCATGTCATGATTCAATTGTGTCACCAAAGCTGTCAAGAGAAAAGCAAGATGAAGCTATTAAAAAGATCCAAAATGATCCAACCAAAACTGCAAATCTTCATTTTTCATTAACAATTGTTGTTGATTTATGATCTTACAGTGAATACAGACACTGAAGATGGGCTTGCGAATGGAGCATCATGTGTTGTAAAATTTATAGAATACAAACAGTCCCAAACAGAAACAAGAAAGAAGTTTCTTAATAGAGGATTTTATAACAGAAATATAGATGTAAACTGGACTCCAGTATTTGATATACAAAAATCATTTACATACAATAAGAAAACCTTTCAGCGAATTCAGTTTCCTTTGCAACCATCAGCTGGGTGCTCTGTTCACAGATCACAGGGAAGTACCCTTAATACGATTGTAATAGATTTATCTCAGCGCAGACCCAGAAAAGTTCCTCATATTCACTATGTGGCATTAAGTAGAGTTCGGTCGTTACAAAATCTGAAGATTTTAAATTTCAATGAACAAGCATTAAAGGTTGATAATCAAGTTGAAACAGAAATGGAACGATTACATCAAAGTGCAATGCTTGAATTGTGTTATATTCCATTTGAAGCTGTTGATCCAACAGTACATTTTAAAATGGCTTTCAACAATTGCAGGTCACTACATTTACACTTTGAAGATATCAAAGAAGACAAATCTCTTTTGTCATCTCATATATTTGGAGTAGCAGAAAGTAGACTGTATTATGTTGATAATGATGCTGATTACCAAATTGAAGGATTCAATATGTTTCGTAATGATCAGCAAACAGATGGCTCAGCTAATAGACCCTCACGTGGTTAGTGATATATGTAAAAAAAGAAATAGATGTAATGTCCCAGCTTTCTTTCACATCTAAACAAATAGAATTCACAAAAATAACTATAATCCATGACTTACATGAAAAACAAATAGTGGTGTTGTACAAATCACCAAGCATGTCTAATTATGACTTCAAAACAATTTTGGAAAAAGAACTCATTCAGAACTCATTCCTTTTCTAAATGTATCTAAGCCTCTATTACTCATAGCAGATTTTAATCTTGATGTTTTGAAGACAAACAAATCTTTTCTAAAAGATATCTGTGAACTTTTTTCATGTAAACTGCTTGTGGATGAGCCAACAGCAGACAATTTCACATCATTAGATCTTGATTTATTAAATATTGGTGGTACAGCTGGAACTGTTGAAACTTACTGGTCTGATAAAAAAATTGTGTTCTTTAAATCAGAATAGGTAACAACGTTCTCATATAATATGGCTTTTACCCTTCACCCACCAGAGTTGTTAGCAGTACCAACACCATATCTAAAATATATATGGTTGGTATTGTTGGTGGTTTTAAATTATGGGTGACCACCAGTGTGTGTGTATGTGTGTGTGTGTTTATTCCCCAGCTGCTAAACATTTTATAGTGTTAAGAATTTTTCATGTATATTCATTTGAGTTTCTTTTTTTTTATTTCTTGTGTCGCTTGCATAGCAGACAAAAGATTGGTCATTTTAAATAGATTTTGGTATTTTAATTACACTGTTTTGTTCGGATTATTATTACAATAGTGTTGACAAATGGGTGCCAAATTTGCATCATTGACAATTATGAGCTGCACAAGTACAGTGCACAAAAAACAGCTGTGGCACATGTTATTCTTTAATTAATCCTCTTTTTGATATTGATTCACATGTTCTTGTCTAAATAGAATTGTGGTGCTTAAGAACCATAATTGCAGCTAACTTTATTCTAGAGTTTAAACCCCTTTGTTGATATTGCGATACAAATGTACTTGTCCGAGCATAACTTGTTGCATATATATTGATACCAAACTAGCTCATAGATACTTAAGGAGGTAAAGAAGTTCAGAGCACAAGAATCAAAACTGTAGCTCTTCTAACTATTGAGTTATACCCCTATCAATATTATGTATTCAGGTGTCATTATCTTTAGCATATCATAAACAAAGTTGCATGGATTGACTCCAAATGCATATGATCATAAATTCTTATGAATTTGATAATTTCCTTTTTGTTGAAAACAACTGAAACACAGGCAACACAAGTCTTGGGGAAAACCAATCTACTTCCTTTAAACACAAAAACATTACCTTGAATTTGAATTGGTATTACAAGTAGCTTAAATTGTTTGCTTTGTTTGTAACTTGTATTTATAAAGGTAATTCATCATTAAATTTGTTCAATTCCCATATTCTACAATCTATTGCACATAAACATTGATATAGTAATCTTAAGGCTTTATAACAATAAAAAGAGTTAAATGTCTATAATAGCTTGCTTGTCATCTTCATCTTATAAGAAGTTTCAACAAATAAGGTCTGATGAGTTACCTACTTTTTATGACTTTCCATTATTGAAATATAGATCTGCTGTTCATATGACAGAATGCTATTTAGTTTGTCGGCACACATGGCATTGATTTTAGATATATACATCTACATCATATTCATTGTCAAAATATAACTCTTTTGGACATTGTGTAAACTGTTTGAAAACAATTACTTTAAGCCCAGCTTAAACCCCTTAAGTTATGCATGATTTAATTTCACCATTTTTCTACAAAATGTGCATGATACGTGTATTATGTAATTATGCATGTTTAGATTATACAAACTTTTTTTCACACAAATGCTGTAATAAAGTTTTTGTTTTCAAACATTTCTACTATTCAATATACTTGAATGCGCTGTATGCTTTTCACTTTTTTTTCTTTTTTTTTTTTTTGTGTGTGTGTCTCATTTTACTGTTTCAAGATTGAGTAATTACTCAAAGTTAGCATTGTACATTATCATACATAAATGAAAAAAATGTTGTTTTTATTCATCATAGTCTTCAAAGATATACAGTAAATCAAACAAAACGTAAACAATCATTTTAACACTATGTTTCTATTTACATTATCTATTTAGATATAATTCATTATAGATCTAAGATATAATTCATTATAGATCTAAACAAAAAAAAATAACCTGTTTGCCTACATCTACATCTAGATCTACATGAACTTTTTAATTACCAATAATGTACGATTTTTTTTTCTGCTTATCAAAGTTGTTAAAGTAGAACCATTTTTGCATTTAGATCTTTTATTTTTCTTGAAACACCATAAATTTAGTCCATAATCTGCTGTACAGTCTATTAAAATAATGTGGCGCACAGATTGGCTGTTATTTTGCAACTTGTTGTCAGTACTCGATCCCTAAGGTTGATAGGTGAATATACAGGGTATGACGTAAGTGAAATCTGGTTCAATCGGAAAACTTCAGTCATTTCCGTTACAGAACAACGTGCATTGTTTCGGTCCAAATTGGCCGAAGCGTTCCGATTGATTCTGATTTGCCGTCACGTGACATCACAAAAAAAAATCCCTTTTTTTTTCATCATAAAGCAAACGATACAGTTTTTACGAGTTTTTGTTAAAAATATATTCTCAAATGACAATTATAATTTATTAAAATTAGAAACATTCTAACATTATTCTTAGCGCTATGGTAAAATCTGAAACTACGCTATGCGTAGGAACATCGCCCATGGATCTACGTGTTCCTCGTTTTCGCGCCATTGATCAATCAGCTACAGCAGCAAAAAGATGTCCTCCAGCGCCAAAAAACCTCGTCTTGATACCAACCAACACCCGGATGTGATTTGCTACGTACACAAGGTTTCTCATCTGAAGACGAGCAAAGCTGGTTCCCAGTTTTTCTATGCTACTCTTCAAACTGAATCAAGCTACGAGCAAATGGTTTCATGGCGACAAGATGTTCACAAGTCTTTCATGGACATGGAGGCCGCTAAGTAAGTTTTTCTTGTACACAAAAGAACCTCAGATAATTTTGCTTTATTTGAATAGTTGCTTCGCTGTTTTAAAACATATCATTTTTCCATTTCATTCAGTATACGCTCCGTAGATCTCGGAATGAGAAGCACACTTTGAAAAATAAAAACTCGTAGCGAAATCAGAAATCAACTCGCAAATCCGTACTGCTCTGTCAATTCTGGTCAAATTGTTTTGATTTAGAAATCTAGATCTATATTTAAAAAAGAAAAGCTAGCAGAAATTACCAAATGTTCGTTAGATTCGACGATCTACATTGGTTGTAGGCTTTACTTTTTTTTTCTTGTTGATTAAATTTCATAATTGGCTAGATCTATCATTTTCTGTATCAAATGAAGCCATAAGGGAAACCATTTACATAAACTAAGGGTGTATAAGGGTGTATATCATATTTCATACATCTTCATTATAATTATGTATTATTATATTTCTATATCTATTATTATGGGCGATAGAAATATACATTTTATCATGGATGTAAGCCAAATTTATTTGAATAATCTGCATCATCAATGATTAATCTGAATTGAAGTTTTGAGAAAAAAAAGAAGACGGGTGTTACTTGAGCCAAAAAAATGTTGTGTCCACTAACATCTGGGGAAAAAAAGGCAAATAGGTCAGCATAACTTTTTATATCACGGGTTATTTAAATCTCCTACCAGAATTTAGTTTTGAAAAATCGTATAAACGGCCATATTTATGCATTAAAGGTGCAGGTAATCCTATTATGCACAACTTAAGTGAAAAGGGCAGAATGTTACAAACATAACTGAAAAAAGAGCATGTTTCACAGAAGTCGGTTTCAATTATCCCAAAAAATATAGGGTCGGCACAGTGTCAGAGAGTGCAGATATGCACTCCATGAATCTACCACAAGGGATCGAATCCAAGCTAGGTCATTCAGATAGCCTTCATGCTTGCTTGTGATAAGTAGATGGTTCTATCTAAGTGCCTTAAGTGACTTCGGGGTCAACTTCCAAGTATAATAAGCTGGAAGTCACTATATGACTGAATAACTGTCTTGGCAACTGTAAACAAAAATAGTAAGAAAAAAGATCAAAACAGAGCCCAAACATATACAGCAAATCACCAAAGCTTTTGACTCTTTTTGAATCATTCTTTGAGGATGAAATTTTAAAACCGTTTAATATTTTATACTCGTATTTTCTTTTCACAGAACTCCAATTTGTCTACAACGCCTTCAGACTACACCATCATTGAAAAAACCCTAGATCCTTTGACTTGAAGTATTCGTACCAGTCCAAAATAAGCAAACCAATAGCCAAGTTGTCATTTGCAGCCCAGCAGCCACTGACAACGGCCCCCCCCCCCCCCCCCAAAAAAAAAAAAAAAAACAACAACAAAAACATTCAGGAAGTTATCGACTCGTGTGCAGTCTTGGATAAGGTATCTTAATTATCTACCTCAAACATTAAAAAAAAATGATTTAATAAAAACTACAAAGTAGTAGCAAGCATAATGGTTTACTGAATATTAAATTTTTATTACGCATTAACAGATATCAGGATTACTTGATCCTATATTTGCTGAATTTTGAACTGGGTCGTATTTACAAATTCCTTAGAAAATAAAATCCTTAGTTTTATAAGATTGTCTTGTGGAGAGCTTACCTTTGGAATTTTTTTAATGTTAAGAAGGATATCTTTCCCCTTTAAGCTAAAAACTTTATAATACCTGCTTTGATTAAAATATCAGAAAAAAAATGTCACTCTTTTCCCCCATTTAGCAGCTGTAAAATATCTTCCTTCTGCAAATAACATTTTAAAAATACAGCCACATTTTAGAACTAAGTGTATATAGAGTTTAAAACACTCATTTGCAATTTTTTGTACAAGGAACTGTTTAATTTTATTCAGATAAAATACATTCCCATCAAATTATAAACTCATTCTAATAAAGCTTTCATTCCTAAGATTCTTTAATGTATACCACATTGTGAGAGGGTTAAAAAGAAAATCAAGACAACTCTGCGGTGTTTTTTTACTTTCAGAAGATGGGGTCCATGCCTACTAATTTTCCTATTCTGTATTATATTTGCCTTCGACTAATATACTCTTTTTGAATGCAGTTTTATTGTATCTATAAAAACACTATTTAAACTTTTTTTTTATTTACACAAATTACATTTATTAAATATATAATTCATATAATTCATTGCATACAAGAAGATTTACACATGTTTTTAAATAAGTGAAACATACTTCCTGTAGAGGGAAACTTGTCTCTATTCTTACAGAATACTTTGACCAAACCAAAAATAAATATCTGCTGTGACACCAATTCCATCTTTTTTGTTGTTTTTTTTTTTGGGGGGGGGGGGGGGGCAGTTACGAAAGTAATATATATAGAAGTTGTCATTCTTTTACAAATATAGACCTTTTATACATTACACGTTGATGTCATCGGAAAAGTCACACAGGTCTCCACACCAGTATATGTCAATGATCAGCAAGACATCCAACAAATTACAGTGAACAAAACTTACAGCTGTCAGAAAATTTCAAGACAAAAAAAACATTAACTACAAACCCAGACTCCAGCATCGAAGAACATGAGCCTCTACAAAATGTCAAAGAGGAAACGCCTGTAACCCTAGAGACAGAGCAGACCATAGAGGCAGTGGTGCTTACACGATGTGTTGTGTGTCCCTATTGCAAAAAAGCTGTAAACTACAATGAAGAGCTCCCCACTGTGAAGTGTCAACATTGCCAGAAGAAAATGACAACTGCTGCCCTACTAAAACAAATGTCTGCAGCAATAACGTATGACGGTAGAGACTACACCTTGAGTCCAAATCTGATCAGAGAATACCTTCCTAATATGGACGTCTTATCAAATGACGAAATTGAAGATACCTTACTACTTCAGACAAAAGCTATCTTTTTAGATGGCTTTGTATCAAAACTGATTGAGAAGTAATACAAAGCCATGCAAAGATTAAAAACAAGTAAAGAACATTGACAGTTTAAAGTTATAATAGTGCTCAGAAACATGATTTTATCGTGAAAATCAAAAAGTGAATAACATTTTAATAATGATCGTAATGCATTAAAATTAACACTGATTACAATATTTCAACCAAATGTTATTTTCTATATAAAGGTTTTTACTAACCTAACTTTCACTTTAAGAACAATTAACTATTTAACAACTGGCCAGTAAAAAAATTATTTTTCTCGTTTCATATAAATAAGATACATAACTATCGTTTTTCCTAAAGTTGAACCAAAAATGGTGGTTTTATGACATGTTTTAAACTTCAAAGATGTTTTCCTGTTTTAATTGATGGTGAATTTGGTCAGGAGTTATGCCCCTTTTAAAATTCAAAAAAGCCAGATTTCACATTGTTTGCACTCTAGCATCTTCATTTCATGAGCAATTATCTTTAAACTTTATATCAATGTTAATAACCATAAAATCACGGCCAAGTTCGATTATGGCTGATATCGTACCATTAGGTCAGGAGTTATGCCCCTTTTAATATTCAAAAAATGCCATATTTCAAGTTGTTTATACTCTAGCATCTTCATCTTTTGAGCAATCATCTTCAAACTTTATGACAATGCTTATGACCATAAGGTCTCGATAAAGTTCGATTATGGCTGAGATCCGTCAATTAGGTCAGGAGTTATGCCCCTTTTTAGCTCACCTGAGCACAACGTGCTCATGGTGAGCTATTGTGATCGCCTTTTGTCCGTCGTCCGTGCGTGCGTGCGTCCGTCGTCAACAATTTGCTTTAAACAACATCTCCTCATGAACCGCTGAAGGGATTTTGACCAAACTTCACAGGAATCATCCTTATGATGCCCTCTATCAAAGTTGTACAAATTATTCAGATTGGTTAAAAAAGTAGGTCGCAGGAGCTAAAAATAGATTTTAAAAATGCAAACTTTGAAAATCTTCTTCTGCAAAACTGCAAGGCCTAGAGCTTAGATATTTGGTATGTAGCATCATATTATGGGCCATTACCAAGATTGTACAAATCATAGCCCTATGGTGATAAATGACCCCGCACCAGGGGTCACTTGTTTTACATAGAGTTATATAGGAAAATCTTTAAAAATCTTCTTCTATGAATCCATTAGGCCTAGAGCTTAGATATTTGGTATGTAGCATCATCTAATGGTTCATTACCAAGATTGTCAAATCATACCCATGGTGATAAATGACCCCGCACCATGGGGTCACTTGTTTTACATAGAGTTATATAGGAAAATTTTAAAAATCTTCTTCTATGAATCCATAAGGCCTAGAGATTAGATATTTGGTATGAAGCATCATCTTATGGTTCATTACCAAGATTGTACAAATCATGACCCTATGGTGATAAATGACCCCGCACCATGGGTCACTTGTTTTACATAGAGTTATATAGGAAAATCTTTAAAAATCTTCTTCTATGAATCCATTAGGCCTAGAGCTTAGATATTTGGTATGTAGCATCATCTAATGGTTCATTACCAAGATTGTTCAAATCATAGCCAAACGGTGATAAATGCCCCCGCAATAGGGGTCACTTGTTTTACATAGAGTTATATAGGAAAAGCTTTAAAAATCATCTTCTATGAATCCATAAGGCCTAGAGATTAGATATTTGGTATGTAGCATCATCTTATGGTTCATTACCAAGATTGTACAAATCATAGCCCTACGGTGATAAATGCCCCCGCACCATGGGCACTTGTTTTACATAAGTTATATAGGAAAATCTTTAAAAATCTTCTTCTATGAATCCATTAGGCCTAGAGCTTAGATATTTGGTATGTAGCATCATCTTATGGGCCATTACCAAGATTGTACAAATCATAGCCCTACGATGATAAATGACCCCGCACCAGGGGTCACTTGTTTTACATAAGTTATATAGGAAAATCTTTAAAAATCTTCTTCTATGAATCCATTAGGCCTAGAGCTTAGATATTTGGTATGTAGCATCATCTTATGGTTCATTACCAAGATTGTACAAATCATGACCCTATGGTGATAAATGCCCCCGCACCAGGGGTCACTTGTTTAACATAGAGTTATATAGGAAAATCTTTAAAAATCTTCTTCTATGAATCCATAAGGCCTAGAGATTAGATATTTGGTATGAAGCATCATCTTATGGTTTATTACCAAGATTGTACAAATCATGACCCTATGGTGATAAATGCCCCCGCACCAGGGGTCACTTGTTTAACATAGAGTTATATAGGAAAATCTTTAAAAATCTTCTTCTATGAATCCATTAGGCCTAGAGCTTAGATATTTGGTATGTAGCATCATCTAATGGTTCATTATCAAGATTTTCAAAATGGTGGCCCTTTGGAGATAAATGACCCCGCACTAAGTCTTCTCCTCTGAAACCATAAGGCCCAGTGCTTATATATTTGGTGTGTAGTATTGTCAGGGCTAAAATGTTTAAGATTGAGTTATATCAGAATTCTTGTCTGTTTAAAAACCTTGTAATCAGTTGTAGCAATGGTACTCAGGTGAGCGATCCAGGGCCATCATGGCCCTCTTGTAATATAAAAAAAGCCATATTTCACTTTGTTTACACTCTAGCATCTTCATCATTTCAGCAATCATCTTCAAACTTTATGACATTGTTAATGACCATAATGTCTCGATTGAGTTCAATTGTGGCTGAGATGGGTCATTTAGGTCAGGAGTTATGCCCCTTTTAATACAAAAAAATGCAAGATTTCACTTTGTTTATTCTCTACCAACTTCATTTTTTTAACAATCAATTTTAAACTTTAAGACAATGTTTATGCCCATAATCTCACAATCGGGTTCAATTATAACTGATATTGACTTGTAAATTAAGGAGTTATGCCCATTTCACCATAAAAAAAGCCAGATTTCACTTTTACACTCAAGCATCTTTATTTCTAAGCAATCATCTTTCTCAGGTGAGCGACCAAGGGCCATCTTGGCCCTCTTGTTTACATTTTGCCTTATATATCATCAGATATTTTCTTACAAAGTTGATACTACCATATTGTGAGGACAAGTAACAAACGTAAAGAAGCTTTATAAGTATGTTTTTATATGATCATGTAAAATAGTTTTTATGATTAAAAATGTGTTGTACTTTTATAAGAGGACTTTTATCCCTTGGGCTTTGGGATGTTGACCCTTATGATTTCAAAAATCGGATGTGTTTGCATTAAAACCTAATACTTGATGTTCAAGTTACATTACAATACCAGATCCCATTGTTATCAATATTAAAATTTTGGTACAATCTAAACCCAAGATTTTCACTGACAATAGAGAGGCCTAACAGTAGTTAGTTTTGAAAGTCGAGATTTGCTTTTTTAAATCATGTAAATTATGTTTATGATATGAAATGATTTTAAGAGTTGTCGAAGTCAGTTTAAAAAGCCTCAAAGTTTTTTTGTTTTTTTGTTTTTTGTTTTTTAGAGAAAAAACACATTCTATGTTAAACTTAAGAACTGTAGGATATAGAATCTCTAGTCTAAAACAGGGTATAAATGGTGCTTAAATCATTATTGACTTTGTTATCAAAGTCTCCAAGTCATATGATACACCTTTTTGGCCGAAGACATTTTGTTTATTACTTTTTACATTTTGCATAATGTGTCGTCATAAAGCATTTACCACATATGGGAGCAACACAAATTGTTAGATTTTTACATGTGTAAATAGTTTTTATGATTAAAAATTTGTTGTAGTTATCAAAGAAACTGACTTCTCCGTTGGGGTTTGGGGACTTGACCCTTGAGATTTCAAAAATTGTATGTCTTGGCATTAAAACATAATACTTGATGTTCAAGTTACATTACAATCTGAAATCCAATGACACCATCATTGTCATGATTAAAATTTAGGTTGTTATTATTAAAATTTTTAAATAGGGGTGTAACAATACGACAGTGCAACAATATACATTGTATTGCAATATGGGGAAAATTTTATTGTACACAATACGGATTTGGTGTATTGCAATTTTAAATACGTTTAAAACATATATTAATCAAGTAAAAAAAATATTTTATCAATAACATATTAACCTGAAGGCAATAATCTTGACCATAGTTTCGAAACACTTTTCACAAAAAGAAATTTGAAAATAATAATAGGTACATGATTCTTATTTAATTTATAAATATGGCTACAATATACTGCAATGTATTGCAATACAGATGCTCCATATTGCTATATATTTCTATATGACTTTAGTGTATTCTTAAACCCCTGGTTTTAAACCCTTTACTTTCACTGACAATGGAGAGGTCAAGTAGTCAGTTTAAAAGTCGAAATTTGCTTTTTTAAATCATGTAAATTATGTTTATGATTTGAACTGTTCATAAAAGTAGATGTAGTCAGTTTAAAAAAGCCTCATAGAAGTTTAAGTTTTAAATAACGTGACATGTTAAACCTTTTTAGCTCACCTGAGCACGTGTGCTCAGGATGAGCTTTTAGGATCGATGAATGTCCGTCCGTCCGTCTGTCCGTCCGTCCGTCGTCCACAATTTGTTCGTTTGCACTCTAGCATCTTCATTTTATGAGCAATTATCTTCAAACTTTAAAACAATGTTTATAACCATAAAATCTCGGCCAAGTTCGATTATGGCTGATATCGGAACATTAGGTCAGGAGTTATGCCCCTTTTAAAATTCAAAAAAGCCAGATTTCACATTGTTTGCACTCTTGCATCTTCATTTTATGAGCAATTATCTTCAAACATTATATCAATGTTTATAACCATAAAATCACGGCCAAGTTCGATTATGGCTGATATCGTACCATTAGGTCAGGAGTTATGCCCCTTTTAATATTCAAAAAATGCCATATTTCAAGTTGTTTGCACTCTAGCATCTTCATCTTTTGAGCAATCCTCTTCAAACTTTATGACAATGCTTATGACCATAAGGTCTCGATAAAGTTTGATTATGGCTTAGATCCGTCAATTAGGTCAGGAGTTATGCCATATTCCCTACCATCATCTCAAGTATAACTTTGTCACCAAACTAAGAATGACTTGCGCCTTAGTACAATCTTGAGTACTTTTACAATCATTCCCCTTTGATTTTCTTAGAGACAAAGCTATACTGTCAACATAATTATTTTACTACATCAACAGATAAGTCAGGCAACACATCTGACCAGCAGATTTGTAGTTAACACGCACATTTTCTTTTCACAAAGATAAACTTTTTAGCTCACCTGAGCACGTGTGCTCAGGATGAGCTTTTAGGATCGATGAATGTCCGTCGTCCGTCCGTCCGTCGTCCACAATTTGTTCGTTTGCACTCTAGCATCTTCATTTTATGAGCAATTATCTTCAAACTTAACAATGTTTATAACCATAAAATCCGGCCAAGTTCGATTATGGCTGATATCGGAACATTAGGTCAGGAGTTATGCCCCTTTTAAAAATAAAAAAAGCCAGATTTCACATTGTTTGCACTCTAGCATCTTCATTTCATGAGCAATTATCTTCAAACATTATATCAATGTTTATAACCATAAAATCACGGCCAAGTTCGATTATGGCTGATATCGTACCATTAGGTCAGGAGTTATGCCCCTTTTAATATTCAAAAAATGCCATATTTCAAGTTGTTTGCACTCTAGCATCTTCATCTTTTGAGCAATCCTCTTCAAACTTTATGGCAATGCTTATGACCATAAGGTCTCAATTGAGTTCGATTATGGCTGAGATTCATCAATTAGGTCAGGAGTTATGCCCCTTTTAATATTCAAAAAATGCCATATTTCACTTTGTTTACACTCTAGCATCTTCATCTTTTGAGCAATCATCTTCAAACTTTATGGCAATGCTTATGACCATAATGTCTCGATTGAGTTTGATTATGACTGAGATCAGTTGATTAGGTCAGGAGTTAAGCCCCTTTTAATATAAAAAAAACCAATTTCACTTGTTTACTCTACACTTCCTTTTTTTAGCAATCATCTTCAAACTTTATGACATTGTTAATGACCATAATGTCTCGATTGAGTTCAGTTGTGGCTGAGATGGGTCATTTAGGTCAGGAGTTATGCCCCTTTTAATACAAAAAATGCAAGATTTCACTTTGTTTATTCTCTACCAACTTCATTTTTTTAACAATCATTTTTAAACTTTAAGACAATGTTTATGCCCATAATCTCACAATCGGGTTCAATTATAACTGATATTGACTTGTAAATTTAGGAGTTATGCCCATTTCACCTTAAAAAAAAGCCAGATTTCACTTTTACACTCAAGCATCTTTATTTCTTAAGCAATCATCTTTCTCAGGTGAGCGACCAAGGGCCATCTTGGCCCTCTTGTTTTGTGTTTATACAGACGATATTTTCTTTTCAGTTCAAAATAAATGAATGTGATTCATGTATTTGTTATTTCACGATGTACACATTTATTATAATGCTCAACAATTTTTCAAAATATATAATATTTTACATAATAAAAACAATCGAAAAAATTTTGTTTTCTATCTTAACCCCCATTTAGCATTTTGTCCGAAATAAGACCACTTATCCTCCATTACGGCTTTCATTATATAAAACACTATAAAAAGTCTGCATACAGAATTAAAACCTTATCAGCAAGAAAAATCAGATTTATGTAAACTGTTCCACAGTGGTAAAATATTGGGATATTACAATTAAATTCTTTAGCAAAAAAAGTGTAGATTTCTACAGATAAGGCGTTATGTGGCACTCATTAAACAAAAAAGAAAAAAAGAATACAGCATCTTTTTCTGAAAATTAAAAATCCAAACAAAAAGAGATTTCATTTTTTATACCCTCAATATGTACGAAATACAGCCTCATCTGCAAAAAAAAAACAGACTTCAATCTTGCCAAATTCAATGGTAAAACCACTAAGCAGCAGTAAAACCTGAATAGCCTGCAAATTACTCACAGGCTTATCTTGTTTAATGCTGTATTCATATTGATAGGGTTGTTGAAACGTCTTGTGGCTAATCCTTCGGGCCACCGCTGTTACAATTCCATGTACCGGTATATAGTTTATTGGAGCAAAAACGATTGGCATAATTATGTATAAAAATCAGTATCAGCTTTAATTGGCTTGTTTTGCCTTAATATAACTGTATTTGGAAGAATTTTCGGTAGAAAACCCTGATCTACTCTTCAATACACAATATTTTTCCCGATTTAGCGCGTTTCTGATTCCGTGATCCACCATTTTGGATTTAAATATTTGAACAAAATAACACTTATCGGTTTGCGAAGTGTTTTCAAAACAAAAAGATAACCCGAGAATTTATTAACTGGTTGAAATGAATGAGATTACATGACCGTAGATTGTCCAGTGTGTTTTAAGTTGCATGATGACACTGTATTTTCTGAAAATGTTAGCGCTTGTGAATCACAGCCGCACTGCTCCAGAGAGTGTATAGGGATGGAATTACTATGGTGTCGAGAGTATGTGAGACATTTAGGTAGAAAATTACTTCAAGGCTACTCATAGTGTCCTACATGAGACAAACGGATCCATCAATCTCCAATAATCAGTTTTAAGTCACTATAAACTGTTCGGAGTCAAAGGTGTATTTTTGTGTGATTTTTCACTCCGTTGTTTAAAATATTTTTATCTTAATAGAAGCAAGCACGTTTTTCCCCAAAAAAGAAATGTAATCCATCAACTTACAACCAGTTAACTGTTCCAAGTCAAGGGTGTATTTTGTGTGGTTTTTGACTCCGATTTATCTGTACTTGAAATTGTTTTGGCTGCTTTTTCCAGATTAACAACTGTTACTGATTTAACCTTTGCCTTCATATAGACTCATATTGACACTCTCAAAAGGAACCACATAAAATAGTCACAGTTAAACATTCCTTGTTACAGAAAACAATTGTTTCATTTTAAAATGCAGATGTACTCTGGTGAGCGTCTATGGCCCTTGGGCCTCTTGTTTTATTATTCCTGTCTATTCATCCAGTTCAAAGAGTACGTCCTGCACGAACGAAAGATCAGTATTACATAAATTAAAACTGTTTTCCGCTAGTTTTCCGCTACTTAAACGTTGTAAAAACCTTTTCCCCCCGTTGAAAAAATAGATGTGAAATAAAGGTGTATCCAGTTGCTATCGCCTGCTGATTCCTGCCATCTTGTTATAAATAGAAAGGTACTACCGCGCTTTCCTTTTTTTTTTCCTACGGAAGCGAAAAGGATCATATTTTTTTTTTTTTACAAAAATAAAATGTTTATACTTAATAATTTTTTTTTATTGATTTTGATTATAAAAATAAAAGAATACAGTAAGATGAGTCTTTATTTTTTTTTTTAAGAATTTTGAAATGACATCTACAAACCTAAATATGGGACCTTATGATGAAAGAAACCTACCAAGATGTTAAAGGAATGGCAATAAGAAAGGCTTCGAGAGTACATGGCTTGCCAGAATCTACTCTTCGTTGGCGACTCGCAAATGGTAAATCTGATGTGAAGCGAGGAGGCCCAACATTTTTCACACCAGCTCAAGAGGAAATGTTGGCAGAGCATTGTATCACAATGGCTCATCTTGGTTATGGGTTTACTAGGTGGCAAATAATTGACATGGCTAAAAACATGTCTGAAGCCATTGGAAAGGACAATGAGCCTACTAAACACTGGTTTTATGAGCAGGTCTGCTGGCCTGAAAATAACCCATCCAAAAAAAAAAAAAAAAGGCAAGAGATGATTCAGTGAATAAGGAGATGTTGGCAGGATATTTTGATGAGCTTGGTAGAACACTTGACAAGTATGACTAAATCCCCCAAAGATTATAGCCAAAGTAGGAACTAATCCTCACGGTGTAACATCTGGCAATTCTGCAAAACTACTGTAATACAGGGTTCGACGTTAACTTTTTCAATAGCTGGACCAGTGGTCCAGTTACTTTGGAAATCCACTAGACCAGACCTAACATGAACTAGACCAACATGTCAACAATACTAAAACACTGAATGCATACACTGATTTGTTGTAATTAATGTTTAATATGGTCTCAGCACTGATACATGTACATGTACATAAGTTATACATCCATATATTTTCCTGTGTTTATCTATGAACAAACAAAATAATTAACTAAAATTAGAAACAGTAACTGTATCATATAAAATCGTTCAACTGTCACAAGATTAAAAATGTCTGGGTATGTATTACACATGTTACTATGTAATAGTCACACAACAAAGTCAGGACGTCTAGCCCTTTGTCCCCCATGCCACCAAAGTTCAAGGGCTCTCTGGGCATTGTATGCATGAATAGATGGACCTTCACTGGCCAGTGCCATCAACATGTTCAGCATAGGGACGTCAAGACGTGCCCGCCAGTCAGATTTAATTCGGACCATAGCTGAAAAGCCACGCTCACACACAGCACTGGAAACAGGAATGCAAAGAATAATTTCCACAAATATGAGAATGTTGTGAAGATTTTCTGAATGGTTTGGGTTCATGAAAAGTCTGTTATAGAATTCCTGGACACTAATGTCTCTGGGCTGATGACTCATGAGAACCTTGAGGGCAGGCCACTCAACATCTTGTAGGTGTTGTACGTTGCAGCCAAGTCGTCCCAGTACATCACTGTAGTGCAAGCAAAGACTGGCCAGACTCTCCTCACCATATACTGCTCTCTCAGCCTGAAATAACAACATGAATCAATGTTTCAGTATATTGCTACATTTGGAAGAACAATTTTGAAAACATCTGAATAAATATTAACACAATTCAAGTTTTTTTGTAACCTTATTTTATGTTTCATTAACTTGTCCTGGTTACAGGTATATATTTTTACCCCGCCGGTATTTTATCATGATGGATATGTTATCATTCTTTAATTATTGTTTAAAGTTATAACAAAAAAAATGATTTATAATCTGAGTGGCTTTGTTTGTCACAAACCTGGGTTTCGGGAAGATTTACAGGAAAGAATATCTGCATTGCACGCAGCAGCCTATCTGAGTCTATGTCTCCAACACGGTGGGTGAGGTGGTCAATGACAACATTTATCAAGGTGTCCTGCTTGGCTTTGAGCTGTTCTGCTCCCAGGGTAGGTGCTTTCAGTTGAACATTCTTAATACATAGTCGTCACTGACTGTGTCCAAGAAGGATTGTAAACTAGAACCTGGCCTATGCTGGAGTGCAGTTAGTCTCAGACATGCTCTCTCCAGTGCAGATGTAGCATCAGGTATACCACAACTATCCTTCTGAAACTGCAGCGATAAATCGCTCAAAATGTTCAATACGTCCGTCAAGAAGTGCATGTAGCGAAGAAGGGTGAAGTCTTTCAGGTGATTCAAGATAAGCCGTGCTCTTGCTTGAACATTAGCTGTGCCAATCCTGCCTTCCAATGTGTTTTCAAAATGAGTCACAAAAGTAGTGTACTTGGTTAACAGAATTTTCAGACATCTGCTGAGATGAGGCATCCATCTTGTTCCTGAAAGATTAGCTGGTTTGGCCATCTTTTCATCCATGACATCAGCAAGCAGCTGGAGTTCTCTAAGGGCTTTTGCGCTGTAGTGATAGTGCTTGTGGAGGCTCATAAGCACTGTCTTTAGATCTGCAAATAACTTGCCGTCCCTCTCCTTCATTGCATCAATAGCCCCAAGTTCCAGTCGATGGCTGACACAGTGCATAGCAAAAAGGTGGGGTACATCGTCTTTTAACAGTTTGGCCACACTGTGACGTTTGCCTAAGTTTACACTAGCACCGTCTGAGCCAGTGGCAATTAACTTGAGCTTCCAGTTCCAGCATGGGTCAATACTGTCCATTGCCTCACAAATGGTACTGAGAACACCTTCTGCATGAGCATGCTCAACTGCTCCAATTTGAACAAACACATTGCGTGGTATACCCTTTTCAACAACCCTGGCATAAACAATCTCATTTTCACTAATTGACACATCAGTGGCACCATCAAACATTACTGAAAGTACTCTAGCATTCTTAATCAATGTTATTGTTTTTTCTTGAATGTCATCATAAATGTATTTCATGAACCGCCGACAAGCTTGATCGGTGCCACAACCGTTAGGAATGATGACCCCATTTTTCTGTTGAAGTGAGAGCAAACTTGGATACATGGTAAAAGGCAGTTCTTCCTTTGCAACAAAGTAGGCCGTATTGAAGCATACACGCAACTGTTCTGCCTGGTCTTCATTCATGCGTCTGATGGCAGTATCCATTGGCCCAATCAGTGCACAGGCTTCTACTCCACTAGTACCAGGACTAGGCTCAGAGGAACGACAAACCTCTTTTATTTCACCTGTATGTGAAGCAACTAACATACTTTGTGGTGGACAATTTTTTATTTCAAATCTACGTTGGTTAGAACAATGGCTTGTAGATTCGCTATGTCCTTTAATATTGTCAATACGAAAATTGTCTGTACCAACAACGAAGCGGCCGTTATCATTTGCTGCTCTACAAGACTTACAGAACATAACGTTTTTTTCCTCGTCATATTCAAGCCAGTTGAATTCATCCAACCATTTTGGGCAAAATGATCTTTGCCTTTTAGTCTTTTCATATAATTCTTTGGATTCATCTTTTTTATTTCTTTTATTTGACTCGCTTTGTTTTTTGTCTGTTGAAAATCCAAAATTAAGCAGACTGCTCATTTTGACAGTTACTGTCGTCTGACAGATCGCGAATGTAAACAAAACCGGAAAACGGTCTGATGTCGTATTACTTGGGATTCCAACAATTTATATATAGAATAAAGGCTGTCGCGAGTTAATATGCACCATCTTTATCTGGTTTGTTTTATCTTACAAAAGTAACGTTATCGTATAATGGATCATTGGAGCACATTTATTAACTTAAATACGAGGATAGTATCAATGATTATCTTTACGACATCATCAAATCCACGAAAGAAAGCCTCGATTTCACATAGAAAATACCTGTAAGTATACGTCATTGTCTGAGCAAGTGCGATAAAACAGCCTCGATCTGGATACATTAGCCAATCAGATAACGCGTGTCAATATTGTTTAAAAATAGTTACGGCGGAGTTCAATGTTAGTAAAGGGAAACCGAATCGGCAAATATTGCCATAGATCTGCTGTAATTTTGCTTTTGAATCTTAATTTCACCTGATATTTTAACGCAATCTGACAATTTTGCAACACGACCACTTGGTCCAGCTAGCTTAGGAAGTGACTAGACCGAACCGTCGACCGACTAGTAAATGTCGTTCGGTCGGTCCTTAATGTCGAACCCTGTAATAGCTGCTGTAAGTGCTCAAGGTGACACCATTCCACCTTACGTTATCTTTAAAGGTGAACGTTTATCAAAGGAATCAGATCTGATGATGTTCAAGGTACAGTCAAATTCAAAGCTTTACCTACATTTTTTTAAGAATCATTTTATTCATCATGTAACAGCATACTTCTTTATTATGGACCCATGTTACACATAATATTATTGAAACAGCAAGGGAGGAGAATATACATTTGTTTGTTTTACCCCCTCATAGCAGTCACGGTCTTCAACCACTTGTTTCAGTATTCAGCCCATTTAAAAGGTGTCTCAGCACATAATGCCGTAAGCTATTGCACAGTAACACCAACCGCGTGAAAGTGAAAGAAGATTTGCCACAGATAATAGGTACTACATATCAAAATTCTATGACTGTCAGTACAATAATGTCAGGTTGTAGGAAAACGGGCATATTTCCATTTCATCCGTCTGCCCTCTGTATAACAACACCAGATATTAATAAGAATAGAATAGAATATTGAGAATAGAATATTGAGAATAGAATAGAATATTGATTTAAAGACACCTCAACAGTCGAAATACGTCATACGGTGTCTAAACACGCTTAAAATTGCGGTACGTCACAAAACTATACACAAGTGAATCCCGCACAGCAGGAGAGTAAACACGTTTAATATATCACGTATGTAAAATCAAAGCGGTGTCATGCGATTTTTTAAGGCGTCAGACAAAGAGGACGGTTTATTATAAGTTTCATTATTTTAGATCAAGTAAAATTAAATTTTTGCTTTTCCGATTCCTTTTTGTGTTTCTGAAATTCGTTAGAGTAATTCTTAGAAGTCGAGTTTTTAGAAAAACATTCCGCCAATAAATTAGAAATACTTTTTTATCAGAGACCTTTTCATTATTTTGGTCATTTAAATGAGTAACACAGAAATTAGATTTGTTTTTGCCCGTTATCTTTTTAATCATTTTCCATACCTTTTTCATTATACCTTTTTCATTGGAGTTT
The DNA here is from genome assembly GCA_021229015.1 of Solen grandis. Taxonomy (NCBI): domain Eukaryota; kingdom Metazoa; phylum Mollusca; class Bivalvia; order Adapedonta; family Solenidae; genus Solen; species Solen grandis. The sequence goes on along the minus strand of CM037778.1, from coordinate 42,165,266 downwards.
GAAACGTATTCATACCAAGAGCGATAATTTGCAACGTTTTCTATCAAGAGTTATCTACCATGAACGTATGATACCCCTAAACATATGGTATTGACATTTCACATCAATCGCATGCCTGGATACTGAGATATAAGCATGAGAGTATCTTGCATGCAAAACTTTAACCAAAATTTCTGAGTTAAAAAGGGGCATAATTTGTAAAATATTCCATCAAGAGTTATCTACCTTGGATGTTTGATGCCCCTGAACTTATTCATAAACTTTCAGGTCAATACCATAAATGGTTATTACGATACAAACTGGATAGTAGATTGCACGCCAAACTAACCAAATTTTCTATTGCATGAAAAACTTTAACCAAATTTTCTAAGCTAAAAAGGGGCCATGATTTATATTAAATTCAGTCAAGAGTTATCTACCTTGGTTGTCTGATGCCCCTGAAAATATTTATAAACTATCAAGTCAATACCATAAATGGTTACCGAGATATAAGACTGATAGTAACTTCCATGCAAAAACTTTAACCAATAGCTGCAACGCCGACGCAAGGGCGACTACAATAGCTTATATTCTTCGATTAGTCGAGCTAAAAATAACCCGGTCTATTACCTTCTGCTGAGTGTCGAAGCTTGTTTGGTCTCGTGACGCTGTTGTTTCCGGATTGGGTGATAATCGCGAATGTAAATTATAAACCTTGTTATTTATCGGAAAGGACTGTTTTTGTTTGACATTGACAACGTGTTTAATGGAACCATATACATTCACGTGAGAATTAAAATTAGAATATTGAATTAGAATAGAATAGAATATTGATTTAGAGACACCTCAACAGTCGAAAGACGTCATATGGTGTCTAAAAACGCTTAAAATTACGATAAATCACAAAACTATAAACAAGTGAATCCCGCACAGCAGGAGAGTAAACACGTTTAATATATCACGTATATAAAATCAAAGCTTGTTATATATACCAACGTCTTTAATAAAAGCGATCAAAGTATCAACAGAAACAGTATTAAAAAGGTCTAACAAAGATGCCACATTAAAATAATTAGTTCTAATAAGACTTAAATCAATACAGTCGACTAAAATATGTTTGATAGTATACGGTTCCTGGCAAGGAATGCATACAGGTTGTCGAGTATGTCCTATGCGACAACGATTGATAACACATTCCTCCCTA
>CM037778.1:42113983-42163983 GCA_021229015.1 Solen grandis | reverse complement strand
ATTCAAAATGCTTGTTGGTAAATCAAATGAAATTGATTTCAATTCTTGCCCTTCACATACCCTGTACATAATAACAAGTCAAAAATGATATACCTTGATAGTCTGATACCCCTTAATATTTTTATGAAGTCTAAAATCAATCCCATGCCTAGTTACTGAGACATAAGCACAATTACACTGTGCATGCAAAACTTACACCAAATATCCAAGTTAGAGAAGGGCCATATTTTGCATAAAATTCAGTTCAAAAGTTATACTCCTTGGTTTTCTGATGCCCCTGAAGACACTTCTTAACTTTCTAGTCAATTCCACAAGCAATTCTGAGATGTAAGCTGGATGGTAGCTTGAATGCAAAAATTTAACCAAAATTCTAAGTTAAAAGGGGGCCATAATTTTCAATATATTCCATCAAGTGTTATCTTCCTTTATAGTATGATACCCCTAAACATATTAAAGATGTTTCAAATCAATCCCATGCCTGCAGGACTCTGAGAAATTAACATGAAAGTACCTTGCATGCAAAACTTTAACCAAAATTTCTACGTTAAAAAGGGGCCATAATTTGTAACATATTCCATCAAGAGTTATCTACCATGAAAGTATGATACCCTTAAACATATTAAAGATGTTTCAAATCAATCCCATGCCTGGAAACAGAGATATAAGCATGAAAGTACCTTGCATGCAAAACTTTAACCAAAATTTCTAAGTTAAAAAGGGCAATAATTTGTAACATATTATATCAAGTTATCTACCATGAAAGTATGATATCCCTAAACATATTAGAGATGTTTCAATCAATCCCATGCCTGGATACTGAGATATAAGCATGAGAGTATCTAGCATGCAAAACTTTAACCAAAATTTCTAAGTTAAAAAGGGGCCATAATTTGTAATATATTCCATCAAGAGCTATCTATCTTGGTTGTCTGATGCCCCTTAACATATTTGTAAACTTTCAAGTCAATACCATGAATGGTTATTGAGATACAAACTGGATAGTAACTTGCACGCAATACTTTAACCAAATTTTCTATTGCATGCAAAACTTTAACCAAAATTTTTAAGTAAAAAAGTGGCCATAATTCATATTAAATTCAGTCAAGAGTTATCTACCTTGGTTGTCTGATGCCCCTGAACATATTTATAAACTTTCAAGTCAATATCATAAATGGTTATTGAGATATAAGGTTGACAGTAACTTGCATGCAAAACTTTAACCAAAAGCTGCAACGCCGACGCCGATGCCAGGGCGACTACAATAACTCTCATATTCTTCGAATAGGCGAGCTAAAAATGGACCAGGTAGAGTTACAGTTCTTAGACACTGCTCCTTTCCTAGTCGCCATCTGTTAAAATTTTAAGTTTCAAGTCAATACCTTGTAAAATTTTCATGTTATGTTTCAGACAAGAAAAAACAGAAATGAAAAAAGGGAGATAATTCAAAAATTGGACCAGAGCAATAATTCTGCCATCCTTGAGACAACTCAAGTGAAATTCATGACATGCACCTCTCCACCTGATAATCAATGCACACACAACATTTGAACTGAATCAGTTAAGAAATGTAGAAGAAGTTTGCGTCACAAGATATTTAGAGTGGAACCAGGGGCAATAACTTGGTAATCCTTGAGATAACTTCAGTGAAATTTATGTCACACACCTCTCCACCTGATTATCAATGCACACACCAAAATTTGAACTGAATCGGTTAAGAAATGTAGTATGAGTTTGCATTACAAGTTTTTGGGATAGACGGACAGACCAACAAATCAACGGGGGCCGCCGTGGCCGAGCCGTTACAGTCGTGGGCTACAAATCTCTCAGCCCCTCACCGCTGTGGGTTCGAATCCCGGTAGGGACTTCGGATTTTTCATGTGAGGAAGCCTTCCAGCTGGCTTGCGGTAGGTCGGTGGTTCTACCTGGGTACCTCTGTGTACTCGGGGTCTTCCTCCACCTGTAATTAGCTGGACGTCACTATATGATTGAAATACTATCGCAGCAACGGTAAACCCCAATACAACAACAACAACGACAACAAACCAACAGACTGACTCCAATATACTCCCTCTCAAACTTCGTTTTTGGGGGTATAATGAAAATATCACAAATTCAAATAATGAGAAAATATATAGTTTAACAAGGTTCGACATTAACTTTTTTGAGAGCTGGACCAGTGGCCCAGTAACTTAAACAAGAAATATCTTTAAAAAAGATATTCGGCGTAGGATGAAAGAAAAACGAGATTTTCATTCATGCATAAATATACTTTAATTAAGAAACTTATAAATGGAAATATATAAACACATTTCAAAGATCTAATGTTATGATAGGTTATAAAAGCATTGTTGTAAATAATTGTAAAAAACATGTTAATTTTGGTAGTGAAAATTTTTTTTTAAAAAAAAATAAAAAAATTAATTTTAAAATAATGTCTATATATATTCAAAACAAAATGTACAGTAAAGAATGACTAGACTATTATACAAAAGACACGACTGACCATTATCGTAAACTGGCTTACCTGCACCATAAAAAATTGTAAAATGATTAAAAAAAAAAAGATAATCCGCTCATAAAACCTAATTTAGTTCCAGGCTGATCATGTAATGAGCAGTTATCTGCTCGTTGTAGTTAGGACATACAATTTTTTCTTCACCTTTATTTTATTTCTTACTGACAAAAGCTTGTTCAGGTCTGATTTTATCAGTTGTAAACTGTATCAAAATAGTTTATACAGGCATATACATTAATGATCAGCACCTTAAAGCATAGATTCATTGATAAAGGAAGTTACAATAAACAAGATAGCCATGATGGCCCTGAATGACTCGCCTGGGTATCACGGCTACAATTTTATTTTCAATTTTTTTTTTTAATATAAAAAATAGACAATAATTCTAGTATAACTTAAAAATATTTTACCCCTGATGCAGTGGTGCGAAATTTTATCACCTGAAGTACATGGTTTCATCAATAAACTAAATACCTAAGATCTAGACGACATAGTTTCAAAAAAGAAGAATGTGAATGTTTATCCAATATATGTCTATGCAAAATAACTGTCCCCTGGGTTGTGGCCGTTTATCTTTCGATATGTTCCATCGTAAATATTATTCTTCCAGTCTTCTAGAACATTCCGGGGAAAAGCGCGCGAAAGACCGACGCACAACAAATTTAGTACGCTCTAGAAATAGTTCAGTATTTTTTCTATGAAATATACTTATTTATAGACGGTAATACAAAAAAGTATATCTGTAAATAGGCTTGTTTGATATTTGTTCATATCATTATTGCATATGACAATTATGATATAAAAGCGTTATTAGTTGTTTTGGTTTTGGCGAATTAATTTTCAATGAGAGCATCTCGGCAGGCTGGAAGAATTCAATATACATAGTAATTAAGGGGTTTCATGTCATAACACGGTGGATTCTTTTTCGGCGCAGCTGTATAATTTCGATTTCAACTCGCATCTTAAACCAATCAAATGTACGCTAACAGCGGTAAATAATTCTAAGCTGAATAAAAGGACTCCTGTTATTGGTTAACGCATCGTCATGGACTATAAAATTACTGTAAATAAGGGGTGCAGCTTGTATACATCATTCAGCTTGGTGTTATTACTTTTCTTTTTGATGTAAACATAACACCAAGCTGAATGATATATACAAGCTGCACCCCTTATTTACAGTAATTTTATAGTAAAATATGCAGTGCGTTTATTATACGGTATACACTTCCATCCCGGATGTTCCGCATGAAAAATCAATATCGCCAAAGCGCTATAGTTCAAGTCAGAACCCAAGCGGCCGTGGTGATCGGAGCGTCTGCTATTCAAAAATGTCGCAAACGAAAAAAAAATCACACTTTTTTTCGCTTGAAAGCGATACATATACTAATTAATTGGAAAGTACAACTGCTACGACTGAGCCTGATTCATCAACATCTACCACCGCCGATTAAATTAAATTTCCAACAGCGGTAGTTGACTATGTACAGTCCATGGCTTGATTATGGTGAACAAGAAATTATAATGTGGTGCAAAATTTGCAGGGATGCTAATTGCAAGAACATAATGGCACTAAGGCAAATAACTTTAAAACTACGACCATACAACGGCACATAGCAAACATGGCTTGTTTTTATTCTTAGAAGTGTATTTGATGACACGTTCTTAGTGTACATCATGTGAAGAAAGACAAAAGCTTACATGAAACACATATTTTCTGTTTTTGAACATGAAATATAACAAGTGTTCAATTTAACAACATTATTTGAAGTATTATAGTGAGTGGTAATAAAGCTGGCAAAAAAAATGTTATTGAAATATGTTCTCCACAAAAGTACTTAGATCAATATACTTACTTTGGAATACCTAACGGTGTTTTTTTTTCATGTTTAACTTTAGAAATGAATAAAGGTCTACAAAGATAATACTAGAATTACTCCTGTGTTACATGCTTTTCATTAACATTGCATGAACACCTTGATTTACTTAAATGGAAATCCCCATATATGCGAGTTCTGGATAATGTCTATTGTTTAATAATTTTCAAGCAAAAACGATCTGTTTCTTGTCATCTATTCATACAGCTTCTTTAATTCCTCTTTACGTCTTTCGTTCATTACTGACATTGTCTTTTTTTGTCGGATGAAAAGAATATTTGACAATTTTCGTATCGGCTGCACATTGCGGTAAAAACAAATCGTAAAAAGGTCTATTACCGTTATACATCAAAGGGTTTTGGCACGAGGGGGGGGGGGCATCAAATCACTATATATAATAATTATACATAGTAATTTACCCCCCACCCCATTTCGTGCCAAACCCCTTTGTTATACATGGGATCCCAGCATAATAAAAAGATAAGCGTTCATGCATTAACTTGCATCTCTAGCATTTTTAAATTAAATATTATACATTATAATACGACGATTTCGTAAACATTATAAAATGAAAAGTTAGATGAAGAAATAAGCATTTTTAGCTTAGTATAACAACATTGAACTTGGCAAGTGCCTGGGGGAAAAAGCCTCGTTCTGAAAACACAAACCAATGAGTGAACGTGTGTCAAGGTTGTTACTGAAAATGCCGCTAAATATAGCACGCACAGGTTTTCCAAGAAACTCTTTCAACAAGGGTCAATAGTTTGGCCATTACAGTTGTTATTGTGCTTTTGATGTGCCAATAGATAACATTTCTGCGAACTTTGACCAATTTAGAACACGACTAGTCAGTCGTGTTAGCCTAGGACCTAGCTGTACCGGACCATCAATCTACTAGTGAATGTCGTTCGGTCAGGCCTTAATGTCGAACCCTGTTTAAGTGAACTAAAACAGATAACTACCCTTCAACAAGAACTGCACATAAGGCAATACGCTCTATTCGAATGCTTGTCAATAAAAATAAATATTGCAGTTAAAGGCAAAATAAGAATCTCTGTATTATCAAAATAGACACAAGAACAATAATTATGTGCTTCAAGTTTTACAGCAAAATCTCAATTCAGTGAAAAAGTGAATTAGTACAAAAGGATAAATCAAGTCAGAAAACGGGCATAATTATGTCAAAATCCAAGACAGAGTTATCTACTCTTGCCATGTACAAATAGAGGTGATGGTCATAAACAGGTATTTAAAGTTCCAAAGCTATGCAGTCCTGGACTTCAAAGATTAACAACGGCGCTGAAAGTTCTACACTTTATTGTCCATTGTGTGATGCAGTAAATCACTGAAAATATATGATAAAGACACCAATACTCTTATGTTCCTTGAACATCATAATTAGTATCAATATCAACATGTGAACTGTTCCTTGAACATCATATTTAGTATTGATATCAACATGTGAACTGTTCCTTGAACATCGTATTTAGTATCGATATCAACATGTGAACTGTTCCTTGAACATCATATTTATTGTCTTGATATCAACATGTGAACTGTTCCTTGAACATCGTATTTAGTATCGATATCAACATGTGAACTGTTCCTTGAACATCATATTTAGTATCGATATCAACATGTGAACTGCCTTGAACATCATATTTAGTATCGATATCAACATGAGAAATCATGTTCCTTGAACATCGAATTTAGTATCAATATCAACATGTGAAATGTTCCTTGAACATCATATTTAGTATCAATATCAACATGTGAACTGTTCCTTGAACATCATATTTAGTATCAATATCAACATGTGAACTGTTCCTTGAACATTATATTTAGTATCAATATCAACATGTGAACTGTTCCTTGAACATCATATTTAGTATCAATATCAACATGTGAACTGTTCCTTGAACATTATATTTAGTATCAATATCAACATGTGAAATCATGTTCCTTGAACATCATATTTAGTATCAATATCAACATGTGAACTGTTCCTTGAACATCATATTTAGTATCAATATCAACATCATATTAAGTATCAATATCAACATGTGAACTGTTCCTTGAACATCGTATTTAGTATCAATATCAACATGTGAACTGTTGTTACAACCAGAATTGCAATAACGCCGAGAATTGCAATAATATTGCAATAATTTTATTGCAATTCTGGTTGCACAGTGGTACTAGAATTGCAATAAAATCGAGAATTGCAATAACCTTAAAATACAAATTTAAACTTAAGAATAAAATTTAACAACATGTTATATGATGTTTAGAAATGGATAACGTGGCAATTTTGGTGGTCAGTGATCATGGGATACATTTTTTAATCAAGGCAATAATTTTATTGCAATTCTGGTTGCACAGGGGTATGAGAATTGCAATAAAATCGAGAATTGCAATAAACTTAAAATACACATTTAAACTTAAGAATAAGGTTTAACAACATGTTATAAGATGTTTAGAAATGGATAACGTGGCTTTTTTGGTGGTCAGTGATCATGGGATACATTTTTTAATCAAAGCTGGGGGTCCGAGTTTTGCAATAAAATTGCAATAATTTATTGCAATTCTGGTTGCACAGGGGTATGAGAATTGCAATAAAATCGAGAATTGCAATAAACTTAAAATACACATTTAAACTTAAGAATAAGGTTTAACAACATGTTATAGGATGTTTAGAAATGGATAACGTTGGCATTTCTATTGGTCAGTGATCATGGGATACATTTTTTAATCAAGGCTATGGGTCCGAGTTTAGCAATAAAATTGCAATAATTATATTGCAAATCTGGTTGCACAGAGATACGAGAATTGCAATAAAATCGAGAATTGCAATAAACTTAAAATACACATTTAAACTTAAGAATAAGGTTTAACAACATGTTATAAGATGTTTAGAAATGGATAACATGGCATTTGTGGTGGTCAGTGATCATGTGATACATTTTTAATCAAAGCTGGGGGTCCGAGTTTTGCAATTAAATTGCAATAATCTTAGTGCAATTCTGGTTACACAGAGGTACGAGAATTGCAATAAAATCGAGAATTGCAATAAACTTAAAATACACATTTAAACTTAAGAATAAGGTTTAACAACGTGTTATAAGATGTTTAGAAATGGATAACATGGCATTTTTGGTGGTCAGTGATCATGTGGTACATTTTTAATCAAAGCTGGGGGTCCGAGTTTTGCAATTAAATTGCAATAATCTTAGTGCAATTCTGGTTACACAGAGGTACGAGAATTGCAATAAAATCGAGAATTGCAATAAACTTAAAATACACATTTAAACTTAAGAATAAGGTTTAACAACATGTTATAAGATGTTTAGAAATGGATAACGTGGCATTTGTATTGGTCAGTGATCATGGGATACATTTTTTTAATCAAGGCTGGGGGTGCGAGTTTTGCAATAATATTGCAATAATTTTATTGCAATTCTGGTTGCACAGGGGTACGAGAATTGCAATAAAATCGAGAATTGCAATAAACTTGAAAAATATTGTACACATTTTTACTTAAGGATATCACAGATTAATATATAATATGGATTACGGATTAGTTTGGCTGTGCACTGATCATGAGTTACTTTACTGATCAAAATTTAATGTTGCGTCTTCTTCCTTTTACGGACATATTATGAAGTATTATTTATGTAGATAAACATATCTTTGAAAAAAATACAAGTTTTGTTGAAATGCTGGATCGTATAAACTCTGGATATGGAGATTTAATTATTGAAAAAAGGGTAAAATAAAGATTAATCATAGAGACCTTAGAGAAAATGATACATACCATTTTAGTTATATATTCGCAACATTTTGTGACATATTGACACATTTGGTTGGGAAAAGAATGTCACAAGTAATTTAAAATATTTGCTTTCGGTTTTTGAGAGATTACATTTATTGTTCAAATTTGTTTCTGGATGTTCTGGGTATTTTATTCAAATATGCACACATATAATTCATTAAGGAGTTAAAAAATTTGATTGTGTTTCTGACAAAATAATACATTTTATTATTATACTGCAAAGAAAAATTCTATCTTGTGATTTGTATATAAGCAGTAGTATAGGGGTCGGTTTACGTCTAAACAAACTTGACCTACTTTCTTGGTAGGCGGCCATTTTGTTTCTATTAATAGTAACTCATTTGCATATAAGCGTTTTTGGGTAATGCGCATGTGCAGCGGCCATATTGAATTTTTAGGGTATCTAATTTGCATATTAGCGTTTTGGGGGTAGTGCGCAATGCGGCGGCCATATTAGTTGTCATTTGCTTGGTTATAGTATACAGAGGTGACTTGTTTACTCGATCTAAGATCTACTCGCGGAAATTGAGGGTCACTTCCATTCGATCTTAGACCTTGGTAAACTTTTAATAGTGATAATTAATTTACTAAACAACAATAAATAATAATAACAATAATATTAATATTAAAAAATCACATCAATAATAATAATAATAATAAATAACTATCTAGATCATTCATAAAAATAGGATGATAATATATATCAACTAGGTCTAAATACTAATGCTCACCTTTTACGATGTTGACTCCTCGGCGTCCTTTGCTCAAATGAGACTCGAGCTAAGTGACAGCTATTTTTAGAAACTATTTTTAGAAATGACATTTCACAACTTTTGCACTCGTTTCCCAAGCCATCCGCGTTAACAATAGACGGTCTATTTTTAGCGATGGAACAATAGCGATATTGATTTAGGAGCGGATGTGAATGGTCTATTCAAGTGTCAAAAGTTAATCCCTTTAAAGTCGCCCAAGTGTCTGGCGTGTGTTGATTTAGGGACGGAAACGCGAACAATGAGGTATTCAACTGTCAAAAGTTAATCCCTTTAAAGTTGCCCAAGTGTCTGGCGTGTGTTGATTCAAGGACGGATGTGCGAACATTAGCTTTTGTTAGGCACTATTGGTGAGTCTATTGTATTTAGCTGATTGAAAATTCAACCAATCAGGAATCTTGTTTTTTCAACCAAATTAAAATAGACGAAAAGTACCAAGGCCAAACTTTAATGGACTTAAAAGGTGGTCTCCATGATATGTTCCGGGAAGTATTGGAGGAAGCCCGGGGCGATTTGGCGGGGAACGATTTGGGAAGAGTCGTAATCCATCACGAAGGACTGCATGACCCGATTGTTGTACCCCTTCAACCCTGGGACCAGTTAAATGCGGACAAAGTAATGGAGACCATCGAGAAAGTATTAAACAGTAATCAGGAGCTCTCCGTCAATGACAGTTTTAAAATTTCTATTGGCACCATCGATTTACCCAAAGGAAGTGGAGGTCCCCGACGTCGAATTACCCGGATTAAAGGGGAAAAGAACTCGCTCCATTTGAAAAAGTCTGTCGTTACCATCGAAAATAATGACCAGTTGTGTATGGCAAGGGCGATTGGCGTTAGTTGGGCCAAACTGAAGAGATGTACCCCCGAAGAGTGGAAAGAAGTAACAAAAAAGAGAGAGGGGAAAAGTAATATGACATTGGCGCTGGAACACCAAAAAGTCCCGAAAAGTTATTACGAAAATCTTTGCAGAAAAAATCTGAAACAACAAGGACAGTTGGCGGTCGCCCTGTGTGAGATGGCGGGTGTACCGACAGACCGACCAGCCGGCTTAAATGATGTGGAGGCGCTTGAAGAACTCCTTGGTGTGCGCGTGATGGTGGTCAGCGCAAGGCTGGGTAATAAGTTCATCACAAGTCCCAGTAGAGACCAAAGACCATGCGTCTACATTTATCACGTAGACGATGACCACTTTCACGCCATCACCAGTATAACGGGGTTTTTCAGCGCCATGTACTTTTGCGAAAAATGTCTCGTACATTATAATAATAAAGAACGTCACAAATGCGAAATGACATGTCGAGTTTGTAAGACATCTCCTTGTCCGGAAACAGACTCTGCCATCACGTGCGAGGACTGTAATATGACATGTCGGTCGGAGGGATGTTACAAACAACATAAGGAAATACCAATATATAAAAACGGAAAGAGGAAAGGCCAACCCAGTGGTCCTTCCGAATGCGATAAATGGTGGAGATGTACAGAATGTTACAAAGTAGTGAGAAAGGACCAGAGGAATGTAGAAGACCACCAGTGCGGAGAATACCTGTGTACATCCTGTAATAAATATGTTATGGATGATCATAAGTGTTATTTGAGAGCTACCCCTGCCAAAGAACAATTTATTCCAAAATTTATATTTTTTGATTTTGAATGTAGTCAGGATGATATAGCGATGTGTGAGGAGGGATACCACCCCTTGAAGAAACACCATTATAAAGACTGTGAATCACAAAAGGTTTGTACATCTTGCTCCAAATGTCAAAACTGTAAATCTTCATGGTGCGGGAAAGCCACCCACCGTCCAAATTTTGTCGTTGCTCATACCGTTTGCCCAAAATTATAGACGATAAATTAGAACCCCATTCCAAATGTAAATCTTGTGGTACACGTTGCGACAAATGTGACAAAACTGACCTGTATGACGATGAAGACACGGGGCCGTGTCCCGGTACATGCGGACTTCGTGAAGTCACATTTGAAGGAACGGATACTGCTGAGAAATTTGGAAAGTGGTTCTTTTCTGATCAACACGCTTATTTTAAAGTCATTGCTCATAACATGAAGGGATATGATGGCTATTTTCTTTTGGAATATCTCATTGATCAATCTATAAGACCTGCCAAAATCATTTACAGCGGGTCAAAAATTATGTATATGACGTTGGAGCGAGATTTACATATCAAAGTGATTGACAGTCTCAACTTCCTACCTATGAAATTGTCACAACTTCCTAAAGCCTTTGATTTGAAAGAACTTAAAAAAAGGGTGGTTCCCTCACTATTTTAATACTAAAGAAAACCAAAATTATGTGGGACCATACCCTGAGGCGAAATATTATGGAGATGCGTTTATGAGTGAGAAAGAAAGGAGTGAGTTGTGTGAGTGGCTGAGTTTTGAAAAGAAATGTTAGAATATTGTAGGAGTGATGTGTTTCTGAGAGAAGTTTGAAATTTAGAGATTAATGATGCGTGCGACGGGTGAAGAAATAGAAGATGTGAATGATAAAGGGAAAATAGAAAAGAAATGGTAGGGTGCCGTGGATCCATTCGATTCCATCACTATAGCCTCTGTCTGTATGACCATTTTCAGAACTAAATTTTTAGAAGAAGAATGGAAGGTACAGTTGAATAGTGACGAAACCGAATGGTTTCCGGCCAAAAAAGTGGATGGTAAAATGACTGTTTTATGTTAGGGTGAATGGGTGGGAGAAGAAAGGTTAATTATTTCAAATAAAGAGTTTGTAAGGTCACCCATTGGGAAGATTCCTCCCAGTGGTTATAATGATCAATATAGCAAGGTGTCTATAGAATGGTTAGAGTGGAGGGCGCGTCTCGACAATGTCCGTATTCAACACGCGTTGAATGACGGTGAAAAAACGATCCCTGGAACCCGCTACAAGTTAGACGGGTATTGTGAAGAAACAAATACGGTCTATGAATATCACGGATGTGTGTTTCATGGTTGCCCTATTTGTTTCCCAGAGGATCGTGAAGAGACGCGTCATCCACTCACGAACCAATCTCTGAGCGAATTGTATGCCTTGACTTTAAAAAAGAAAACTCACCTAGAAAGTTTAGGAATGAAGTACGTTTGTATTTGGGACCATGAATTTTTAAAAGAGAAAAAACAAAACCCTGATCTTCAAGCGTTCATTGGACAGTTTGACTTGACAGACAGACTAGACCCAAGAGAGAGTTTCTTCGGCGGTCGCACCAATGCCAGTCAACTCTACTATCAAACAAAAGAACACGAAGAGATCAAGTACGTGGATTTCACGAGCTTGTATCCATGGGTCAACAAGTATTGTCGGTATCCCATAGGTCATCCTGAAATGATAACCAAAGATTTCGGAGACATAAATGAATATTTCGGTATTGCCAAAGTCAAGATCTTACCACCCCGAGGACTGTATCATCCAGTCCTCCCGTATAGATCCAATGGTAAACTGAAATTTCCTTTATGTCGAACCTGTGCGGATACCGATAATCCTGACTCATGTACGTGTTCCGATGACGAAAGGGTGTTGACTGGTACTTGGTGTACACCAGAGATTCAGACGGCGGTTAGGTTAGGTTACACAATTCAGAAAATATATGAAATATACCACTGGGAGGAATCCACTCAATATGACCAGAAAACCAGAGAAGGGGGGCTATTTGCCAAATACATAGACACGTTTTTAAAGTTTAAACAGGAAGCGAGTGGCCCCCCTGACTGGATAAAAACGGAAGAGGATGTTATGATTTATATAGAAAAGTACTTTGAGAAAGAGGGCGTTTCGTTGGATCGGAAGAAAATTGAGAAAAACCCAGGCCTTAGAGCTCTGGCCAAGTTATGCCTCAATAGTTTCTGGGGAAAATTTGGCCAGAGACTCAATATGCGTCAGACAGAGTTCTTTCACGAAAGTCAGGCCAATTTGTTCTTTCAATTATTTTCCGATCCAATGAAAACACCTCTTGACTTTCACATATTATCAAATGAAACAATTCAGATTGAATGGATATACAAACAGGACTGTCAGCCAGAAGACAATAAGACCAATATTTATTTGGCCACGTTTACCACATGTTGGGCCAGACTCAAACTCTACAATGTACTAGAACAAATTGACAGACGCGTACTCTATTACGATACAGACAGTGTCATTTACGTAAGTAGACTCGGGGAATATGATCCACCTCTCGGGGACTATTTGGGTGAATTGACGGACGAGTTAGGGGGAGGAGAGCACATTGTAGAGTTTGTATCTGGAGGACCAAAGAATTATGCCTACAAAACGAACAAAAATAAAGAATCATGTAAAGTGAGAGGTTTCACATTGAATTATACCAATAGTAAACTTATTAATTTTGACAGTGTGAAACAGATAGTGACAGATCCCAAAAGTAATCCAAGTATAACGATAACTAATCCTGGAAAAATATGTAGAGATAAAAGAAAACGAAAATTGTATAATAGAGAAGAAAATAAAAAATATCAAATGGTGTATACCAAACGTAGAAGAATAGATAGTTTTGATACTGTACCTTATGGATTTTAGACATTGTATGTAAAATGTATATATATATTTGTCATTGATCACTTTTTTGTCATTGGTTGATTGATTATTCATTTTTTGTGATAAGAAAATCAATTTTTTGTCATTGATCAATTTTTTGTCATTAGTTGATTGATTTTTTGTCATTGTCTAATCAATTTTTTGTCATTGCTTTTTTGTCATTGTCTGATTCATTTTTTGTGATAAGAAAATCAATTTTTTGTGAGTAGAAAATCGATTTTTTGTCATTGATCTTTTTTTTGTCATTGCTTGATTGATTTTTTGTAAAGTTTAAGCGTAATTTCATATAGATTACTGATTCATTTTTTGTCATTGTGTGATTCATTTTTTGTCACAAGAAAATCAATATTTTGTCATTGGTTGATCGATTTTTTGTCATTGTAAGATATATTTATGATTTGTTTTTCTAAATAAAACTATAAGCCATGTATGAAAATAAAATTGTAAGAATGAAAATCTCTTCATTGTCTTTATTACCCAGATACACGTAAGAATATGAATACAAACGAAGATATCACACCCGAAAGGGAAGCGTTTATTCATTTACCTCATGACGAAGAGAGTCGATCTAACGGGGAAAAGTGGCATTTGTTAGGTACCCGAGTACCTCAAGACGAAATTGTCTACTTCTGTCAGATGATTATTGTCTACATTATAATCATCGTTTCTATTGTTAATTTGTCCCTACAAAACGGAAGTAGCGAATTGTGGATCAGTTTGTTAAGTAGCTGTATAGGATACGCCCTCCCCAGTCCTAAACTTAAGAAATAATGAAAGCTCTAGTACCTTTTGAACCCTGCTCCAGTATTTGTATCAGTGGTCAAACTGGAAGCGGAAAAACACAATGGGTGTACAAGTTTTTAAAACATTTGCCGGATATGTACACTAATGACCCGCCATCTCAAATACTGTACTGCTATGGGATACATCAAGATGTATTTGATCATATGGAACGGACCATTCCCAATTTTTACAGTAAAGAAGGGCTGCCGTCAACAGAAGAACTGAACGACTTTACCCATGACCGACGTCATAAACTGATTATCATTGACGATTTAATGCATCAAGTCATGCGAAACAAGGACATGGAATTGTTATTCACCCAGGGATGCCATCACAGAAAGATATCAGTAATACTAATAACTCAGAATCTATACCCGGGCGGGAAACATGCCAGAACCATAGCCCTTAATACTTGGTATATGGTGCTGATGAAAAATGTAAGGGATATATCGCAAGTAGGCATTCTAGGTCGACAACTCTACCCCGGAAAATCCAAAGGATTTTTGAAAGCGTATGAAGATGCCCTGACATACGGTTACTTATTGGTCGACACTAGTCCTCATGCCAAAGACAAATACCGACTAAGAACGGATATCTTTCCGGGAGAATATCCTATTATCTATCGACTAACGTAAGAATAACTATGGTAGAACTGATAAAACAGCAACGTCATTTTCTTCATCTATTAACACAGACTACGTCAGCACAAAGAAAAGCTTTATTGCACACTATTACCAAAGAACAATTGAGAGCCTTAAGTCAGATTGCCTACAATATCCTCAAGTTTAAAATACCATTGACTCAGTCAGAGAAGAAGAGTCTCAAACGTCAACGTCGTATTGTTTACTCGTTGGTGAATAAAAAGATTGACTTTGAAGAGAAGAAGATAGCGATACGAGACAAACAGAGACTGGTGTTTACGTTGGTAAAAATTGCGTCAGTCTATTTAGACTCTGTGCTTCAGTAGTCATGGAAAAACTCGTGCTTATTCCTTACGAAAAATATCAGAGACTACAGAGAACTATAGAAGGATTCGGCGAACAACCCACGAATGAAGAAAAAAGGACAAAAATGTCCGTAAACGAAGAACCAAAACGAACCTCAAAAAGACCTCTTTCATCCTCTGGAATTCAAATGAAGAAAAAAAGACCTAGTGTAGCTCACCCACCCCCAGGAATACGTGATCAGACGAAACGTTCAATTGACTGGATTTCGTATTAAAAACAGACATTTTTCTTTATTTTTCAATTTTATTATGTCTATATATCTTCAAATAAAATACAAATAAACTTACATTTATTGTTTGTTTTTTATTTACAAAGTCACACACTTCGCATATAGTCACTTTCTATATTATTCATTTCACAAGTATGGCCCTGGCTTCGTTAATGTTGAGAATTTCCGGAAAAGTGGCATACATGATCAACGTCACGCTTTCTGGTAGGGCGGTGGTAAATTTCAATTCTAGGCGGAGGTGTCCTCGTCTCTTACTGTTGAACGTATAGAAAGGATCGATATTCAATAAGTAGAAGCAAAATCCCTTCTTATATTCTTCCGAGGTGATATTAATGTCCCTTCTGTGCTGGGTGAGCGTTCTATAACAGTCAATATACTGGTCCGAAGCGTAGTTGGGTTGTAGAGGTTGTGTGGGGATGGCTTGACCGTCAATGTATAGACCCAATGAGTTGAGATTGTAATGTTGAAAATTAAAAGGGTTCTTGACATAGTCTCCGTTGTACGCTGCACTAGACACCAGTCCAACAATCAGTTTACTGGGTACGAGACCTTGAAACATGTCATCCGCATTGAAACTGTATTGCCCCGCGGCTACAGACACTGTTTTTATATCTGATCGAAGGTAGGGGTATGAGGCAGGTTCATCTCGGATCATTTTCTCATTGGCAAGTAACATGGCGTTCGAAGGTTTTATTACGCATAATTTGAAACGTGCATCAACTATTTGAACTTTGTAATCGGGGGTTAGTGCATCGGTAATAATTCCGAATGAACTATGTCCTTGCCACAGTTTTAATCCTATCGATACGCCATTCATGAGCAGTCGAGGTTGTTGAAATATGTCCACATGTAACGGTCCTTCCATATCGATAATTGCCCCGCCCATGGTCTTCTTATATCTCTTATATAACCCTACATTAGATCCAGATTTGGCATCATTAGTGTCCACATCATTTGTATCTTTGTAAAAAAACTGCGTGGTCAATGCCCCCTTTTGTTCGTTTTCGTTAGAGTTCAATATAGTGTCAATATAGGCCTTATACGGGTAGTTGGTCCCTGTATGTGGTAATGGTGTTTGTTGAAATGTCACGTCTACTTGCCGAAAGATCGAATTTAGGAATAGGTTCACTGGAGCAAATACTTCAGTGTCTGCAGGACTTGATTTATCTCCCTTAACGACCTTTGCTTTTACGCTCAATACGCTTCTTCTAAGATTGACATAATATGCCGATTGGCCCGGTATGTTGAATTCTATCACCGACGTATCCGCGACTTGATTCACGGGTCGAAAGTCGATCCATTCTCTAGAGATGATAGACGGGTCAGTAGGGGGTGGGACAAACAATGACAAATGTTCTTGGTGATAATCTTGACCAGCCATGATTAAAAGGCGTTTTCTGGTGAATACTCCAATCTGGGACGCTTTATTGCGGTTGTTTGAGAGGTCTTCTTACGCTTTTTGCCAGCGCTATTCTTATACTTTTCACCAGCGCTATTCTTACGCTCACGATCGATTTCCGATTGTGCAATTGCATTGGCCTGCGCTACGGGCGTTACAAGGTTTACGGTAGGTGTTTCTGTTTGCTTGTTCATTTCGGCAATCTTTCGTTTATGTCTGCCGCTCCCTATAAAATACCGTCCGAGGTGATCGGGCTGAACGTACCCATCCCTCATATCTTTCAAGTGTTGGTATAAGACTTCCGGGTCTGGGTTGAACGGTACCCATTTTTGTTGTTTGTAATCAAATACTTCTATCGAGCCCATGATTTCTTAAAGTGTAGGAGACAATGTAGCTCGTTGGTCGCAAATGTGACTAAATTCAAATGTTCGTCTCGTAGAAACAGTCGTATTGCCGTCAGTTGAGAAACGGTCACTGGCTTATAAATAAGTTGATTGTACTCTGTAGTGAGCAACTTCTTATATCTCGAATTGACTTCTACGTTTCTCAGTACGGGTATGAGCGTATTTCTTACGTAAGACTCTTCAACCAAATCACAGCACAAGTACAATCGTTTTGACTTCGGTGTAAAATCGCAGTTCAGGGTAATTTCTGTTAAGGCGCAAGACCACTGTCCATCTAAATGATACGATTTCGGCAGTTGAATCCAACACTCAGAAGGGTTGTTATTCTTACGTATGTCGAGAGAATCTTGACTATTGAGATAGAGGTAGAAACTGTCCATGATTTTTAATGTTCTCTTCTTTTGTCTCTTCAGTCTTTCTTACGCGTATTCAGTTCCAGCTCAATCAGTGTAGGGTAGACGATATCGTCGATTTGTTTCATCGATGTCACTCCCGTAATGACCACTTTTCCACTATGAAAACAGCAAAAATTGACATTTTTTACTTTGAAATTGGCGGCAGGAAAGAGTTCAGGTTCGTAAACGATCGAATCTCTCTCTTTCACCAACTGCTCCATGTCAAGACCTTCGCTCAAGGTGTGTGTGGCGGAGAGAGTGATCCATTTCAACTTTGTAAGTTGTACCGGGTACCCCATTCGCTGTAAACATCTCGCATATTGTCTCAATCTCTGGCGCCCTTCTGTCGGACATGTCACTTTTCTGTTGCAGTTGATAACTCCGTTGGCAAAAATCAAACAGTTGCCACCGATCGTTTTGTGTTGCCATATCAGTCCTGGAAATGTCTTTGGGTCAAATCTTACATTGGTTATACGGTAGCATAGTTTTTTCAAGTCAATAGAGCATCCGATATTGGCGCTAAACACGATATTAGTGATATACATGGTGATGTCCACTCGAAGTCTATAGCACAAATGTGAAAAACTGAGGAAAGTCAGGTTAATATAGTGAGAGGGTCACGTGACTGAATAGTTGATGACGTCATTTTCCGGGATCCAGCTATCGTACTGTTTAGGCCAGTGCAACCAACGTACAAAAACTTCTTTCCGTTTATTTCTCACCCTTTTCTTTAGAATTTTTTCAATGTGGTACTCGGTTGTTGCGTCCACCGTCACAGCTTGCAGCTCTTGATTATTGAATGTTCCTTTGACAGCTTGTCCGTCCCAATCTTTTAACTTATAAACAGAAATACCTTCACGTTTGAAACGTGTATCCACCTTAAAAATTTCACCGGTCCATTTTTGCGAATATTCGCGATCAAATATGCCTCGAATGTGGGAAAGACGAACGGTTTGGCCTATTTTGAATTTGTACTTCTTTGTCGATTTAAGATTTCTTTTATTTCTCAGTAAATATTGTTGCAGCCGGCTTTCGCCTTCATTCTCTAGGGTAATACTGTCAGGGGCAGCGCCTAAACTACGGTGTACTGTTGCATTGTAGCTATGGACCATATCTTGTAAGACGTCGATATACCTCTTGGACCTTTTCTTTAACAGGTATCGGAATATCTTGTGTTTCAAGGTTTTGATAAACCGTTCGGCGTAATTGGCCTTTGTCTCTGTATTGTACGCATAAAAGTGATGAATATTGAGACTAGATAAATATTTGTTGACATCCTTTGATCGAAATTCCATACCCAAGTCGCTCCGGACTGTATTTGGTTTCCTTGGACCTGTTAAAATGTGTTGAAGTGCACGGGTCACATCTGTACCTTTTTTACTTTTTATGGAGCGAGCGTGAGCAAAACGTGAGAAAATGTCTATTGTCACTAAAACGTACTTGTGATCGTCATTGTCTTTGGACAAATCAACCATGTCCATCATATCCCATTGACTGTCTATACCATTTACAATCACTCTTGAGCGCGGAAACTTTCGTCTCACGCCTCGTGTCAGTGAATAAGATTCTTGATCTTGCAACCATTTTCTAATACGGTGTCTACCGATTTTAAATTTTCCCTCTGTCTTGATAAACTGGTACAACTTTTCTGGACCCAGGAAACTGGCTGGGGACTTGGGATTAAAGTATAAAGAAGACAAATATTGTTTCCAATCCGTCATTGTTTTTATTTACAAAAATAAAGCAAAATACATTCTTACAACAATGCATGTATAATTTACAAAAATGACATTTAAATGTATATACACAGTACATTGGTTATTCTCTGTTTACAAAAACAACAGTTTCCTTCTTCACGAAATCTATTCCCGCAAGATGAACATAACGTGTGTCCACAAGGTATAAGCGCAATAGTCTTTATCTCAATTGTACATATAGTACACATTATATCTACATCATCTAGGGCCACTCTTTCCTCAGTCCACCATCTACGTAAATCATCTATCAAAGCACCTATCATAAACAAGAGTCCAAACATATTTGAATATCTGATTTGGTAGGCGTTCTCAACCAATCACATCGACACTCTTAGAAGGTATGCATACCATTCGGATATAGACGCAATGAGGTGACCATTTTTCGTGTTCGGTCCAAGGCTCGTCCGAGGGTTCCCAACAAGCTACATTCACTCCGCATGAAAAGCATGTCACTTTGTCCGCAGTGCCAGTATAGTAAAAACCGGCTTTAGCCAATGCTTCTTTGGTCGGTCTTACTTGTTTTGACCAATATTCAAACGTTCCTAGTCGATCTTCATAATACATCAAATTAGGCTTGGTAAATCTGTTGATGATAATAAAATTGCTCTGGTCCATGTTTACTGTTAGGTGTCTTTTGTTGAAGTGAAGGTAACGTGTAGAAATGTTCTTATATAATTCGTAAATGTCTTACTCTTGTCTACCTAAAAGTTAACATCTAATATTGACAACTGGAAATGTTGTTCTATGTAGGGATCTTCAGGTCCTAAATGAAATGATATACATCCTCCATTTTTCCAATCATGTATGAGGTTCACTACTCTTACGTTTGTTATGACGTATCTATACCACTCTGCTATGGTGAATACTTTAATACTAATACGTACATGGTACTTGCTAGATAACTTCTTTAAAGACTCTTTAAATGTTTCAAACGTGTCTTCTTTGCATAGCCACTGCTGAATACACACTTTAGTTTTCAAGTTCATTTTCCTACATGAATCGTATAAGGCTGCTTTAAACAACTCATAATCAACTATATATTTCAATGATATGTATGGCTCTTCTACCATGTGATGGTAAATCAAATTACAGATGTCCTCTGGTAAAACGTCCATCACTGTTAACAACGTGCAATGTATTAGACCCTTCACGTAATTTAATAGTCTCTTATGTCTATTTTTGGTTATTTTTAGACATTGTTCCTCATTGATTACTATTTTTACTTCACCAATTCATGAAATCGTTAGGGTTACATTCTGAACACTGCAACGCTCCCGTCTGATTCATATGGTCGCTTTGTAGGAAGCAGGGAACCACCCCGTCCAGTTCTGGTAGATTTCTCCCGATTTCTGGTAACCATTTTTTCAATTGTATATATTCAGTAGGTCTTAAACATATACCCTTTTTGGTGGGAACCACTTCTTCCTGAGGCTTCCAATATTGACGAATGTCCACATAGACGCTGTTTTCGGTGATATTACAATAAACATTGCCACCGAGGTGACTTTCATACGTCTGTTTGTCTTCCAACGCTTTGTCCAAATACTCTAACCGGTCCACAAGATTCTTATATCGCATCAGGGGTAAACTGATACCCTTCTTTGTCGGTTTACCGTCCTGCCATTCTCTGATGTCCACCCTAAGTTCTCCTTTCCATTCACATACTTGTACATAACGATTATTCTCGAGACTGTACTTACATCTGTAGTTTGCCATGTTTCTTGTTCGAGTGTCAGAACTCTAATGACATACGTGATCTCGACACCGTCTTTTATAGATCAAAGTCTCCTTTGATTGGTCAATTTATTCTTGAATTTGATTGGCTGATGCTCACCTTCAAAGCCTTCTCTGATTGGTCAATTTATTCTTGAATCTGATTGGCTGCTACACCTCCGTCACCTCTAAGAATAGAAAGACGTGTCCAGACAAGCCAGTTATTCCGCTAGGCAACGGGGTAAGCAGTTATAATAAAAATCACCCTTTTGGTCCTGGTAAATACGACTTTGATTTTCTTGCTTGGTGTATTTGTATATCCCAAAAGTCCAATAGGGTCATTAAACGTTTTTGTCACTTCAAAACGTTTACCATACTGCTTCTCCGTGTTAGGTTTTTCTAAACACATCTGAATAGTTCTGTACATGACACGTTCACTAAAAAACACTGAGGCACTCAGATCATTGGCATTCAAGTGCTTTTCGACGGTATGTGTCGAAAGTTTAAACGTTGATTTCATGGTCAAGTCGTTCATAAAATGAATGAACAAAATTCCTAAAAATGTCTTTTAAATACGAATGGTTTAGTGACGTCATATCAGAATAACCAATCAGGTGTGCTTTTGAGTTTAACCAATCAAATTCAAGAATAAATTAGCCAATCACATATCTTTGTGTGTGTGTGCTATAAACAAGTTTAAATGTATACTATGGAGTGAACAAATTTCAAAATGATGTCATTTCCGGTTGTGGAATCATTGAACTTCCAATTTATTATGTTCATCATATAGCTTGACATGAGACCTTTACATCGATACCAAGATCACGCAAATCGGTCATGAAATGACTGAGATATAGCCTTAAATATGATTTTTTGGAGAAAATTTGAATTTGGCGCCATTTTCCGGTCACGTGACATTTTTCAAACGCTTATATCTCGTGAACGAATAAAGATAACCCTATAAAAGTATACATTTTCGAAATCGGCATTAGGAGACCTTTCGAACGGTGTATACCTTATGCGTGTTGGTCAAAGTTGAAAATTGGGTTTAAAAATCGCTGTTACGTCATAACTCGATAACGGTTGAAAATCGAATCGATAACCCTAGGTTCAAACGAAAGGTTTTTACATATTCTAACATTTGGTGACATAAAAACAGAAATCGATATCGTAAACGGTTGCACTAGACAGGAAAAACTGATTTAAAGCTTTTTCAACCAATATTATTTTAAATATTACTTTAAAATTTGAATAATCATACCTTTATGATGCGTTTCCAATTGTCACAAAATTTGAATAACTTCTACCTTTTTGATGCGTTACCAATTGTCATATACACATATCGATGTATATTTCGCTTCATATCCCTAATTCTAACTCCCTCTAAAAGTCGTGTAATTTGACAAAATTTAATCCTTTAACTAGGTAAAGCTAAGGATTAACGTAAACATTGGCCAGTTCCCTTTATGGGGCTATCTTAAACCGATCTCAAGTCAACCAATATTTTCTTATAAATGGTACTGGACCCTAAAAAGGAACTGATGTCGTGTATAAACTTGACCATTCATGTCTAAATCTGCCCAGTCTTGTTTCTGTCATTCTGACATAAATATCACAAAATCTCAGAAAAAAAATGTTTCATGTTACAATTTTCATGATTTTAGAGGAGGTAATTTCTGACATCGTTAAGTTTTTACAAGGAAAAGTGTGTTTTAAAAATGTTAAAATCATAGTGATGGGGGAGAACACATCAGTTGTGGTTCCAAATGTCTGTGTCATGATGGAAAGCGATCCGGAGACATTAGTACCTGTGCTGTACTGTAAAGGGTCTGTGGGCGAGCCTGTATTTTCGGAGAAAAGTGACATCTGTCCTACAAGAGTAGCAGATATTGTCCACCAGGTAATTCAACTTTTCTATTGCAATACCTTCATATGAATTTACAACATAGTGTGATTATAGTTTATAAATAAATTCTTTGCTAAGCTATCAGCTTGTCACAAAATATGGAAACAGATTTAGATGGTTATTTTCAGATTTTTTTTTTTCTTTCACAGATACTTTCGGCTCTACAATTTCTGATTGGCGAAGGCATGGTCAATTTTAGAACTTTAACCATCCGTTTAATTGAGACAACACATCCCGACTGTTATGGATACACAAAACAGTATGAAGACAATGAAACGGAGCCGGAAATCTTTCTTTTTCTAAAAAAACCACCAGAATGAGATACATCTAATTGCAACTCTACTGCATGAATTGGGTCACGCTCTGGTGGATGAAAATGAACATGGTGGACATACGGATAATTGGAAAATCATAACTGCCAAATTGATGACAGTTACTAGTCATATTTCTAATTTTAAAATAAATGATTGTATTATGTATGAAATGTGTTTGAGAGAGTGTGGGGTGAATTTAGTTGAAAGGTAGTGTGAGTGCGCGTACGCGCGCGCATTCGTGTGTGTGTGTGTGTGTGTGTGTGATTTGAATTTTATGAACTTTATAATATTTACATTACTTTTCATATATGTTCTCATCTCATTAAAAATTCTTTTGGCAATATCTTAAAATAAATAAAATTCAAAACATTCAAAACGACTTAATTTAATTAATAAACGCCATTTGATTGGTCAAATATATGCTGCGATTTGATTGGTCGAGGACTCGTTCCTGATAAGTGGAAAACGAAGGTTCCTGATTGGTTGAATTTTCAATCCGCTAAATACAATAGACTCACCCATAGTGCCTAACAAAAGCTAATGTTCGCACATCCGTCCTTGAATCAACACACGCCAGACACTTGGGCAACTTTAAAGGGATTAACTTTTGACAGTTGAAAGGACCATTGTTCGCATTTCCGTCCCTAAATCAATATCGCTATTGTTCAATCGCTAAAAATAGACCGTCTATTGTTAACACGGGTGGCCTAGGCCTATGAACTGATATTACAGTTAAACTAGAGTCACTCGAAGGTAGGACGTTGAGCAGTCAACATCTTAAAGGTGAGTATTATAGTATTTAGATATATTATTTGATATTTCATATTAACCATCATTTGTTTGATTCTATTATTGTTATAATGTTCTAGATATTTAATCATTGATATTATTTTTATTATTATTATTTTATTATTATTATTGATATATCTATTATTAATATATCATTGTCTGAGATCGAATGGAAGTGACCCTCAATTTCCGCGAGTAGATCTCGGATCGAGTATACAAGTCACCTCTGTATACTATTACCAAGCAAATGACCCCTAATATGGCCGCCGCACATGCGCATTATCCTTAAACTCTTAATGCAAATTTGATACCCTAAAAATAAATTCAATATGGCCGCTGCACATGCGCACAACCCTTAAACGCTTATATGCAAATGAGTTACTATTAATAGAAACAAAATGGCCGCCTATTACGTCATCTTTGTTTAGACGTAAAGCGTCCCCATTACTACTATAAGCCGTGAATATAACGAGATATATGTACTTATCCGTGCGGTTGTATGTACATGTGTATATATAGATATATGTATTGAGGTATACGTAGACAGACTGGTAAATGTATACTTATATATGTGGGAGTGCAAGTTCTCCACTCTCTTACGCCCTCTATCTCTATTTCTCTCTCACTCTGGCTATCCCTTTCATGTCCATTGTATTTTCGTAAAGAAATCTAATATCTTGTGAGTATTTAACACATTCATTTATAACATTCTAATATTTCATGTAACTTATCACGTCATCATTCCTACATGCATCATTTATTCGCTAGGCCGTATATATTTTAAATCAACAATCATTACATTAATATACGAAAACACTCTCATGCTTATGACCAGTGCTTGACTGACAAGTAACCATTTTATAAGCTCATATAATTTATAAATCAATATAATCATACAACACGCATGCAAGTATTATATGTGTAAGATGCTCAAATCTAACAATAACCTTTTGTTCTGTTCTGTAAGCTCAGGTACGACGCCTTATCAGTTTTTATAAACGCATGTACATATATTGATATTAATTAGAAGCATGATAAACTATCTGTTTATGGACGGCTAAGTGGGGTCCAGTGGTAACGTTTCCGATTACGGATCCGAAGGTTGTGGGTTCGGACCCCGTTGGAGGCAAGAACTCTTCACGACTGTTCCAGGCGCAAAGTCCTTGTCCAACCGAGGAACCATGGAGAGGGATTAGTGTTAGTGTAAGAACTTGTTTCCCAATCGACGTAAACTAAATAAGTTTAAACTAAACTCAGAGTGATAAATTTCCTTGCTGAAACGGAATACATGAAAGAATATAGTATACTCTCAAGACAACAAGATCACAACAAGGAAAACAAATTGTCACAAGTCAACAGGTACACTTTTAATCAAATGGTCTGATCGAAAAAAAAAAGGCCGAATATAGAAAAATGGGAGAATAATAAAGACTTTAGTTTAAACTTTATTTATTTTACATTGTTTGCGAAACAAGTCCTTACAACTTAAATAAATCATTCTCAATGGCTCGGTTGACAGAGTATGTGGTCATAATTGTGGAAGGAAACCGATGAACCCGGAAACCCCCCGTGTCTGAACGGGCGACCACCGTACCTTCTCATGTACATTACCCGGGTTCGCATTGGTGAGAAGCGAAGTGCGTTACCATGGCACTCAATAAAAAAGAGTTGAATAACGCAAAATAAGGCAAAAATAAAGTTCATCTCAATATAAATGTCTGTTTGTTTGTTTGGTTTAACGTCCCACTGACAGTATTTCAGTCATTTGGATAGGATGTCTACTTGAGACAGATATAGTGATGCCACACTGCAGTATCACGCCGTAGACATGTGTCACACCCAGTTACATTATCCAGACATCAGGTCAACCAGTCCTGCAAGTACCATAATATGCTGAGCGCCATTTTTACGACTTTTGTATGTCGCGGCCGTGGATCGAACCAAAGACCTCCAGCACATGAGGCGGACGCTCTAACCACTCAGCCACCGGAAACGGTCAAAATAAATTAATAAAAAGAGTCGGTATTTTTTTTTTTTAATATGAAAACTTGTTTTCCTTATTTCATTATAGGATGTGACGAAAAACAGTATTTTGCATGCAACCATGATAACACAAATGATATGTAAAAATAGGGAAATCTTTTTTATTACGCCTATGGGCTTACTGAAATAGAAAATGAATAGTTTAATGGGCCAATTTATTGACTACATGTGACAGGATTGAACGTTACCAGAAGACATGGCAATACACTTAAGTGTTATAGATTAAAGTAAAATTAAACAAATAAACTCACAATTTTTCACAAGAAAAAAATAAATAAATTAAAAAAAAAAATTTTTTTAAAATATTAAAATATAATATTTTATAGATCAAAGTAGATACATATCTAAAACTAAAAAGGGGATTCGGGAACGCACATCAATATACTTGTCTGTCTTGAAAAGGGCAATAAATATTGTACCTTCCTAAAATGCCAAAATGACGGTTCTGATCGCTTTTAATAATGTCAAGTTTCTGGGCAAATATATCTGATACTATTTAGCCCCGAACCGCTGATTTTTTATGCAAGTAAGCATCTCCTCACCTGTAAGCCTAAATGATAATATCAAGAGCGCGCGGACTTCAACACCGTAACACGTGGAGCTGTCTGAACGCTCAAACTCTTAGAGGTTATTAAGGGGGGGGGTCAGAATAAAAAATTAAAAACATGAAATAATCAAATTTATGATAGAAAATAAATGACATCGTAATTACCTATACCATTTAAGTTATAGTACCCATTCTAGTGGGTTACTATGTTGTAGTAGCTTTTGTGTGTGGCGAGATTGTTTACCACATCCCTTAAGTTTCCCCCATGCGATATTTACATGATATGACGTATCAATTTAACGTCAGCGCTTTTAGGATTGATTTGTGGCGCGAACTAGGAAGTGTGTGTCTCAGAATATTCATTTAGAAACTGTCGTTTGAGTAACGCAGTATTTATCTAATCAATTGCTTGTAATTT
This sequence comes from Solen grandis, assembly GCA_021229015.1. Classification (NCBI taxonomy): domain Eukaryota; kingdom Metazoa; phylum Mollusca; class Bivalvia; order Adapedonta; family Solenidae; genus Solen; species Solen grandis. Next base: position 42,136,728 of record CM037778.1, on the reverse strand, counting down.
GTTTGTTTAACCGATTAATTGTTATATCTTAATCTCGGTAGAAAACTGAACGTAGTATTTTATTGGTATATGAATTATGTATACTAAACAGAGCTGAAGAGTTGCTTGACGATTCTACTTTATATAACTGTCAAGGGTCTCGTTCAATGTGACAACATTCAATTTGTTTTCCTCAATTGGTTTCAGTGCATTTTTAGTCGCACACGCACGCCTACCCTACACAATGTAAATACAAGTTCATATTTTCTCATTGGGTAAATACACTTCTAGTTGTTCCTCATTTGGTAAATACAAGTTCTCATTTTGTAAATTAACGTTCTAGTTCTTTCTTAAGTTTGTACTGATTGTTGTTTTTTTAGTTTGTAAATGCAATTTTTTATTTTCTCATTTCGTAAATTAATATTCCAGTTATTTCCTCAGATGGTCATTGAGGTTTCCTTAGTCTGTAAATACAAGTTATAGTTGTTTTTTTTCTATTTGATTTTAATGCATATTTGTCAGGCACACATACATCTAAATGTTGAAAAAAAATCTATGTTTAATTGTTTTAGTGGAGATAACAATCTTATAGTTGTTTGAGTTTTTGTTAACATATATGTATTAGAGAATCAAAACCAAAAAGCATAATAGAAAAATCCATCTTCTAGAATAAAACGGGACTGTTCGTTACTATTCAATTGTTACATTCAATTCGAATATGAACTAGAATGTACTTACATATATGATACTAGTGCACAGTAATTTTCTCGTTTTGTACATAGTTAATGTGTTACAAATAGTTTCTATGGAGAGCCCCTTTTCACTACTCCAGTGGTTAAATCACTATTCACTGACATACTTTTCTGTAAGTTGCTATTAGACATGTGCTTCAGTTACGTTTGTTAAAAACTATTTAGATTTGTGTTACATGATTATACAGAAAGAAGTAAGGTTTCCTTGCGTTTACAACAATGCGACCTCTTGACGAAACTACTAACAAAATCTTTCTTCAGCTTGCAAAAGGTGAGCATTTAAAGCCTGTAAAAGACAGAACTAAAGAAGACAAAAATGCAATTATCTTGTTTTGGCGCCGTAAAAACAATATCTCGTACTCATACAGCGAGTTAAAGAAAAAAGACATACTTTTGTACGATGGCAAAGAAGTTTTGACTAAAGCTGCATTGTCAGGTGAAGTGAAGAGAAAGGCAAAGCAGATAAAAGGGGCTGGCGCTCGAGCCATACTTCATTCTTTGAAGGAAGGTTTTGAGTTAGTAAGCGAAGCAAGAGTTTATGGGGTGTTAGAGAAGAGTAAGAGACATGGAGATATCAATGCACAGTTTACTAATAAGGCACCATTGCGGTCAGTGAAAGCATCGCAAGTTTTTGAAAGAGTCCAAATTGACTTGCTTAAGATGAAGGAAGTCGCACACGAAGGCAAAACATTTAGGTACATCTTGACCGTAGTCGACATCTTTTCAAGATACCTCTTTTTGAGGCCATTAGAAAAAAAGAAAGCAGAACATGTAGCCGCAGCACTGAGTGGCACCTTTTTGAACACGGCTACCCAGATATCGTACAGTCAGGCAATGGTTCGGTGTTTTTGGGAAACGTACAGCAACTTCTTAAAAGAAAAAAACGTAAAGGTTATAAAGAGCCGCCCTTATCATCCCCAGTCCCAGGGAAAGGTTGAAAGGCAGAATAGAATTATAAAAGCGAAGATCAAGTATGAAATGTAAAGAAAAAGGACGAGAGGTTTCAACTGGGTCATGAGTCTTACGGGTATAGCTCAGGCAATAAATGGCCAACCCGAAGAAGTTCTGGGCTACCAGACACCATTCACGGTCTACTTTGGACGAGGTTCAACATCCGCCGATCAGATCAGAAAGAAGGCGTCTGAGGCATCAGACAGGTGTCTCAAACGAACCTTTTTGAGGCGATGTCCATGCTCTATATACCAGAAAGGTGACAGAATACTCCTTAGATATCCATTTGACAAGTCCAGACTTCCCCCAAAACACTATGTATTACCCGGAAAGATACTGAAACATTCAAAATCTTTCACAAAGTATTTAGTTGTGTTTTCTAACCCACAAGAAAATGTTGTTCGGCAATGGGTCGCCGTAGAAAACATAACAAGCAGGACAAGGGAGGAAGAAAAGAAAAGAAGAAAGGATACGATAGAATATTTTCAGCGGCTTCACAAAAAAATGAGTCACCGGCAAAAGTTTTACATTCCCTTAGAAAATGGCGCCACTGAACCGTTCAGTGAAAGTGACTTGCACAGAATAGAAGAAGGTGGGTGCGAATCAAACACTGACGACGAATTTGAATCTACCTATTTTGGTGGTGATGCTAGGGTTCAAATTTTGGAAAACCCAGCAGGAGCTGGCAACTGCCAATTTCTGTCAGTATGCGACCAGTTTCGACGAATTGGCATCTACAGAACATGTCAGCAGTTGAGATTTATTGCCGTAAACCATTTGCGATGCCACAGAGATCACTATTGGGATTTTGTGAATGATGGTTTTGACAATTACTTGTCAGAAATGGCCAAAGATGGCACTTTCGGTGACCAGTTGACACTTGTCGCTTTGGCCAGAGAATTTAATTGCCAATTTCTGGTTTTAAATTCTCGTGGCCAGACACACCATCGTTTGATTTCAAACACAAACGAGTTCGATCAAACGTTAAACCTTTTCACCTTAGGTTATCACCCAGAAGATGAAGGTGAACATTATGTCTCTGTAAGTGTAAGCCAGCCCTACGCACGGTTAGTCTTAGACACGCTTGTGACTGCAGGCGAAAGACCCGGTTCCCCGGCAAATCAATCTACAGATAGTGAAACAGAAAGTTATATTCCAGCAAATGCTGCTGCAGTACCCAGCTCCAAGAGAGATACTTTACAAGGGGAAAGTGCTTTTGAAGAGTCTAGAGATATTGCTGAGAGACGCACCTTGGAAAGCGATCAATCGTTTGAAAGTGACGCAAAGATGTCGGCACCTGATGCTGTAGCATTTGAACATGAGAACGAAAGAGAACGTCCTACTGACATACGCAGTGATGGACTATCCAGCGATGAATGGAACCAGCCAGACGATGAACACGATTCTATGATATCTGGACAAGATGACGAAGTACACAGTAGTGTAATGCGTAACTCAGACGCTCCTTACTTACCTGATTTAGTTTTGGATAAGATTATTAGAGAAACAATAAATATTCAGCCAATAATGCGTTACACTATTCAGCGTGTTTGTCGGTTCTTTGAATCAGTTGTTCAATCAGTTGGCTATCCGACCCTATACGTTAGCCCATCTCAAATTCCACATGTACCAAATCATGTGAGTGTTCAATATTTGGTTCGCAAATGTAGTGCTCATAGTGGTGTCGCCCTGCGAATAAGAAGAATTTTGCGCGATACTGGTGGGCGCTGGTTCAGAGCTTGGCTGACACTACAATCACAAGAAAACAGTTGGTATAGAGTTACAGATGTGACCTGGAGGTAACTCAAATAACATTTTCAAATGATCAGAAATGCCCTCCTAATTCTTTTTATTCGCCCAACATTGTTCAGAATATTCTCCATTTCTTCATATTGTCTCCTACTACATATCACGGAAACGTTTTATTGTAATCGATATTGTTTGCTTAACCATTGTTCATGATTGATATACGTGTATACGTAGAATATGATATTATCATAGGTAATCGTTTGACATCGTATATGCTCGTAAGTTTCCGTTCTTCAACTTCTGTCATCCAAGGATTGTAAGCTCGAATCCTACCGACCTCCATTAATTGATACTGATACTTTTTTACTCCTTTTTTGTGTCAAATCACTCTAATATGTAAAATGGTAGCGTTTAGTTGAGAATTTGAAAAACATAAATACAGTCCAAATTTACCTATCCGACATTTATGATATAACTCAATGCTCATTGCGAAATCCACAAAATTTTTGCTTTCATCGTTGTGTAAAGCTTTCTGTGAAAGCGCATGAATATCTTGCATGGGTAGATTAATTTCAAATACGATTGACATAAAGAGCAAACGGCCACACACACACACAAACACACACATCCCCTGAGTTATCTCTCTATTGAACAACAATACATTGTTGTTTACTTGATAAATACCCACTTACAGACCGACAAAAGCCGAAGATATTATAAAGAAAATATGTGTTCATTCATTCATTCATTCATTCATTCATTCATTCATTCATTCATTATTATTTATTTATTTATTTATTTATTTATTTATTTATTTATTTATTTATTTATTTATTTATTTAATTCATTCATTCATTCATTCATTCATTCATTCATTCATTCATTCATTCATTCTTGTAATATGTCACTAGAGGTCACCGGTAAAGTGTCAAATTTGACAAGAAATACAAGTTAAGTACGCGTATAACTTTGCTCATAATTGTTGCCATATTCGTAAACGTTTTATGCAAATTCAGCTAATTATTAAAGTTTTGTTCTATTTATTCATCTGTTCCTCGCTAAAAAAACAAAAACAAAAAAAACTTGCCAGACGGTTTTCGACCTTGACGTGGTTGGCAGGCTTGTACCAACAGAAAACCATAGCTTGTCAATCGTAAATCTAAAAGAAGCTTCTCCTACTGCCTAAAATCTACCTATAACATATCAATATAACGTCCTATATAATTAATATCAAACCTTATCCTTAATTTTAAATGTGTATTTTAAGTTTATGGCAATTCTCGATTTTATTGCAATTCTCGTATCCCTGTGCAACCAGAATTACAATAAAGTTATTGAAATATTTTTGCAAAACTCGGACTCCCAGCTTTGATTAAACAAGACCCACTTTGACCCCACATGACCCACTTTTGAACTTGTCCAAGATTTTATGGATACAAACATTCTGACAAAGTTTCATAAAGATTGGACCAAGCATGTGGTCTCTAGAGAGTTTTTATAAGATTCGACCTCGTGACCTATTTTTGTTGTTCCCATATAACACAATTTCGAACTTGTCCAAGACATTATGGAGAGAAACATTCTGACCAAGTTTCATGAAAATTGGCCTAAAAATATGGCCAAATTGTTGACGACGCTCGACGCAAGTCGCGCGACAGACGCCGGACGAAGGGCGATCACAAAATCTCACCTTCAGCACGTAGTGCTCAGGTGAGCTATAATTGTACTCAATAATCCCTTACCATCAAAAATGCCACATTATCAATTTCTAAACATCTTATAACATGTTGTTAAACATTATTCTTAAGTTTAAATATGAATTTTTAACCCAAGGGTCATAATTTGAACAATCTTGGTAGAGAGTCATAAGATCATGCTACTTACCAAATATTTAAACTCCATGCGTTGTGGTTTCTGAGAAGAAGATTTTTCAAGTTTTTTTCTATATTAGCCTATGTTAAATCAAGTGACCCCTGGGGCGGGGCCAATTTTGACCGCAGGGTCATAATTTGAACAATCTTGGTAGAGAGTCATAAGATCATGCTACATACCAAAAATCAAAAGGCTAGGCCTTGTGGTTTCGGAGAAGAAGATTTTTTCAAGTTTTTCCTATATTAGCCTATGTGAAATCAAGTCACCCCTGGGGCGGGGCCAATTTTGACCCCAGGGTCATAATTTGTACAATCTTGGCAGAGAGTCATAAGATCATGCTACATACCAAAAATCAAAAGGCTAGGCCTCGTGCTTTCGGAGAAGAAGATTTTTTAAATTTTCATTTTTAAAATTTATTTTTAGCTCCTGTGACCTACTTATTCACCCAATCAAAATAATTTGAACAACTTTGATAGAGGTCAAAATCCATCCAGTGGTTTAGGAGGAGAAGTTGTTTAAAGGAAAAGTTGACGCAAGACGCACGCACGCACGCACGGACGGACGGACGGACGACGGACGACGGACGCCGGACAAAAGGCGATCACAAAAGCTCACCATGAGCACGTTGTGCTCAGGTGAGCTAAAAATGTATCCCATGATCGCTGACCACCAAAAATGCCACGTTGTCCATTTCTAAACATCTTATAACATGTTGTTAAACCTTATTCTTTAGTTTAAATATGTATTTTAAGTTTATTGCAATTCTCGATTTTATTGCAATTCTTGTACCCCTGTGCAACCAGAATTGCAATAAAATTATTGCAATTTTATTGCAAAATTCGGACTCCAAGCTTTGATTAAAAAATATATCCCATGATCACTGACCATCAAAAAAAGACACGTTATCCATTTCTAAACATCTTATAACATATTGTTTAATTTTATTCTTAAGTTTAAATGTGTATTTTAAGTTTATTGTAATTCTCGATTTAATTGCAATTCTCGTACCCCTGTGCAACCAGAATTGCAATAAAATTATTGCAATTTTATTGCAAAACTCGGGCCCCCAGGTTTGATTAAAAATATATACTATGATCACTGACCACCAAAAATGCCACGTTTCTAAACATCTTATAACATGATGTTAAATTTTATTCTTAAGTTTAAATATGTATTTTAAGATTATTGCAATTCTCGATTTTATTGCAATTCTCGTATCCCTGTGCACCCAGAATTGCAATAAAATTATTGCAATATTATTGCAAAACTCGGGCTCCCAGCTTCGATTAAAAAATGTATCCAATGATCACTGACCACCAAAAATGCCACATCCATTTCTAAACATCTCATAACATAATGTTTAACTTTATTCTTAAGTTTAAAGGTGTATTTAAAGTTTATTGCAATCCTCGATTTTATTGCAATTCTCGTACCCCTGTGCAACCAGAATTGCAATAAAATTATTGCAATTTTATTGCAAACTCGGACCCCCAGGTTTGATTAAAAATGTATCCTATGATCACTGACCAATACAAATGCCACGTTATCCATTTCTAAACATCTTATAACATGTTGTTAAACCTTATTCTTAAGTTAAAATGTGTATTTTAAGTTTATTGCAATTCTCGATTTTATTGCAATTTTTGTACCTCTGTGTATCCAGAATGGCAATAAAATTATTGCAATTTTATTGCAAAAATCATACCCCCAGCTTTGATTAAAAAATGTATCCCATGATCACTGACCACCAAAAATGCCACGTTATCCATTTCTAAACATCTTATAACATGTTGTTAAACCTTATTCTTTAGTTTAAATATGTATTTTAAGTTTATTGCAATTCTCGATTTTATTGCAATTCTCGTACCTCTGTGCAACCAGAATTGCAATAAAATTATTGCAATATTATTGCAAAACTCGGACTCCCAGCCTTGATTAAAAAATGTATCCCATGATCACTGACCAATAGAAATGCCATGTTATGCATTTCTAACCATCCTATAACATGTTGTTAAACCTTATTCTTAAGTTTAAATGTGTATTTTAAGTTTATTGCAATTCTCGATTTTATTGCAATTCTCGTACCCCTGTGCAACCAGAATTGCAATAAAATTATTGCAATTTTATTGCAAAACTCGGACCCCAAGCTTTGATTAAAAAATGTATCCCATGACCACTGACTTCCAAAAATGCCACGTTATCCATTTCTATACATCTTATAACATGTTGTTAAACCTTATTCTTAAGTTTAAAGGTGTATTTTAAGTTTATTGCAATTCTCAATTTTATTGCAATTCTTGTACCCCTGTGCAACCAGAATTGCAATAAAATTATTGCAATATTATTGCAAAAATCGGACTCCAAACTTTGATTAAAAAATGTATCCCATGATCACTGACCACCAAAAATGCAACGTTATCCATTTCTAAACATCTTATAACATGTTGTTAAATTTTATTCTTAAGTTTAAATGTGTATTTTAAGTTTATTGCAATTCTCGATTTTATTGCAATTCTCGTACGCCTGTGCAGCCAGAATTGCAATAAAATTATTGCAATATTATTGCAAAACTCGGACTCCCAGCCTTGATTAAAAAATGTATCCCATTATCACTGACCAATAGAAATGCCATGTTATGCATTTCTAAACATCCTATCACATGTTGTTAAACCTTATTCTTAAGTTAAAATGTGTATTTAAAGTTTATTGCAATTTTCGATTTTATTGCAATTCTCGTACCCCTGTGCAACCAGAATTGCAATAAAATTATTGCAATTTTATTGCAAAACTCGGACCCCAAGCTTTGATTAAATGTATCCCATGATCACTGACCACCAAAAATGCCACGTTATCCGTTTCTAAACATCTTATAACATGTTGTTAAACCTTATTCTTAAGTTTAAATGTGTATTTTAAGATTATTGCAATTCTCGATTTAATTGCAATTCTCGTATCTCTGTGCAACCAGAATTGCAATAAAATTATTGCAATAATTTTATTGCAAAACTCGGACCCCCAGCTTTGATTAAAAAATGTATCCCATGATCACTGACCACCAAAAATGCCACATTATCCATTTCTTAACATCTTATAACATGTTGTTAAAGCTTATTCTTAAGTTTAAATGTGTATTTTAAGTTTATTGCAATTCTCGATTTTATTGCAATTCTCGTACCTCTCTGCAACCAGAATTGCAATAAAATTATTGCAATTTTATTGCAAAACTCGGACCCCAAGCTTTGATTAAAATGTATCCCATGATCACTGACCACCAAAGATGCCACGTTATCCATTTCTAAACATCTTATAACATGTTGTTTAACCTTATTCTTAAGTTTAAATGTGTATTTTAAGTTTATTGCAATTCTCGATTTCATTGCAATTCTCGTACCTCTGTGCAGCCAGAATTGCAATAAAATTATTGCAATTTTATTGCAAAACTCGGACCCCCAGCTTTGATTAAAAAATGTATCCCATGATCACTGACCACCAAACACCAAAAATGCCACGTTATCCATTTCTAAACATCCTATAACATGTTGTTAAACCTTATTCTTAAATTTAAATGTGTATTGTAAGTTTATTGCAATTCTCGATTTTATTGCAATTCTCGTACCCCTGTGCAACCAGAATTGCAATACAATAATTGCAATATTATTGCAAAACTCGGACTCCCAGCTTTGATTAAGAAATGTATCCAATAATCACTGACCAATAGAAATGCCACATTATCCATTTCTAAACATCTCATAACATATTGTTAAACTTTATTCTTAAGTTTAAATGTGTATTTTAAGTTAATTGCAATTCTCGATTTTATTGCAATTCTCGTACCCCTGTGCAACCAGAATTCAATTGCAATAAAATTATTGCAATTTTATTGCAATTCTCGGTGTTATTGCAATTCTGGTTGTAACAACTGTTCTTTAACATCATATTTAGTATCATATCAACATGTGAACTGTTCCTTGAACATCATATTTAGTATCGATATCAACATGTGAAATCATGTTCCTTGAACATCATATTTAGTATCAATATCAACATGTGAACTGTTCCTTAAGCATCATATTTAGTATCGATATCAACATGTGAAATGTTCCTAGAACATCATATTTAGTATCACTATCAACATGTGAAATCATGTGCCTTGAACATCTTTTTTAGTATCAATATCAACATGTGAACTGTTCCTTGAACATCGTATTTAGTATATTCCTTGAACATCATATTTAGTATCAATATCAAAATGTGAAATCATGTTCCTTAAACATCCTATTTAATATCGATGTGAACATGTGAACTGTTCCTTGAACATCATATTTAGTATCAATATCAACATGTGAACTGTTCCTTGAAAATCATATTTAGTATTAATATCAACATGTGAAATCATGTTCCTTGAACATCATATTTAGTATCAATATCAACATGTGAACTATTCCTTGAACATCATATTCCGTATCAATATGAACATCATATTTACTATCAATATCAACATGTGAACTGTTCCTTGAACATCATATTTAGTATCAATATCAACATGTGAACTGTTCCTTGAACATCGTATTTAGTATCAATATCAACATGCGAACTGTTCCTTGAACATCGTATTTAGTATCAATATCAACATATGAACTTTTCCTTGAAGATCATATTTAGTATCAATATCAACATGTGAAATCATGTTCCTTGAAGATCATATTTAGTATCAATATCAGCATGTGAAATCATGTTCCTTGAACATCATATTTAGTATCAATATCAACATGTGAAATCATGTTCCTTGAACATCAAATTTAGTATTGATATCAACATGTGAACTGTTCCTTGAACATCATATTTAGTATCAATATCAGCATGTGAACTGTTCCTTGAACATCATATTTAGTATCAATATCAACATGTAAAATCATGTTCCTTGAACATAATATTTAGTATCAATTTCAACATGTGAACTATTTCTTGAACATCATATTCCGTATCAATATGAACATCATATTTAGTATCAATATCAACATGTAAACTGTTCCTTGAACATCATATTTAGTATCAATATCAATATGTGAACTGTTCCTTGAACATCATATTTAGTATCAATATCAATATGTGAACTGTTCCTTGATCATCGTAATGCCCCTGAAAGGCTGCTAGCGAAATGGCGGCGTAGTACCAAATATTGATTTAAATTCTTAATTTTCATCCAGGCACGTGTGAACCCCTCTAAATATGCATTTTACGGTGAAATAAATGATGTTTGATGTCTTTTTGTCAAATATTTATGTCCCCCGTAAGGCTGCTGAAAGTCTGCTAGCGGCCTGGCTGCCTGAAACTAGATAATCCTATGAATAAAAAAAATCTCATTATTTATGGATGAATACTGTGTGAACTTCTCTAAATATAAATTTTACGGCGGAATACATGATTTTTAAGATATTCATGAAAAAAATCCTCCGTAGACCACTGAGAGTCTGCTGACGAATATTGGAACATGGAATGAAAACAAGAGGGCCATGATGGCCCTGGATCGCTCACCTGAGTACCATTGCTACAACTGATTACAAGGTTTTTAAACAGACAAGAATTCTGATATAACTCAATCTTAAACATTTTAGCCCTGACAATACTACACACCAAATATATAAGCACTGTGCCTTATGGTTTCAGAGGAGAAGACTTAGTGCGGGGTCATTTATCTCCAAAGGGCCACCATTTTGAAAATCTTGATAATGAACCATTAGATGATGCTACATACCAAATATCTAAGCTCTAGGCCTAATGGATTCATAGAGAAGATTTAGTATTTTATATACGTTTAATCCTTATTAATCTCATGATTAAAACATAGTGATGCTATACCAATATCTAACCTAGGCCTATGGATTCATAGAGAAGATTTTTAAGTTTTCTATATAACTCATGTAAACAAGTGACCTGGTGCGGGCATTTTCACATGGTATGATTGTACAATCTTGGTAATAAACCATAAGATGATGCTTCATACCAAATATCTAATCTCTAGGCCTTATGGATTCATAGAAGAAGATTTTTAAAGATTTTCCTATATAACTCTATGTAAAACAAGTGACCCTGGTGCGGGGTCATTTATCACCATAGGGCTATGATTTGTACAATCTTGGTAATGAACCATAAGATGATGCTACATACCAAATATCTAAGCTCTAGGCCTAATGGATTCATAGAAGAAGATTTTTAAAGTTTTTTCTATATAACTCTATGTAAAACAAGTGACCCATGGTGCAGGGTCATTTATCACCATAGGGTCATGATTTGTACAATCTTGGTAATGAACCATAAGATGATGCTTCATACCAAATATCTAATCTCTAGGCCTTATGGATTCATAGAAGAAGATTTTTAAACATTTTCCTATATAACTCTATGTAAAACAAGTGACCCCTGGTGCCGGGCATTTATCACCGTAGGGCTATGATTTGTACAATCTTGGTAATGAACCATAAGATGATGCTACATACCAAATATCTAATCTCTAGGCCTTATGGATTCATAGAAGAAGATTTTTAAAGCTTTTCCTATATAACTCTATGTAAAACAAGTGACCCCTATTGCGGGGGCATTTATCACTGTTTGGCTATGATTAACAATCTTGGTAATGAACCATTAGATGATGCTACATACCAAATATCTAAGCTCTAGGCCTAATGGATTCATAGAAGAAGATTTTTAAATATTTTCCTATATAACTCTATGTAAAACAAGTGACCCCTGGTGCGGGGTCATTTATCACCGTAGGGCTATGATTTGTACAATCTTGGTAATGGCCCATAAGATGATGCTACATACCAAATATCTAAGCTCTAGGCCTTGCAGTTTTGCAGAAGAAGATTTTCAAAGTTTGCATTTTTAAAATCTATTTTTAGCTCCTGTGACCTACTTTTTTAACTAATCTGAATAATTTGTACAACTTTGATAGAGGGCATCATAAGGATGATTCCTGTGAAGTTTGGTCAAAATCCCTTCAGTGGTTCATGAGGAGATGTTGTTTAAAGCAAATTGTTGACGACGGACGGACGCACGCACGCACGCACGGACGACGGACGACGGACGACGGACAAAAGGCGATCACAATAGCTCACCATGAGCACGTTGTGCTCAGGTGAGCTAAAAAAATACGACTGATAATTGTTTTAACCTCCCTAAAGATGGTTTTGCGTCTGAAAACAGGACTTTTAATATCTTTCTGTCAAAGATATATTTCCTTCAGTAATGCCGCTGAAAACCTGCGGACGAGTATTGAAACAATAATATTCACAACTGAAAACTGTCGGAACCCCTCTAAATATGGATTTTATGAAGGAATAAATGATTTATGATGTATTTCTGTCAAATATATATGTCCTCTGTACATCCGCTGAAAGTCTGCTAGCGGCCTGAAACTAATAGGAATATGAATAAGAAAATTCTTTTTATTTTTGAATGAAAAATGTTATATCCCTATCTTGGGGAAGGCTTTATGCGATATGCTGCGCAATTACGTAATGGTGGGACACAGTTGAACTATTTTCTGAAAGAAGGTACATTTGTAACAGCCCACACTGTGTACCTTGGGGATTGTGACACTTATTCTTTGATATCACTGAATAGCCTCATTAAATTAGACAACATATGAACCAATGTCATCTCCATATCTTGGGGAAGGCTATATCCAATATGCTGCGAAATAATGTAATGGTGGGACAAAATTGAATTATTTTCTGAAGGTACATTTGTAACAGCCCACACCGTGTCCCATAGGGATTGTGACACTTATTCTTGATATCTCCGAAGAGCCTCATCTAAGTAGACAACATATGAACCTATGTTATATCCTTATCTTGGGGAAGGCTATATGCAGTATGCTGCGCAGTTACGTAACGGTGGGACAAAATTGAATTATTTTCTAAAAGAAGGTACATTGTAACAGCCCGCACCGTGTGCCATAGGGATTGTGACACTTATTCTTTGATATCACCGAATAGCCTCATCTAAGTAGACAACATATGAACTTATGTTATATCCCTATCTTGGGGAAGGCTATATGCAATATGCTGCGCGATTTCGTAATGGTGGGACAAAATTGAATTATTTTCTAAAAGAAGGTACATTTGTAACAGCACACACCATGTCCCATAGGGATTGTGACACTTATTCTTTCATATTAATGAATAGCCTCATCTAAGTAGACAACATAGGAATTTATGTTATATCCCTATCTTGGGGAAGGCTATATGCAATATGCTGAGCAATTACGTAATGGTGGGACAAAATTAAATCGTTTTTTGAACGAAGGTCCATATGTAACAGCCCACACCGTGTCCCATAGGGATTGTGACACTTATTCTTTGATATCACCGAATAGCCTCATCTAAGTAGACAACATATGAACTTATGTTATATCCCTATCTTGGGGAAGGCTATATGCAATATGCTGCGCATTTCGTAATGGTGGGACAAAATTAATTTTTTTAAGAAGGTCATATGTAACAGCCCACACCGTGTCCCATAGGGATTGTGACACTTATTCTTTGATATCACCGAATAGCCTCATCTAAGTAGACAACATATGAACTTATGTTATATCCCTATCTTGGGGAAGGCTATATGCAATATGCTGCGCAATTACGTAATGGTGGGACAAAATTGAATTATTTTCTAAAGAAGGTACATTTGTAACAGCCCAACCGTGTCCCATAGGGATTGTGACACTTATTCTTTGATATCACTGAATAGTCTCATCTAAGTAGACAACATATGGACCTATGTTATATCCCTATCTTGGGGAAGGCTATATGCAGTATGCTGCGCAGTTACGTAACGGTGGACAAAATTGAATTATTTTCTAAAAGTAGGTACATTTGTAACAGCCAACACCGTGTCCCATAGGGATTGTGACACTTATTCTTTGATATCACTGAATAGCCTCATCTAAGTAGACAACATATGAACCTATGTTATATTCCTATCTTGGGGAAGGCTATATGCCATATGCTGCGCAATTACGTAATGGTGGGACAAAATTGAATTATTTTCTAAAAGTAGGTACATTTGTAACAGCCCACACCATGTCCCATAGGGATTGTGACACTTATTCTTTGATATCACTGAATAGTCTCATCTAAGTAGACAACATATGAACCTATGTTATATCCCTATCTTGGGGAAGGCTATATGCAGTATGCTGCGCAGTTACGTAACGGTGGACAAAATTGAATTATTTTCTAAAAGTAGGTACATTTGTAACAGCCCACACCGTGTCCCATAGGGATTGTGACACTTCTTCTTTGATATCACTGAATAGCCTCATCTAAGTAGACAACATATGAACTTATGTTATATCCCTATCTTGGGGAAGGCTATATGCAATATGCTGCGCGATTTCGTAATGGTGGGACAAAATTGAATTATTTTCTAAAAGAAGGTACATTTGTAACAGCACACACCATGTCCCATAGGGATTGTGACACTTATTCTTTCATATTAATGAATAGCCTCATCTAAGTAGACAACATAGGAATTTATGTTATATCCCTATCTTGGGGAAGGCTATATGCAATATGCTGAGCAATTACGTAATGGTGGGACAAAATTAAATCGTTTTTTGAACGAAGGTCCATATGTAACAGCCCACACCGTGTCCCATAGGGATTGTGACACTTATTCTTTGATATCACCGAATAGCCTCATCTAAGTAGACAACATATGAACTTATGTTATATCCCTATCTTGGGGAAGGCTATATGCAATATGCTGCGCGATTTCGTAATGGTGGGACAAAATTGAATTATTTTCTAAAAGAAGGTACATTTGTAACAGCCCACACCGTGTCCCATAGGGATTGTGACACTTATTCTTTGATATCACTGAATAGTATCATCTAAGTAGACAACATATGACTATGTTATATCCCTATCTTGGGGAAGGCTATATGCAGTATGCTGCGCAGTTACGTAACGGTGGACAAAATTGAATTATTTTCTAAAAGTAGGTACATTTGTAACAGCCAACACCGTGTCCCATAGGGATTGTGACACTTATTCTTTGATATCACTGAATAGCCTCATCTAAGTAGACAACATATGAACCTATGTTATATTCCTATCTTGGGGAAGGCTATATGCCATATGCTGCGCAATTACGTAATGGTGGGACAAAATTGCATTATTTTCTAAAAGTAGGTACATTTGTAACAGCCCACACCATGTCCCATAGGGATTGTGACACTTATTCTTTGATATCACTGAATAGTCTCATCTAAGTAGACAACATATGAACCTATGTTATATCCCTATCTTGGGGAAGGCTATATGCAGTATGCTGCGCAATTACGTAACGGTGGACAAAATTGAATTATTTTCTAAAAGTAGGTACATTTGTAACAGCCCACACCGTGTCCCATAGGGATTGTGACACTTCTTCTTTGATATCACTGAATAGCCTCATCTAAGTAGACAACATATGAACTTATGTTATATCCCTATCTTGGGGAAGGCTATATGCAATTTGCTGCGCAATTACGTACTGGTGGGACAAAATTGAATTATTTTCTGAAAGAAGGTTCATTTGTAACAGCCCGCAACGTGTCCCATAGGGATTGTGGCACTTATTCTTTGATATCACTGAATAGCCGCATCTAAGTAGACAACATATGAACTATGGTATATCCCTATCTTGGGGAAGGCTATATGCAATATGCTGCGCAATTACGTAATGGTGGGACAAAATTGAATTATTTTCTGAAAGAAGGTACATATGTAACAACCCACAATGTGTCCCATAGGGATTGTGACACTTATTCTTTGATATCACTGAATAGCCTCCTATTGGTAGATAACATATGAACCTATGTTTTATTCATATCTTGGGGAAGGCTATATGCAATATGCTGGGAATTACGTAATGGTGGGACAAAATTGAATTATTTTCTGAGAGAAGGTACATTTGTAACAGCCCACACCGTGTCCGATACGGATTGTGACACTTATTCTTTGATATCACTGAATAGCCTCATCTATGTAGACAACATATGAACTTATGTTATATCCCTATCTTGGGGAAGGCTATATGCAATATGCTGCGCAATTACGTAAAAACTATTTTATAAAATTCACGGTTAGGTCGATAATCATCATCATACCTTTTTTGAAATCTGTATTATATTTGACGAGGTACATGTACTAGAATAAGTCAATAGAATATATTCTGATTCTGTCTTTAATTATAAATACCAATATATAGAGCATATTTGTGTGTTTTGAGTGGATATTGTTTTTATTTTAAATGAGTCATCTTTTCCTGAATACTATTTTTTTTTCTGTATTAACCCCAAGTAGAACAATTTTAAAAGAGACGATTTAAACTGCACTGTAATTCATGTGACGATTTACCAATTATAATTTATAACCACATTATCTACAAAAAGATATAAAATTATACATACGAAGAAGAACAATTACTCTAAACATATTTCTGTACAACAAAATTTACAATGTGCTTCCTTATCATTAATTGCCGCAAGCCCCAATATTAATGCCATGCTTCAGGTCATGCGTCATTTCTGTGACAGCTCTTATTATTTTACAATATTAGCCTATATCAAATGAGCCAGCTGATAATGCGACATTGGTGTTTAAGTGATATTTACCTTCGAGTTTAAGGGATACTCGATAGAAACGGAACCATGTTCAGCCTCGTTCTCCGGGTGCTACCTGAACGTGTTAAGGTATTAGGATCCTAACTAATTTTACCAAGTTAGATTGCTAAAATTTTGGTTTTGTATCAGTTTTTATTTCAAGTAAGATAAAATATTTAAAAAAATGAAAAGTAGTTAATTATATTTCCTTTTATATGAACATAATGTTATTCTGTCACCCTGTTTAATAAATCATAAAACAATAAATTGGCAAAATAGAATAAAAAAAAATATAAAAAGAATAAATATTTAAATAAAAAGACTGTTACGATGAATGTTTAAAAAACATAAATATATTTATTAGATAGTTTATCATCACAAATGCTAGTTCTGAATTAGTATCCTAATACCTTAAAACGTCAGTTGACGGCCAGTTAGCTATCACCTATGCATCACTTATCACCTATATGAAAGGGGTTAACCATAGAAATAATTTATTCTAAATCTTATTCTAAAATTTCTTAGCAAATAATAGTAGTTTTTTCATGAACATAGGACAATTAATCCGACGTGAAAGTCACAGGTTTATCACCCATGGTATCGTCTGAAAGGGACTGAACCATGTTCATGTATACATGTACAGACATACAGACGGGCGTTGGAACGGAACGAGACAAAACAATATGCCCCCGATCTTCGTTCCGGAGCATAAATATTATATTATACCCCAAAGCGGAGTCTGGGAGCAGGGGTATTTCAGTAAAACATGACTCTAACTTTTCAACCAGTAAGAAAATAAAAAAAATACCTGTACGCGAACGCAAATTACCTTGATAAAATTCCAATTGTGGAATGCTACATTATCATATACGAGTAATCGCTATTAACTTTCATTAATTTTTAGACTTCGGAAAAGACGGGTCGAAAGAATATGTAAATATATATCCGCCTGAGGGGTAAAATGTTATACTCACACACAAACAAATGAGCATACAATAATCATTTTTACTGGAGCTATCGCATAATATATATAAGTACACACATGTCATGTATACCGCATATCTAGCTATTATACTTGCAGAAATAAAATAATTAGAGCTCTGCGCTAAATTATGTTACCCCCATGGACATAAAGACGCACGTACTCTGCATATTTGTGCCTTTTTATTATATAAGATAAATTGAAGTACGTGATTTTGGCAAAGTTTATAGAAGTATTTATATCAGTAGAATTTTACTCAGTGTCCTAGACTTACAGACAGACAGACAGACAGGTACATATGGTCAGATCAAAGACCTGAGTGTCCCGCATTATTATAATGAATAATACACCAGCTTTCACCAAATATCCCTACAAAACCGACGATATACAATATCATATTTTTTTCAGTACCAATCTTTATTAATTAAATCTTAAATATGTAAAATGTATCGCACTGAATTATGTAAAAATATGATAGATCTATAGCGAATATCAGCCGCTAAACTGCCCACAAGATAGGGGACCTATTATAATTTGTAGTGTATAGGAAGTGCTTTGTAAAATTATGTTAAAAAAAATACATATATATTTTTTTTCTTACATAAAAATAGCCGGACACTAGACGGATATAATATATACCCTTGAAACTATATACATTTATTAAATAACCAGTATCAGCCTCTCTTAATACTATGCATATAGAGAGACCCTGCTAGTATATATTTATTTTTTATTTATTTTCGCTGAAATTCATCTTAAGGGGATACAAGAGCCATATCGGTAAAAATAGACTCTTTGTTCGGTAAAGGGGACTTAACTGTGCAACATTTTTCCTTATTGACTGCTGTAATTGACTGCTAACTTGATTTTATCGACTGGCTGCTACCATATTGAATTGGTTATCGGCTTTTGTGATGATTACAATATGACATTGGGGAACCAGCGATTATGGTAGCCGTCAGTCATAACAAAATGCAACAGTGGAATGAGGGCGGAATGCATCGATTCTAACGACTTCTGGAAAAAAGCATAACTTGTGAGAATTAAATAAATACATAATTTATTGTTTAACATGGGTATTTGTTGGAAATATTGTATTTCGAACCCACGACCTCCCGCTCTAACCACTCGGCCACCGGGAACGGTACACTTGTTTAGCTAGAAATATCAATATGATATAAGTAAAAAGTTTTTTCTTTCAATTTATATGACTACTACATATCTGTAAACTTACATTTTCCGAAAATGCTTCAATTAAGGTGAAAGCGAAAGGTAGGATATTTTATGAAAATTCTTACAATTGGCTATGAATTCGTATTTTTTATGTAACTTCCTTATTTTTTTTATCAATTTCAAAACTCTAGGTGCCAAAATAATCGTCTTAAAATTCTCTACATCTCACTTGCTTAATGTAAGAACTTTTTTCTAATAATTCTTAAGATATCAGCCGTAAAACTCTGACATGACGGCAAAATCGCTGAAATTCTACTTGTTTAAATTCGTATATTTTATGTAACTTCCTTATACTTTGATCAATTTCAAAACTTAAGGTACCAAAATAATCGTCTTAAAATTCTCTACATCTCACTCGCTTAATGTGTTGACTTATTCCATATGAGTTTTAAGATATAAGCCGTGAATCTCTTACATAACGGCAAAATCGCTGAAATTCTACATGTTTAAATTTTTCTTTTTGATGTAACTTCCTTATACTTTGATCAATTTCAAACCTTTAGGTACCAAAATAATCGTCTTAAAATTCTCTACATTTCACACGCTTTATCTATAGGAATATTTTTAATATTTTTTGAGATACAAGCTCTTAAACCTCTTGAAAAATGAAAAATCACCAAAGCTATATGCACGAATTTCGTTTTTTCCCCATTACTCCATGAATCTTAGGTCAATCATTAAACTTTAAGCATCAAAAGAACGGCCAAACATTGCTTTACAAATAATATTCATCATCATATTTTCAAAAATTAAAGGTTTTCGAGATATAAACTGTTAAACACACTGAGGGTTACCAAATTTTTGTTTTTCCGCCATAACTCAACCGATTCAACCCCGATCATCAAAAACTAAATATCATCTGAAAGGTCTTTCTAAGCACTACAAATTATACGCATAGTGTCTCGATAGAATATTTACCGTTTTTGAGATATTTAAGGCCGAAGAAAAACCCGATAATTGATATATGACCTTGACCTTTGGGATTTTCAGGAAACGGAAGTGACATGGCTCCATAGAATCTAATATTGCATCGTCAGACAAAATTTCAAGCAAATCATACAAAAAATAAAGCCTACAGGGCTTAAAAACCGTTAAGTTTTAATACGAAAGTTTTAATAGCATTATGACGTCATGTGACGTCATATGGCGTTCATCTTTTTAGAATATATAGAAGATCTGGAGACTAATAAAAAATCCAAATATCAGCTTTCTAGCTCTTCTGGAAGCGATTTTATACGCATTTGAAATTTGACGTCATTGGTTCGAATCTTGGATTCGCCATGAAACATTTGCCTTATCGAATTTGGAAAAAGGGACACCGGGATGCACAACTAGAGGCTAACATACACATTCTGTGAAATTTTGATGAAAATCGGTCCAGAAATAATGGCTGTAGACCGCGTACAAACTTTTGTCGACAAATTCGAGTTTGACGTCATATGACGTCATAGGCATATGAAAATGATAAAAATCAAAATTTCATCGCATCAAGTATATGTCATAAAAATTTCATGGCCCTGGGACCATTGCAACATGCTTAAATTAACGCTCAGTTTGGAAGAAAAAGAGAATAAGAAGAACTAGATTTCATTCGTTGATACGAATGATAGGACTTTCTGCTACATTTGTCAAATACTTAAAAGCAAAAAAAGTAAAAGGATATGAAATTGCAGCCTTTAACTTGCTTTTGTATGGCCATAACTTAAACGAACTTTGAAAAATAAACCGTTTAACTTGGAGGAAATGGCAAAAGTAACTGAAAATCATTTTTTATATCGATTTATTTAACTTGGACTATTTTATAATCTATGTTACAAATCAAATTTATTTAAAACGCTTACAATTCGAATTCCATCCTGTAATAATGGCTGTAGACCGCGTACAAGAGTGTGTAGACAACATCAAGTTTGATGTCACATGACATCATAGGCATAAGAAAATCAATGAAATGAAATATTAAGTATCTTAAATATATCAAGTAATTTTTTCATGCTCCTTGCAACTTTGCAACATATAGAAATTAACGCGTAGATATATTAACATTCTTTTTGACCTTATGACGTCAAATAATGTTAATCCTCACAGAATATAAATAAGTCTTAAAGACTAATATTCAGTCCAAATATCAACTTTCTAAATCATCTCGAAGCAATTTTATATGTTTTAGAAATTTGACGTCACTGTTTCAAAACTTGGATTCGCCATAGAACCATTGCCTTTTCGTCTTTTCGAATTTGTAAAACAGGACCCGGAATACACAACTAGAGCGTTACATATACATTCTTTGAAATTTGCTGAAAATTGGTCCAAAAATAATGGCTGTACACCGCGTAAAAGCTTTTTGTCCTGACATCAAATCTGATGTGATATAACGTCAAATTAATATGAATTACATTGCATTCTAAAGCATTTCTAAAGTATATACCATAAGATTTCATGGTCCTGGGAAGTTAACAACATATTAAATTTACGCGTATATATCAGAAATAATTTTTGACCTTATGACGTCAAATGACGTTCATCTTTATAGAATGTTAAGCACTCTTGGAGACTTATTTACTTTCCAAATATTAGATTTCAAACTCATCTGGAAACGATTTAATACGTATTTAAAATTTGACGTCGATGGTTCGAATATTAGATCCGCCATAAAACCTTTGCATTTTTGAATTTGGAAGAACGGACACCGGGATGCTCAACTATAATCTAATATACACTTTCTGTGAAAATTTGATGAAAATCGGTTCATAAATAATGGCTCTGGACCGCGTACAAACTTTTGTAGCTTATTTCACCTTTGACGTCATATGACGTCATAGAGAAATGAAAATCATAGAAATCAAAATTTCAGCATTTGAAGCATGTGTCATTAAATTTTCATTGCCCTTCGACAATTTCAACATATAGAAATATTATTGTTAATATTAGAAATACATTATCATATAATGACGTCAGGTGACGTCATATGACATTTATTTTCACAAAATGTTTAAAACTTCTAGAGACCTATATACTGACTAAATATCAACTTTCTATCTTAAATAGGTTTTTTTAAAAATTTACGACCTTGGTTTGAATCTTGGATTCGCTATAGAACCATGGAATTTTCGAATTTTGAAACATGGACACCGGGATGCACAACTAGAACTTAATATACACAATCTGTGAAAATTTGATGAAAATCGGTTCACAAACAATGGCTGTAGACCGCGTACAAACTTTTGTAGAATATGGCAAGTGTGACGTCATATGACGTCATATGCCTATAAAAATTATTGATATAGAAATTATATTGTCTGAAACATATGCCATTAAATTTTCATTGCTCTTCAACCATTTCAACATATAGAAATAATCTTGTTAATGTTAGTAATATATTTTCATATAATGACGTCACGTGACGTCATATGATGCAAATTTTCAAAATAATTTTGATGAATATCGGTTCACAAACAATGGCTGTAGACCGCGTACAAACTTTTGTAGCATATTTCAAATGTGACGTCATATGACGTCATAGGCTTCTGAAAATCATTGAAAATCGAAATTTCAGCGTCTGAATCATTTGTCATTAAAT
>CM037778.1:42101739-42113883 GCA_021229015.1 Solen grandis | reverse complement strand
CCATACATTCTACATTCTCCAAATACATTTGTACACACACAACAATGATTCAAACAAGATCTTTACGTACAATCATAAGTGTTGGTACTTTAAAAAAGAGAGAAACACAAGATTTGTTCGAAAAACAATATGTCTTCGTCTGAGCAAGTCATATGTCAAATAATTCATGTCAACTGAAAGCCATTCATGAGTGGAGTAAGTAGGTTATACATGTATATAATAAGCGAAGAATTTTAAAAATATAGAGCCTCATAAAACTGCGTTGTACTCATTACACTTCTGCTACTCACTATCAATTTAAAATCAATACGTGGAATAGTTCAGGAGTTATGTTCTTGACAAAAATTTATATAATAAAGGGTGATAAATAGAAAATCAGGCCGGAAGGGTTATGTTTCTTGTTTGCTACATTGCTTCTACATGCTATCATATGTTTCAAGTCCTTATGGTCTTTTGTTTATGAGTTTTGCTCCCCCTAAAAAAATATAAATTAAAAAAATAAAGGGAGATAATAAAAAACTAAGACTTGGTAGAATTATGATTCTTATTCATTGCACTATGCTTAGTTGTCATCTACTTATATATAAAATTTCAAGTCAATATCTTGAATAGTTTTCAAGTCTATAGTAAATAAGTCATTCTCTGGATGGAAGTCATTGTAAAATTGAATAAAGATAGATAATTAAAAAACTGCTCCATGTTGAGTTACGGTATTTTGTTACTGCACTTACCAATCTCACCATTCGTTAAGTTTGAGTTTAAAATCGATAACTTGTATATTTTATGAGTAATGCTCCTAACAAAAGTTGAAAAATGAAAATTAAAAAGGGAGATAATTTAAAAAAAGTTGGCCAGGTAGATTTATGGTTCTTAGCACCGCACTTTTCCTAGTCGCATTGTATTCATGTATGAAACTTCAAGTCAATACCTTTTATAGTTTTTTAAGTTATGGTCAATGTTAAAGTTTCTAACAAATCAACATACAGACGGCAAAAACAATATGCCCCCGATCACAAATCTAAGGTAATAAAAAGTCTTTTATTTCTTTTAGAATGGCGCATACAGTGACGTATTTTATTACGTGTACTTATCAACGCGTAGAACAATTGGGTTACAAGTTGTTTCATCAAGATCTATGTCTTAAACTGTTGTTTTTACTAATCATTTACGTAAAGAAATTCAGGTCTCTTGATATACTTGAGCACTTGAGAGGGTAATTATCCACAATTGATTTTACGTGTTAGCTAGAATGTTTTTTGCATTTGCATACAGGTTTCTAAAAGAACACGGTATTATTTTGAGAGTTCTTTTATCCTAGGGATTTTAAATCAATATTACCTTCCGATCAACATGTATGCTCAGTTTTAAATTCTTAAACACAGATTTTCGAAAACAATGGTGATGCGCTTTACGTGTTAGCAAAGAAATTTCACGATCTCGGAAGGTTTTCTAGAATTTTAGGAAAAACTGAACATCTGACAAAAGAATCATTAGGACCTATGTGTAGGACAATTTTTCGCTTTGCTCTCGCTATATTTCATTAAAACTGATGAAGAAATAAGATACATTCAGCAGTTTTTCCCTTCTGAATCGATGAAAAAATTGCTTTTCGCATTTGCTTAAAATGACATCATATACCACATGGTATAGCCACACTGATATAACAACTAGAACATAGAACTTTGTTTTTGACCTATGTGTAGGACAATTTTTCGCTTTGCTCTCAGTACTTTTATTTTTGAAAATACATTATTTACATTTCATTTTTTCCCAAAACATATTTACACTTCATACATATTTTTAAAAAAAACACGGAAAGTACTTTTAACACTCTGATTGAAATAGTGATTTTTTTTCATGGAGTAGAATTTACACACTGTACTCCACTTTTTTAGCTCACCAGAGCACAACGTGCTATTAGGATCACCCTGCGTCTGTCGTCAACAATTTGCTTTAAACAACATCTCCCCTGAAACCGCGGAGTCGAAATTGATGTAACTTGGCATGGATCATCCATGTGTAAACCTCCACAAAAGTTGCTAAAATAAACTTGATCCATGCAGAACTCTCGATGCCATGGTAACCAATATGATTTACTTGAAAATTCTTCTCCTCTGAAACCAATGGTCAGAATTTGATTTCTTTTGGCACAAATGGTCACCTTATAGTGCTCTACCATAATTGCTAAAAAAAAAGCTGATCCCTTAAAAAAGAGGCCCCTAGGAGGTTGCCTATTCTATATAGAAATTTTCACAGTTCTTCTATGAAGCCAATGGTTACAATTTAATTTCATTGAGGATAATGGTCACCTCATGACTGTCTAGTCTACCATAGTTGCTAAAATAAAGTTGATCCCTTGATAAATGAAGCCCTAGGGGGTCAGCTAGTTTTCTTATATACTCCAAAATTCCTCTTTTATAAAACAAATAGTCGGAATTTGATTTTTTTGACACAAATTGTTACCTCAGGAATTTCTACTGTAATTGCTTAAATGAAGTTGATCCGTTGAAAAAATGGTGCCCTAGGGGATCAGCTAGTTTCCTTATATACTTATATACTTTATATGGAAAATTTCAAAATTCTTCTATTATGAAGCCAATGGTCCGAATTTAATGTCATTTGGCAAGGCAAAAAATGTCACCTCATGAATATTTACACAATATCTACACTTATTGCTAAACTTAAGTTGATCCCTTGAACAATGAAACCCCTAGGGGGTCAACTAGTTTCCTCATATATAAACGAAAATTGAAAAATTGTTCTCTTTTGGAACTAATGTTCAGAATTAATTCTTGTTTTGCACCAATGATTACCACAAGGTTTCATACCATAATTGCGTAAGGATTTTGATTCCTTGAAAACAGGCTTCATGATTATTGACTAAATAAAGAACTCTGTTTATCTGAAACGTAAATCTGGTTGCTGCTGGAAGAAACCAGGTAAAATCAAATGACTTGAACCATTTTAAATAAGATGCACTCTGTAAATGATTTACTCTGGTGAGCGATCTAGTTATCAGTATCTGAGGTTTCGTAAATCAAGGAAATGATAAGATCGGTCTCCCTTTTTCTGACAGACGAAGTCACCGGTTTCTTCGTAAGTGATTTTGCACTTTCACTCGCTACTGTTTTATCAATGTCCATTTTAATATTTTTTGGATCTGTGCACTTAGGCAAGGTTCCAGGATCCGATCTTTTGCCGGAATAGCTTGATATTTTCCTGTCCATTTTTATCATATATTATCATGTAGATATATAAAATCATTATTTTGCGATGCACTGAAGCAATTCGACATAAACAAAAAACACTCGCTTTGGTGCTTTCAGAAAGTATTCATTACAATGCAACAAGCGTTTTTACCAACGGATATCACTTATCACGAGATCGCATAGGACCAAAAAAGGGATTTAATCATATAATAACGACTGGGTTTTATTATATTTCAGATTTTACAAGTTGGATGTTTGCCCACTTCTCTTGTGCACTCGCATTCTTTTTCCACTGCACAAATTTTGTACTCGCATTCTGTCATTTCCGCTCGAATTTTGCGAGTAAGCGACCGCTAAATTTTAATCAAGAGAAGTATCATCACCAAAAGGAAATTATGAATAGAAGTGTTTGTGCCATTTATACAATAGGAACAAGAAAGGACCTTAGATCAAGCATCGAGTAAAACCAGCCCTATGGGTCTTAAAGTAGCGTTAGAATCTCACAATACCATGTTATCACATTTTAGCTCACCAGAGTACAAAATGCTCAAGGTGAGCCACAGTCCGCCGTCAACAACTTTCTTTAAAGACATCTCTGAAATCGCTAGGTAGAAACTGATGAAACTTGGTATGAATCATCATTGGGTAAACCTTTGAAAATGCTAAAATAGACTTGATCCATGCAGAACACTGGTTGCCATGGTAACCAACAACTAGTTATTTTAAAAACTTAAAAAAAAAATCTCCCCTGAAACCCATGGTAAGAATGTCCTTGGTGCAAATGGTCATTTCATTGTCATCTACAATAATTGCCAAACATAAGTTTATCCCTTGAAATGAGGCCCCCACGGCGTTAGTTAGTTTCCGTGTATACTCTTTACTGAAAATTTCAAAAATCATCTTCTCTGAAACCAATGGTCAGATTTTTATTTCAATTAGCACAAAGGGTCACTCAAAACTGGCACTCAACCTCCTGAAATTCCTGATATCGAAGGAAGATTTCAAGCAAATGACGGTTTACGGGCATGGCAAAATGAGGTTTACGGGCATGGCAAACTCAGGACTGCCATACCCATAAACTTGGAAAGGGCAATTAAAAGTAAGAACCTTTCTTCTTTTTTTCATGCTATTCTTACCAAAATTCAGTATTCTTATTAAAATACGGATTATTTGATAAATATAATTAATTTTACGAATATACTTCTTTTTGATGTACATTGGGGACTTGTTTCGGGCCGAATGTTATAAATACCTGCAATATATCATAGTCCGTTTCCCTGAAAGACGATGCGCTATATTTCACTGATGTTTTTACTCCGCCGATTGCGGTTGGGGAACACTATAAAACCGAGTTTTTATCCTAGTTTATTTTGATTTCTCATGATGAAAGGCTCCTTAGACAACGATTCGTACATCATATGCTACATTATCCATTACTTTAATCCCCATCAAAAATATTTCTTGTATTCCTGTAACTACTAAAGGTCCTCAAGTTTGGACAAGAGGGTCATAGAGGCCCTGGATCGCTCACCTGAGTATAGGGTTATTCAAGGAACATTTGTACTAAAACATTTTGAAATATATTTTTTGTAGTTTTGAAGGAGATGAGTTTTAAAGTTTTCATATTTTTTTCTTTCCGTTGCCATGGCAATTAGAGTTAAACATGGCTCAAGTTTATTTTAGCAATTTTTGTGAAGGTTCACCCAAGGATCATCCCCTGCCAATTTTAATCAAATTCTGTCCAGCGGTTTCAGAGATGTCGTTTTAAGTTTTCACTATATAGATTTAAGGCAAATAAGCCCCGCCCCTCGCGGCCATGTTTTTTTACGGATCAGAATAATTTTAGCTATCTTGGGAGAAAGTTACATAAAGAACATCTGCACTAAAACATTTTGAAATCTGGATAGTAGTTTGAAGGAAATGATTTTTAAAGTTTAATATTTTTTTTCTTTCCGTTGCCATGGCAACCAGAAATCTACATGGATCAAGTTTATTTTAACATCTTTTGTGAAGGTTTACCAAAGGATCATCCCTGCCAAGGTTAATCAAATTCTGTCCAGCGGTTTCAGCGCAGATGTCGTTTAAAGTTTTCACTATATACATTTAAGACAAATTAGCCCCGCCCCTGGCGGCCATGTTTTTTTTTTTACGAATAATAATTTTAGCAATCTTGGAAGAAAGTTACCAAAGAAAAACATTTATGAAATATGGCCAGTAGTTTTGAAGGATATAAGATTTAAAGTGTTCATCAAAGGATCAACCCTGCCAAGTTCTGTCTAGCGGTTTCAGAGAAGATGTTTAAAGCAAATTGTTAACGACGTACGACGCCGGATGATCACAAAAAGTTCACATTGAGCACATAGTGCCCAGGTGAGCTAAAAAGGCATCACATTCTATTACAATGTAGTATGCAGTGTTCATAAACATTTCGTACTTAGCAGTTTTTCGAGCAGAAACTGCAATGGCTGAGTACCAAGCATCTTAGTAATTTTGATATATTACATAATCACTATGTTTTCAACTGTTGACATAATAATGCAAATGTAAGGTGACGATCTTGTATGGGCTATATTATATACACTGCGACTTATTAAAATTTCGATATCTGATGCCTAAGGAAATTGTTCGTGCATCGGGAAATTTTATTCATTTTATAAAACATTTGATAGTTTTTCGCTTTTTTAGATGATGCTCATTTCTTACTGACGATGTTCACTATCGCTCAGCCTTTTTCACAAAATAAATTTAAAAAAAAACTTCTCATATCATTTTTAATCATTTGCCATGACAAAGAGATCGAGGGATATGCAACTTTTGTAATTACTTCATAAATTCCAGGGCATTGGTAATCGGTAACGATATTATCCAAGGTCACATAATAACTTTACGTGTACCTGCTGTATATTTGGTACTGATTTAAGAATGAAAACAAACGTTTTTAAGTACATGTTCAAGATTGTAGATGATGAGTGCGTGTTTCTAGACTTTCAAATTTTAACTCGCCCTGCCGGACTATCGTTTTCAAAGTTTATCCCGCCCGATTACCTTTTCAACTCGTCAATGCGAGTGGACGAGAAGAGTTTTTAACTCCTGGCCACTTTGATTTTGTCACATATTAAACAGAACACGGGAAAATAGCAATTTGTTAAAAAAATATTTTTTTTGTAGTATTAATAATTTGCTCGGATGTAGAAGTTTATTTGTGCTGTCTTACA
This sequence comes from Solen grandis, assembly GCA_021229015.1. Lineage (NCBI taxonomy): Eukaryota > Metazoa > Mollusca > Bivalvia > Adapedonta > Solenidae > Solen > Solen grandis. The sequence continues at coordinate 42,107,459 of CM037778.1, read as the reverse complement.
ATATTCATGCGCGTGATGTAGGTACAAAACTGCCTGCAAATTTTAAACATTGACGTTGATTTCCAGACTATTATGATATATTTTTATATTATTCAGTTCATCCCAGCTTTCAAGGTTAGATCGTCCAATCCTTACTCGGGGTTATGTACATGTATTATAGAAGCGACAATCACTTCCACTTCAGAATAGTGAGAAAGAACAATTCCAGTGGGGGAAGCACATCAACAAATATTATTTTTAATTCTATCAACGATGTCAATTCTTGCGAACTTAGGCAACATGTTTTGTTTTGAGAAACAGTAAAGATGATAAAATGTTTGTCAATATGCGAAAATAACTACAGATTCCGGTATCCCATCCCAGCGTGATAGAAAATGTCATATAAACCTGAATGTTCACAATTTAAAGCTGAACTTATAATTAATATGGTTTGCACTATCAACTCATTCAACTCACGTTCTTTCAAGTTTAGTATCTGTATCTGAAATTGCTGTAAAAAGAATCTTTTTACTTATGAGAATATTTCACAACGAAAATGTGTTTTGATAATAAAATCCAACAAGTCTGACTAATACTGCGCATATATTGTAAGAAATGTGTCATGTTGACGTCAAACCGAAGATAAAAGAAATGTATTTTATGAAATACCGACATTATGGTGTTGCGGCGCGGATGTATAGTGAAAACAAGAGTTATGAAAGACAATAGATTACACTCATTGTTGACTGCGTTACAATGGTCTAATATTCTGTATTTCTTTGGACAATATGGAATATCTGGATGAGGCATTAACTGTATAAAGAAGCAAACTATTATTATAAGCCCGCAAACAAATGTAAATTAATACGGATACATTACAAAAAACATATGAGAAAAGAGGTAAGAAAAAAGTATCGCCTATTTGAAGCTTTAAGGCGCACGGGCAAAACTTTCTAGGCGCCTGTCCGTCGAGTGTCGATAATTATAGATAGTATATAAGGTGTTTATGGCTAACATTTTTGTATACTTGTGTGTCGTATTAAATAGAATATAAATATTTTGAAACTACAATTATGATAAAACTTAAAATTATGATATAATTTTGCTAAAGATGCACACATTAAAATGCTATACTTAGTCCGAAATGTACTTTCTAAGTCTCTCCGCTTAAGGTCTTTGACCGATACAAAAACAGAATTATTGACAAATAAAACAATATACCACACCCAGTCACATAATCCTGACACCGTGTCAACCAGTGTCTTATATGCTGAGCGCCAAGCAAGGGGGCTATGAACATACTATTTAACAATAGCCTTTTAGTATAAGACTGTTTCGAAACAACCTTTTATGAGAATCCGTGAGCTAATAGATCGTGCATAATCGCAAAATTTCGTTGCAGCAGCTTCAATCATATCCCAGTAAGTTGAAATCGTGAAACAAAAGTGGCACATAAATATAATGTATGAACCGTCTTCGAATACGCTCACCAAACTTGCACTAGAACCGCATAACCCTGTCCCGTTTTTTTTCTACATTTACTTATATTTAAACGGGGTAAGGAACTGAATCTGACATAGCATCGTAATTTTGCACATAAAATATCAGACCGATTGAACTGTGCATAGAAGTCAATGGTAGCATGCCTTTGTACAAAGATGCGACATCCGTTATCAGGCTATGTCGGATTCCGTTCCGTACCATGTTTCATAGCTGCTAAGTAGGAGAAAAGGGATATTTGCGGTTCATGTGCCAGTGACAAGCCAACTACAAAATGTAAACGCAGGTAATGTTTTCTTCAAGCGGTTATTCTTCAGCAATGAACTGTAAGCGGGGGCCGGGTGTAATTTTATATTTGCACGCCCTACAAACACCCGCTCCACCTCCTTAAAGAGAATAGCGTAAAACGAGTGGTAGTGACTTCCGGGAAAGAGCAGTAGTGTTTAAATCTGCACAGCAAGGTAGGTGTTGTCAATATTTTCAATTTATACTTTAAATTTACGATCTATATTAAAATTCGGGGAATTTTATCGTAGAAATGTTTTAGCTGCTTGAATGTCATAATATTATTGCGCAGCTTCCTATTTTGAAAGAGCTTAAGTTTTTACAAATTTGCCGGCGAGACAACTTTGGCGATCTTGTGAGCATTTACGTCAATCAATTATTTTAGCTAAATTCCCGATAAAACTACCATTATGTATAAACCGAAGGTCGGCGGAGATATTGTCGACAATATGAAGCTTACTGTTTGGTTTAAATCATAGTTTTTAGTTCTTCATTGTAAATTTTTTAAAGGAGGAATATCGGAGAGCACAGAGGAGGTCGAGCCGAGGCGGACTTATTAATTAAATATTACATATGATTACGCTTATAAAAAATTGTAGGGACCGGTAAATTGATTCATTATGCCCAAAATTCTTTTTTCGAGAAACAATTCAACGCAAATAGTTTTGTAAACTAACGATAAATCAAGCTATTATTTAGCGAAGTCCAACACTTTGTGAAATTATCTGTCTTCTGCATGGTAAACTGTCACATGATCATCGAACAACTACTTTCATACCTTATTTTCGTATGTTAACAGTTTGGTCGTACGTTTTAAGTAAGTTACACTGTACAATATTAGAACATCGTGCTCATTGACATAGTTTGGCAATAAATTTGAACTTATTATAAAAAAAAATCGGCCGTTTCCGAATAATGAGCTTATTCAAAACGGTAAAGGTAATACATATACAAACAAGAAAGATGTATTCATTGTATTGTTCTGAATCGTATTTTTTATTTATCAATACTGACGACAGATTGCAGGGTGAAGTGGTGCTTGACATTTCTTAAGTATTTTACCAAGGACCTGCTGGGCTCGAAGTTTTATGTATCAATACCGCTGTAGACAGTTACACTCGAGCCAAATATTCCGGTCTCCTCCGACAACCATTGTAAGATTCTTATTATATCATACTGTAAAATGTTTTATATTTTTCCCAGATTGATAGAAGAGGGCAGTAGAACAGAATGACTAGTGTATGCGGTAAGCAGTATGCAGAGGTATCGTTGCACATACCACATACGAAATATTCATGACATGTCGCATGAAGGCACAGAATTTATAATATGTGAGAAGCACTTCGCCAGCCCATTTTCCTTGAGCCGTCATAAACAGCGAGTGCATTAGAAGGTACTGTACTAATAGTGTGCTGCAAAATAATATTACAGTAACTGGAGCTAAACAGTTTCTGTGTAATGCCGTTACCCATAATTATCTTCCTGTCAAAACATGTGTATTACATTTTATTTTCGTGCATATCAAACAGGATTTTCTAGTGTTTAAACTGTTGCTAGAAAACTTCTTACTGCATATCAGACAAGATCAGGATTTTTACAGTTTACACAGGTGCTAGAAAGACTCATCTTACACACCCTCGTTCAAAATGAGTCGCGTGCTTTAATTAAAATAATTTCATTCCAGCGCCTTTTTTTTAAATAAATTGCTTTTTCGCCGTTACGAATGAAATTGTAAATTCATATATAAATTATGCTACTATGAGATAATAGTGCTACAGAAAAATATAAGTTTTCGTGATTTCTTTTCAGAAATAGAATCAAACACTGGCTGTCGTTACAGACGGGAATTGATATATCCCACTCTAGGGCTGTCTTAACTGTTTGGCGAAAACTCTGCCGAGCCTGATTACCGCTGTAAACAGTTACCCTCGAGCCAAATATTCCAGTCCTTACCGGCAACCAGTGTAAGATTCTTATAATACTGTAAATTGACTTATATGTCAACGCACAACTTTCAAAAGGGGCCTCCGTGGCCGAAAGGGGAAAATCAGCGACTAACACTCACTCAGCCCTTCACCGCGTGAATTCGAATCCCGGCAGGGTCATTCGGATTTTCATGTAAGGAAGCCATCCAGCTGGCTTGCGGTAGGTCGGTGGTTCTACCCGGATGCCTTCGTGCATTCGGGGTTTTTCTCCACCTGAAATAAGCTGGACGTCGCTATGACTGAAATACTGTCGAAGCGACGGTAAACTTAAATAGTCAAGTCATGACTTTCAAAAACATTATTGTCTCATTTTCTTGTCTTATCTTTTTCCAGAAGAAAATGGAAAGCTGCAACGCTTGCGATCAAATGGCTTGCGATCAAATGTTTTACACTAAAGAATCATATACGAAATACAACATTTTTGTAATTTAAATTGATGATTGGAAGTAATATATCATTGTAATAATTCAAACTCGGCTCGACCTCCTAAGCTCCGCTCTACCCCTGTGCCCTCCACTTTTCCTTCTTTAAAAAATTTACAATGAAGAGCTAAAACTATGTTTTCAACCAAACAGTAAGCATCGCATCCTCGACAATAACTCCGCCGACCTTCGGTTAATACTTAGTGGTAGTTTTTCGGGATTTTAGCTAAAAAAATTGACGAAAATGTTCACAAGATCGTCAAAGTTGTCTCGCCAGCAAATTTGTAAACTCTAGCGCTTTCAAAATAGGAAGCTGCGCAATAATATTATGATATTCAAGCAGCTGAAACATTTCTTCGTTCGATGACATCCCCGAATTTTAATATATATCGTATAATAAAAAATAATATTGACAACACCTACCTTGCTGTGCAGATTTAAGCACTACTGCTATTTCCCGGAAGTTACTACCGCTCGTTTAACGCTGTTCTCTTTAAGGAGGTGGAGCGGGTGTTTGTAGGGCGTGTTTTTTAACATGAGTATTTTAATATAAATAGATATTTCTTTACAATCATGGTTAACCTTATTAGCTCACCTTAGCATGAAGTGCTAAAGCTGAGCTATTGTGGTCAGTATTTGTCCGTCCGGACGTCCGTCAACATTTTCTTGTGTACATTCTAGGATCTTCATTTCTTATTCTTCTTCAAACTCTATCAAATGTTTATATACAATGTTTATTTACATAATTTCCCGGCCAAGTTCGATTGTGGCTGTTTCTTGCCATTAAATCTGGAGTTATAGCCATTGAACAATGAAAATGCCAGATTACACCTTGTGTACACCATTGAACAATAAAAATGCCAGATTACACTTTGTGTACACTCTAGCATATTCATTTCTTAATCAATCTTCTTTAAACTTAATGAAACTGTTTATAGCCATAATCTCTTTGACTACTGTGATACATATTTGAGGATTCACTCTAGAGTGTCGAGGCCAAGGCAAGTTCAAAGGCCAATAACTCTGAAAGTATTTTACGCGATTTGAATGAAGTTTAACGGTATATGTTTTATTAAAGTAACGTTAAAACTGGGAAAGAATTCATATACAATATGGTACACCATTGATATCATGAAGTGGAAGAGATTATCAACACGAACAAACACATTAACTGAACATTAATTACCAATGCAATAATCGATAAAACTATTTCAATGTTTATTTATCCCTACCATGAAACGTATTTGTATGAACGAGCATGATATAAAAATCCTTCCTTATCAGGAATCTTCTCTAATTCGTCACGACGGTGTCCTGTATTTAGAGTCTCCACTGCACTTTGCTCAAGTGCTTTAAAGTTTGTAATATCTTATCGAAAAACAATTTGTTACGCACCTATGCATGTTACAAATTGTAGATGTTTCGACCTTTGAATTTATTAACAAAATAAATGACAAGCTGCTAGGCATGTATGACGTAATGGCATGACTGGTTGTGTATATCAGAGTGTAAAAAGCTTTCAAAACAAACTGTTTTATGCGTACACATC
>CM037778.1:42051639-42101639 GCA_021229015.1 Solen grandis | reverse complement strand
ACTTTAGTAAGGTATAATGTGTTAGGCATAATGACAAAAAACCTGGCATCTAAAGTGTTTTTCTAACATTTGACTAAGTGACCTACATTTTGATCCTACCTGAATTTGCACTCAACTGGGAAATCATGCAGTCATCATTCATATCAAGTTTAATGAAGACTGGGACAAAAATGTATGCCTCTAGAGTGTTCACAAGATTTTTCTAAAATTTGCTATGGTGACCTACTTTTTGACCCTATGTTGCCCATTTTGAATTCATCCGAGATTTGATGTAAACAAACATTCTGACCAAATTACATAAGGTTGGGCTAAAACTGTGGCCTCTAGAGTGTTCACAAAGTTTTCCCAAGCTTTGGCCTGGTGACCTAGATTTTGACACCACATGACCCAATTGCAAACTCATCCGAGATATCATGTAGACAAACATCCGTTACAAGTTTTTTTTTTTTTAAAGATTTGCCATGGTGACCTAGTTTTTGACCCCACATGAACCATTTTCGAACCCATCCATTATATCATGTAGACAAACATCCTGACCAAATCTATTGAAGATTGGGTCAAAACTGTGGCCTCTAGAGTGTTCATAAGCAATTGTTGACGACGGACGACGCACGACGGACAAAAGGCGACCACAAAAGCTTACCCTGAGCAAAAGTGCTCAGGTGAGCTAAAAATTACATATACATGGTAAATTTACTGAGACGACCCCTCGATTCTAAGAGCATGTGCTTGCATTTTAAACACGGCTTCATATCATTTTGCTGGTTTGTTTGGTTTAATGGGTCCTTTACCTTTGATTCTAAAAAGGGTTTTATTGATATTTATTAGCAGTATTGTTCTCCATACTTCAATATGTAATTTCGCGTTCGTGGAAACCAATCATTTTGGAGTATTTGAGACCCTCCACGAACGCGTTTTATATAAACAAATTCTGCTGAGGGTCTGTAAGAAGTGGTCAGTCTCTAGATTTGTCTTGAACAAACCCTGGAGGTTTGTGTGTTACTGGTCACAATGGGATCGCCTAAAACTTAAAGATGGTTGTCTGTATCGAGAGTGGTATGACCTCAAAGGACACTAAGTTACAGTTTGTCTGTCCTGAAATATGGAGAGAGGAAGTTTTACATTTCTAACACGATGACATTTGTTCAGGTCATCTAGGTATAAATAAGACCCTTGCTAGAGTTAAAAGTTCTAATGGGTTGGTTATAAGAATGATGTAATAACCAGATGTGAAAAGTGCAAAATACGTCAGGCACGGAAAATGCCTCAAACCCCCCCAAAAGCTCCACTAAAAATTATCGAAAGAGTGGCCCTTGATATAATAGGTCCATTACCTCAGACGGATATAGAATATACGTATATACTCGTATTGACCTATTACTTTACTGGGAACGAAAAAGCTGATCGCGCTGCGAAGGCAGCCTCCGATACGGATGAAGCTGATATTAATATCCCTTGTAAAGATTTTAAATCATCTGTTAATAAACTTATTCACTGCAAATGGCAAACTGTTTGGGATAATACTCAGTATAATAAACTGAGAACAATTCAACCATTTTTAGGACTTTGGAGTCCGGCTTCCCGCGCTGTACGTAGGGAAGAATGTGTTATTAATCGTTGTCGAATTGGTCACAGTCGTTTGACGTACTCTTATCTTTTAAATCGTGAGGTTCAACATTTCTGTATTCCTTGTCAGGAACCGTATACTATTAAACATATTTTAATTGACTGTGTAGATTTGAGTCTTATCAGGACGAATTATTTTAATGTAACTACTATGTTAGAGCTTTTCAATACCGTTTCTGTTGATGCTTTGATCGCTTTTATTAAAGAAATTGGTGTATATAACAAACTTTGATTTTTACATTCGTTGAATTATTGAACTTGTTTACATTTACCTGCTGTGCTGGGATCACCGTTTGAAATATTTTATTGTAATACATGATAAATATTGATGTATTTATATGATCGTTTAGACACTATATGATGTCTTTCGACTGTTGAGGTGTCTTTAAATCAATATTCTATTCTATTACTTTACTGGGTGGGCTGAAGACTTTCCTTTCAAATCTATTACAGCCAAAGATATAGCTGTAAGTTTAGTTGAAAGTTTCATTTGTAGATTTGGAGTACCTAGAGAAATTCATACTGATTAAGGCAGCCAATTTGAGTCTGGACTTTTTAGAGAACTATGTATTACTTGATACTGACAAAACGAAAACAACTCCATCCCACCCTCAGAGTGATGGAATAGTGCAGAGATGCAACAGACCCCTTGAGGATATGTAAAACAAATATGTAGATTCTTATCAGAGACATAGGGATCAATTACTCCCTTTACTTCTTACGGCATTTAGGTCTTCAAGTCATAAGAGTACATGCATGAGTCCAAACGTGATGTTAGGTAGAGAAATTGAGATGCCTGTTGACTTTATCCCTCCCAAAATCATCTGCAGCATACCAGTATAGGAAGGGATTATGTAAATGGCCTCCAAAAGCAGATGAACAAGTAAATAACCTGGCTCGAGACAATCTTATCAAGGCGGGTCAGAAACAAAAACGTTTGTTTGACAGCAGATTAAGCAAAAATCACTTTCAAACAGGAGACAGGGTATGGCTCAGGTCATATGTTAAGAAAGGACTGTCAAAGAAACGTTCTTTGAAATGGGAAGGTCCTTATCAAGTCATTTCAGAAATATCTGATATAACCTTTAAAATTCAGAAAAACTTTAGATCACGCCCCAGCATTGTTCATTCAATAGGCTAAAGAAATATTTAGGAAATTAGAGAAAATGTTTAATGAAAAATAATATGGGAATCAGAACCTATTAACATCATTAGAATATATGTACATCAATTATAATAATAAAAAAGTTACAAAATTTACAAGGTTGTTTTTTGTTTCAGAATTTTCCATTATGTATTGGAAAGACGCTATTGCCACCTATCCTTCCGGCTACATAGCCTGTGAAACCTTTGAATGTCTCCAATGTCCATCTCTTTTCCTGTTTCCAATGTGGAAAATCCTTTGAGAAACGCGATACGTTGAAGAGGCACTTCAGAGACAAACATTTAAAACGCCTTAAATGCGAGATTTGTTCCTTTACAACTCCTGCTGACAGGGAGAACCGTTTGGAGAATCGTATGCAAAAGAAACATTCATTCCCCATACCCAAGAAATGCAGCAACAATTTACAGATTTTAACCTTCCAGCACCAGACAACCAAGCAGTACCAAACCCAATCTGTATCTTTGTTGATTGTTCTAATCCTCCATTGGTATTGATTTCTGTTGACAAACACCTAAAAAGTGTGTGTGTTGTCTCTGGTTTGTCGACTGACCTGGAAAATTTATTAGATATGTCAAGGAATTAACTCCAAAATGAAAATGACTCCATTGAATACAGTACATTTCAAGTCACCTGTATAAGGAGTCCAGTAAGCTCAGTGATGGCTCTTTATGCAGAGCTTGCACTTATTATTATGAGGAACCATAAAATGAACCATGAAACATTTTTTTGAGCAAAGCTCAGGGTGAGCTATTGTGATCCCGTGAGTGTCCGTCGTGCGTGTTTTCGTCGTCAACAATTTAGTATTTACACTCTATCACCTTTATTTCTTAAGTCATCTTCAAACTTTAAGACAATGTTTATGACCAAAACGTCTCGATTAAGTTCGATTATGGCTGAGATTGGTCAATTAAGTCAGGAGTTATGCACCTTTTAATATTTAAAAAAATGCCAGATTTCACGTTGTTAACACTGCGTCTTCATCTTTTGAGCAATCATCTTAAAACTTTATGGCAATGCTTATGACCATAATGTCTCGATTGAGTTCGATTATGGCTGAGATCGGTCAATTACGTCAGGAGTTATGCCCCTTTTAATATAAAAAAAATGCCAGATTTCACTTGTTTACACTCTAGCATCTTCATCTTTCGATCAATCGTCTTCAAACTTTATGGCAATGCTTATGATCATAATGTTTCGAGGACAGAAGTTAAGCTCCTTTTAATGTAAAAAAATGCCAGATTTCACTTTGCTTACACTCTTGCATCTTCATCTTTTGAGCAATCTTCCTCAAACTTTATGACAATGTTTATGACCATGTCTTGATTGAGTTCGATTGTGGCTGAGATCGGTCAATTAGGTCAGGAGTTAATCCCATTTTAATACAAAAAATGCCAGATTTCACGTTGTTTACACTCTAGCATCTTCTTCTTTTGAGCAATCATCTTCAAACTTTATGGCAATGTTTATGACCATAATGTCTTGATTTAGTTCGATTATGGCTGACATCGGTCAATAAGGTCAAGAGTTAAGCCCCTTTCAATATTAAAAAAATGCCAGATTTCACTTTGTTTACACTCTAGCATCTTCATCTTTTGAGCAATAATCTTTAAACTTTATGGCAATGCTAATGACCATAATGTCTCGACTGAGTTTGATTAAAGCTGAGATCTGTTGATTAGGTTAGGAGTTTTGCCCCTTTTAATACAAAATGCCAGATTTCACTTTGATTACACTCTACCATCTTCATTTTTTAAACAATCTTTTTTAAACTTTAAGACAATGTTTATGCCCATAATCTCGCAATCGGGTTCAATTATAACTGATATTGACTATTTAATTTAGGAGTTATGCCCTTTTCACCATTAAAAAAGCCAGATTTCACTTTGTTTACAGTGACTAGCATCTTTAATTATTAAGCAATCATCTTTCTCAGATGAACGATCAAGGCCATCTTGGCCCTCTTGTTTGTTTAAAGATATTAACTTGTTTAAAGATATTCTAGGTCAATTTTTGGCAAACAGTATAGAAAATGCTATTGTTCTTTAAAAATAATCACTGACTAAAGTAAATTTTAAAATTTTTGGAATTTCAAGTTTAATCATTATTGTTTACATATGACTGATGTAATGAAGTTGACAACATTGTGTCATATTTTAAAATTTTTAAGTTTACAATGTTATGATGCTTTAAATTTAAAATTTAAAAATTTATTTGTATTAATGTTGAGAATTATTACAGGAAAGCCGTAACTGTTGATGTCTCAGTATTCTATGCAGAGCCTGCTGAAATGTACACAGCAAATGCAAATTAGATTGTGTGTTGCTGATATTAAGATATACAGTGATCATTATGACTGTTTAATTGTGGTTATTTCATCTGTTGATGATCAAATACAATGTATATGGTAACTTTCTTACCTTATGAGATATAGAGAATGCATGTTGTAAGCTATGTAGCTCAATATTATTGTCATAAGCATGTTAGAAGAAGAGGAAAATATTTAGCTTAATAAAAATATTTAAATTATTAAGTTATTACATGTTTTACTACTTTACTTATGACATGTCAGTTACTAATGTGTTATGTAATTATTGCTCATTGTTGATATTCTACTAATAGAAGTGTGACAATTGATGATGATGTGGAAGTTCATCAAATGAGAAAACTCCTGCATTAGGGAACAGCTTTGTCCGTTTTGTTACTGCATGTTTGTTAAGAGATGTGATTGAACGTCTCTTGCAGTTGAAGTATGCCATTATGTTGAGATGGCATATTTTTTCCACCCTATTTGTACAATAAAACATTTATTGTCTGTATGTTTTGAGGTACTCTTATTGTAGGAAGCTTGTGCAAGATCAATGATTTTTATGATTATATTTGTGCTTTAAAATGTTACTTAAAATAATCAAATATTTAAATGTATTGTAGGCAATTTAGTACGAACTTTTTTAAAGAAAGGGGGTATGGAGATGACCCTCGAATCTAAGAGCATGTGCTCGCATTTTGGACCATTTGATTAACAGATTATTCGAAAGAAAAAAAACACGGTGTCATACCATTTTGCTTGTTTGTTTGGTTTAATAGGTCCTTAAATTTTGATTCTAAAAGGGTTATTGATCAAATAAATTGTATATTGATATATATTAGCAGTACTGTTCTCTGCACTTCAATATATAGTTTCGAAGCATCTCTGTCTATCGGATATTAAACATTCGGTATACTTTGTACTTTTCGTTATAAGCTCTTTGTAGGGCTTTGGCCAATCGTGACGTTCCTTGTCAGACCGCGTTCGTGGAAACCAATCAAATTTTTTCAGACCCTCCACGAATGCGGTATATATAAACAAATTCTGCTGAGGGTCTGTTAAAAGTGGTCAGTCTCTAGATTGGTCTTGAGCGAACCTTGGCGGTTTGTGCGTCCTGGGCTATCGAATAGTAGTTTAGATAAGTTCATGAGACGTCATTAAAATATATACCTAGAATAGATCTAGCCGATTCTGAAATTTTTAATTAGATCTATTAAGGATCTTTGTTGTATACATGTAGACTAAACATTACACCAGATTACCCAGAATAATAGATCACCTTTGCCACTTCTTCCACTCACGTCTCACTGCCTTTATTTGCCTGTTTCGCAGTATGTCCATTATGTTTATATATATATGCTTTTATATAATTTTTATTTGTTTTACACCATTAAACCACGTTCAGTTAAACCGAATTTCTCTCTGTCGTTCTTTTCATTTGCCAAGCCTCGGTTCGATCGTTAGGGACGCAACAATACTCTAATATTCCGTGCACTACTTAATATTGAACAACTCACCTGTTAAAAATGACCATTGATCTTTTTTTGCCCTCTGTCCAGCATGAGTTTGTGTTTTCAGCAGAGAATGACCGGTGCGAACGCAGACAGCCTGCCGATATAGCGATTCCAGCAGAGATACCGCCGATATGGTTATGCACCGTGAGTGGGTCAAATTTACATAAGCTGTAATGTAAACAACATAGATGTAACTTTTTTGGTTTATTCTTCACACACTAATCACAAAGGTTATAAGCAGTCATGCAGTTTCTTCTGTAAACTGACTCACCATGCTAATGGTCCCGTCTGCTGGCCCGTCTTTATTGTTAGCATATGGATTTATGGTTATGAAATATTGAATGTACTGTAGTGTTCACAGTGTTAAATCATATATTTACTCAAGTGCAACAAGCTCGCATGTTCAAAGAACTTTTTTCACTGATAACCTTTTATTTGATCACATTTTTTTCCTTGAGAGGAAATGATCAGATAATACTATCAAGATGCTTTAAATCTCCTACTGACCGTTTCATAATTACTGGCAAAATATAGTGCAGTCCTCAATAAAAGTATCTTTTACTTTAGTTGTGCATTTCCACACACATCTTATTATTCACTCTCCGCAATGGTTGAGTGGTGTATGTTTGGTCTGTGTTTGATCAATGGCCGTGACATACCAAAGTCGTGAAAAAGATCCTGGTATAGCTCCTTTGCTTGGCGCTCAGCAAGGGTAGTTCCAGGACTGGTTTGCTCGGAATCAGGAAATTGTGACTCGGGTATGGTATCATGCCACATGTCTAAGGCTTGATACTGCTGTGTGGCAGCACTACATCAAATAACAATGACATATTCATGTATTGCCATAGTAAGGATGTTAAACGTCTAGCAAAACTGAGAGTACGTGTTGTGCAAGACAGTCCGACATAACCTGCAGTCATGGCAGGAAGCTCTTGACAAAGATCTGTTAGACTTGAAAACCAGCTGATGTAATGGTGGAAATGTAACATACCAGCTGGTAGGGGACAACTGGGACAAGAACATCATTCCTCTCTTACAAGACATCCCAGCAAAAGACACAGTCTGTTCATCTGTTTAATGTAATAGGAGTGGTAGACAGAATTGTGATCCCAAAGGCAGAGAGTGCATCTTTGAAAGCCGTAGAAAGTTTGTCACCAGTACATTCTATTCCTTTAGAGAAAGACCTTGGTTTGCTTCGTTAGGAACTGACATTCTTTATGACTGGATATGTAATTGAACACAATATTAACACAATTCCAAGTTGCTACATATTTTGTCTTCATTTCCAGTATTGACTGCAAAACATTTCATGTTTTTGTTTTATTTCATTAATGCTCCCTCAATTTTAAGCAAAAAGTTTTATAACGAAAAAATGCTGTAATTGCAACCGAAAGAATTTTTAAACCTCCAGATCCGGGTCCATTGACAACCTACGAAGCAAATACAGTATGCCCGGTGGTGATTCGCCGTGCAATGAACAGCATCCTTGATAATGTGTAACCTGGTCACCTATGGCACAGTTACAGCAACTATGCAGGGAAAAAAACTACTCAGGTAACCAAGAATAGGTAGGTTGTGGGTTTGTTTCCTGATCGCGACATATCGCGATATAAGATAAGAAATGATACTGGTAAAGCTTCATTGCTTGGCGCTCAGCATATCAGGTTAACAAGAATCAGATGAATTGCATGATTATGTCATTGCTTGTTCAGACTAATTGCATTACATAAAAATTTAGACTCTGCTGGTAATATGGGAGATGGTCATAGGGTTGTGAGAAGTTCAAAATATAAAACATATATATCAATATAACAAGGGGGGGGGGGGGGGGGGGGGAGAGAGAGAGAGAAATTGTAAAATTTCTTTGGATGAATTCTCAAAAGACACCAAAAATAAGACAACTAGCTTTCAAACTAAACCAAGCATTACTGAATATTCAAAAGCATACATGTATCCACACCTGATAAATACAATAAAGCATGTTAATGGTAATTGTGAACTTCAAAGCAGAAATGGCTTTCATAAACTTCCCTCATACAAAGAAAATGTTCAGAAAGTTGATCGATAATGATGCCTCCTTTGAAGCTTCCTTTGAATAAAAGGATCGAAAGTTGTTTAATTCCAATCAAAGAATCCTCACAGTTTAAAGTTGTCAGAAATGATCAGTAGACAAAAACCAGTTCTTCCTTTTAGAAGGTTAAGAAAGAAATATTTATAAACATTGTTTTGTAGTACTTGTTATGTTTGTTTAACAAAAAATCATTAAGTATCTGTCAAATCATAGTGTATTCATGTAACATGACTTGAAATTTGATGATCAACAAAAAGTGTTTTAAATAATAATTTTAAACAATTATTGTTTTCTTAGCAGATGCAAAGTAACAAATTTGACATTGAAGCTAACATAATACGCAAGGAGGTAGTATTGTTGCCAGATCGTGTACTTCAGTCAGATTGAGGGAACCAGTTCGCATATTCAGTTAGAGATAGCTGCGATATACTGCTCCGGTGTAAATACCCATTTCGCCTATGGTAAATCATAGCAGTTGGCGTGTAGGCCGACCAATAATCTGACGTATGGTAACGGTGAATATCATGCTTACACCGGTGGTTATCGCCTTCCATATATATAGATGTGCAAATTATATGCGCAACGCTTTGGCACTATAGCCGCAGACTTTTTATCATCTGTACTGTAAATTAAACATTTTGTGTTATTATTTCGTTAAGATTAACGTTTGACAATGTTTCGTTACCATGTAAAATGTCCAAAGCTACGAGGTCGTAAATAAGTGACGTCACATTCCGAAACGGAACGGTACAATGGGGGGGGGGGGGGACAAAAATAGTCTACTGCTCTAGTGCTAGTTGAACAACGAGACTTGGTACTTGTTAAACTTCTATGAAGTTACACTGTATATCAAAATACGATCAGAGGTAGACGAGATTTGGCGCAGACAAGATGTATTTAAGAGATATAACAAAGGTTCATAAATATTTTAAAACATTTCGATCGTGACCTGCCAACGATATGCGCAACTAAGTTTGGTATTGTTTAATCAAAATCCAACGAAAGATAGCCGAGAAATAGGACGGACAAACCTCGTCTACCGAAGGACCAACTGACGGACCAACAGAAGGACGTAACACCAATATATTTTTTATTATGCAATAGGCCCTTGCAGTTTTACAGTTATCATAAACAATACCAATATCCAAGATTTGACCATCTACTGGATTGTTCATTTTAATAGAAATGTTTGTTTTAGCCTCTGGGGTGAATTCTTTGTCAAAAATGATACCGACTTATTGCAGTTTCAGAAAGGAACTTAGAATGTTCATATAAGATTAATTTTGAGAAAATGTACAACTGGGAGTCTTTTGTTTAATGGAACAATTTCATATTAACATTTATGGTGAAATGCTGTGTATTAACCAGATATTCTACGAGCTTCATGGTGAAGAAAAAAGTTTGTTTGTTTTTTTTTGTTGGAAAATATGGCAGAGAATCGTATGGTGAACATTTGTAAAAATAAAATGTAATACTTGCACTTGGTTTCTGAGAAAATCTGAGATCTGAAATTATAAGGCCACAGACGGGTGTTTCATCTTTTTCGTTAAATAGTTGCGGATGATTGTCTTGTGACTGTCTTGTGAAAATTATTTTTTGTCAATAGTTGTCGTAACGACACGCATGTCCCCTTGGATATTCGATGGCCAAAAAAGGAAAACTTTAATATCACCAGAGATACATGTTTGCTGCAAATAGAAACCAGAATCAAGACGCTTAAATACTGTTTTGGACTTACCTGTGTGACCTTTAACCAAGTGACCCCAAAATTGATAGGGTCATCTACTAACTCATGAGTAAAGTCCCTATAAAATTTGAGAGAGGCTAGGCATTTAAGTTATTTTTACATTCAAGGTCACTGTGACCTTGGTTATTGACCAAGTAATATTTAAATTAATATCGCCTAGTGACCAATCACCATATATTAATCTGAGAAAGGTCCAGGTGTTATCACTTAAACATGATTTAAAAATTCAAGGTCACTGAGTAACATTTGACCTTATAATCCAAAAATCATTAGGAGACAACTATCAGTTATTACCAATTAACCTATCAAGTTTGGGGAATGTACTGTTAAGTTTAAGCGTTTTCAAGTTATCGATCGGAAACGGTATCAACATCAGTAGGGTTCATAATCTGGTCATGACCCAACATCCTATAGTTTGCGAAAATCATATAACATATTAACATACGAAAAAGGAGACAAGAAAAGTGTCCAGGGGGCTAAGATGCCCCCACCCTTCGCATTTTCGAAAACAAAGGCCAATACCCAGGAGCCCAAGTCACAAGTTAAAAGTCTGTAGCACAAATACTTTTAGAGTTATCTGTGTCCCAGATTTGGGATGGACGGACAAAGCCTCATTTTTTAGGGGGGCGGGGGTGCAACAAGGTGCACAAGTTCATGTCCTGAATAATATATTCATGAAGTTTCAAGTCTGAAGTACAAATACTTTTCAGAGTTTCGTGCGTCACAATCATATTTTTTTCAAAAGCAAATGCCCACAACTCAACTTCAACGGTATCAAGTCTGTAGTATAAATACTTTTCGAGTTATACGTGTCACAAAGTTCCGGGACGGACTGACCCACATTCGCTGCCTATGTGGTATCTCCCTTATGCGGTACCAACAGATTGTATTATGACGTGTAACATACGTACAGAGTAGTAAAAAAAATGACGTCAGCAGCCTTCCAAGTCGGCCATATTGATTGAATGTAAACATCGCTTTACGGGCTAGCTGTAATGTAAAATTAAACAAAGAAGGGGCCTTCGATTTTCTTTTTGGCTGCGCTCTGCGCTTCTTAGAAAAGCGCAGCCAAGGACCATCCAAAAATGCCGGTCCGTGGAAAATTATACCGACTGTAAAAAAATGGTACTGGCGAAGAACTGGTGTAGACATGTGAAAACTCAGTCACTTCAGATAGCTTTATCAGACATTTTTTGATATCAGACATTTGTTTCAAAATTCAGAAAATAATGATTTGTCATACATCATTTTAAAGGTTATTAACTGAGAAAAACAGAAATATAAGTAAAAAAAAACTGTAGAGTCAAGGGCAAAGGAAAAAATGTGGTCCGTAATTGTCATATTTTATTTTTGTTCTGCCAGTTTAACATGGTTATATGTATGTTGAAAATATGTCCAGTTTACACAATTTGACAAGCAACTTTGATATAAAATACACATATAATGCAATTTGAGTAAATTACGTCATTATACAAAGAAAAAAGAGGTAAAAAAACCGTCATGTACTTCAATGACTTAACACGATTTATGACTAGATTCTTTACCGGCTTTGATTTAAGCTTATAAAATGTTAAGTTTACACACAATTAGTTCTTTTATAATAACACATAGGATTCGCATTGAATGTCACAATAATCTCATCTCCCACAAAAATGTATCGTCAATGTACCTGTTTCGGTGACGACCCTGTTTCGGTGACCTTTTTATCTCACGTGCTATCTCTTATGTGAAGAGCTATGACGTCATCATTTTTTGTGTAAATACTGACCTACTTGAACGCTGTTTGTTTACAATACCAGACGATAAAAAATGCGTCAAAAACAAGTGAGTACACCAGTTTTCTTCCTCTGTTATGAATTTCTTGTTGTTTTACTATGACTTTTTTTCTTTTTTATCATTTACCGAGCCTTTTAAGAAAAATACATTTTTTTTCTTTTTCCAAATGGTAGAGGTTTATTTTCGATCTGAGCTGTCAAAATATACCTTAAAAATGACGTCACGATAAAGGGATTTTACTACAGGGTGTCTCAAAAGTTTCAATCTCACTACATTGCTGATAATTAAATTTCCAAAATTGTAAAATAAAAATATTAAATGTTTTTTCTTTTTTATTTTCAGGCGGCTCCTGTGAAAAGAAAGATTGTGAAGTCACAATACAGGATGTACTCACCATCAGCCATGACAAATGCCTACCTAGCTGTTAAGGAAAACAAATTATCAGTAAAAAGAGCTGCTCTAACATTCCAAGTACCGCAAACAACACTTCGACAAAGGGTTTTAGGTCGTGTCAATCCAGAATCAACATCTTCAGGTCAGCTTCACTTCTTTGTCAGGAAGAAGAGGCAGTTTTTGTTGAACATTTAAAATCTATGGCAACACTAGGATATGGGTATAGCATTTCAGAAGTGTTAACTATGGCATCCAATTATGCTGCTTTCTTGAAGAAACGTGAAGTGGACAACCCATTCAGTATCAGATGGTTTAAATCATTCATGAATAGATGGCCAGAACTTAATGTGACAAGGCCCCGGGCACTTGATAATTACAGAGCTAAAGCTGCATCACAAACACACACAGATGAATATTTTGAAAAGCTTGACAATGTCATGACAAAGTTCCATCTCAAGGATAAGCCACACTGCATCTATAATGTAGATGAGAAGGGATACAGACTGAGCATTCCCACCATTTATTGTCAGTGCCACTTCTTCAAAACCTTCTGCTGTAACATCTTCAAAGAGCACCATTCTTACAATTATTGGTTGCGGCAATGCTGTTGGAACTATGTTACCACCTTATTATGTTTTCAAAGGTCAGCGTTTAATGCCTGAACTCTTGCGTGGTGCTTTGCCTGGTGCAGCCGGCTCAGTTTCTGAAAGTGGTTGGGTAAATGCCAATGTCTTCTTAAATTACCTTCAATTCCACTTCATGAATAACATTCAGAGAGAAGACCCTAAACAGCCAGTTCTTCTCATATTTGATGGTCACAAATCTCACATCAACATACCAACCATAGAGTGGGCTAAATCCAATAACATTGAATTGTTTGTACTCCCAGCACATACCAGCCATTTATTGCAGCCACTTGACGTCTGCTGTTTTGGACCTTTGCAGAGGATTTACAACAGTGAATGTCACAAATATGTCAGGGCCAATCCCTATTCTGCAGTTTACAGGTATGATGTTGCCAGGCTTACTTCAACCCCTTTTAGCAAGGCACTATCATCAGAAAATTTGACATGTGCCTTTAGAAAAACTGGCATTTACCCACTGAATGCAGCTGCAATTTCAGCAACTCAGATTGCTCCATCTACAGCCTTTCAGGATCAGGGCATTTCATCAACCACTGCTACACTGACAAATACTTTTTTTGATGAACAATACAGAGTAATTGAAAAGAAACTGAAAACCTTCAGCAAAACAACGCAACACCCTAAGTAAAATCACCAGTGGTACCTCCATAACAGATCCTGAAACAGCTGAAAAAATCCATAAGCACCAACAAAGCCAAAAAAAATTAAAACCAGGACAATAAAAAAGTCAATGAAAAAATAATACCTTAAAAAAGCCAAAAAACCCCAATCCAAAAGCCTATAATCCGACAAAAAAAACAGATTCTGAAAAATGTTGCGTGTGTCACAGGTTTCAGCCTGAACAACTTGCAGAGTGTGTTTCACTTGTCTTTGTTAAATGGGCAGAATGCACACTTTGTGGTCATTGGACTCATCTTATCTACTGCTGCAAACAGCGAGTGGTTAGAAGGAATGATGACTTCTACTGCCCATGTCATATCAGTGAACATAGTGAAGAGTAAAAATAAACTTCAACACTCAGTATATATGTTTCATTATTTATTTAAAGTTAGTTTGACAGTTGACAGTTTAGTTATTGAATATAATATATATAAATGAAACAAAACTTTTGGGACACCCTGTACATTGGATAAAATTAGAGGGTCACCGAAACTGGTACTATGGATGGTTTCGGCTGCATTTGAGGTATGTCTGGCAGTTAACTGTTGTTTTAATGCTGTTTAAGGTATTGATATGTATTATTATTTTGAAACACAGCAAAAGGGATTGAATTATGCAATTGTGTGTATAATTAATAAATTTCCACAACATATAAAAAATTATACATGAAAGACCGTAAGGGTCACCGAAACTGGTACATCAACGATAAGCTCACAAGCAGTATTTTCAAAAGTATATACATTTTTATGGTTCTGCTTGATTAGTTTCTTGAACATTTTAAAGCAAACAAATACACTGTTTAAAAGATGCTCATTTCACACAATATAACACACATGTTGTTGAAATACACATGAGAGTTACACCTGAGTCAGTCTAGACAAGGATTTCCAAGTCTCCTTTGTTGTAGTCTTGGATGAGCTCGTAAGTATAAACGGCTCGGTAATTCTCAAATTGACTTTGTACCATTGGCAGAACCCTGGAACCTGAAACGAAACCATTAAAATGCCAGTTATAAGGAAGAAAGGTATACTGGCGTGCGAGTAGTATCCGTTAATTAGTAGTATCCGTGATTCGGTCGATTTTTCTATTTTATCGCTCTCTTTCGTGAAGTTATTTTTTGTATCACATAATATGCGTCATTTTAAGTCTGCAGACGAAGTTTTGTTTGACTGATTTTTAAGATGCCAGCATCATATAATGCAGATGACCTGCGGAATGCAGTGTCAGCTGTTAAGCAGAGACACCGTACAGTGTCTCAAGCATCAAGGGAATATGCTATACCAAGGCAAACCGTTAAAGACCATGTTGACAATCCGGACCTTAGCACCAAAAAAGGCCCAAATCCCCAGTCATCCGAGGAGAAGACAAGAGGATTTGTAAACTTTAGTTTACACATGGCGAGCAAGGGCTTCCCATTAACAAGGAAGATGGCCAGGGCCTATATAATGGAGATAGTAGCGAAATCTAGTAATTTCCTGTCATAGATTAGCGGCATAATAAAGTTACATTTGTATTGATAGATATACGAGTTTACATACTTTAAAAGGCCGAATAACAAATATTTCCAGCAATTACCAAAAAAAAAAAAAAAAAAAAAAAAAGTTTGATGAGTTCTGTTTCTAGGTGGTCGAGATTATATTATTTTCGGCTAGGTTTTTGGCTCTTTTTTTTCTTCAGAGAAGTCATATTTTAGGGGCGGGTCGCCATTTTTTTTATTGGGCAACATCGATCACTACATAAATTATATGATCATCTCTCCCTCTCTCTAAGACTACACTCACTAAAAACATACAATTATAATGCATATCATATTATACATTAAAAAACAACAACATTATTTCAGGAAAGCAGACATTGTTTTCGGCAAATGGTCCAAGTGATGAATGGTTTCGCATATTGGCTGACAAATTTCCGGAACTGGCATTTAACCCTTTCCCTCATATAGACTCATTTTGACGCACTCAATAGGTACCACATAAAGCCTGATCTGCAGAAAACCAAACTCAAACCTTACCAAATTTAATTGTAAAATCCTCATTTCCAGACCACAGAGGAGCAGCGAACAGCATAAAACCTGATGATCTGGTTTTATGCTATAAAAGAGGCCTTTTCATGGTATCCTCTATGAGGGAAAGGGTTAAGAAACCAGTGGTATGGAATAACGCAAGGCTTAGGGTTAGCAATGAAAAAATCGTGAACGATTTTTTCGACATGTGGACTAGGGTGATGACTGACTGTAACCTGATGGACAAACCTGCTCAGGTAAGCATAGAGGTATTCAAAACATGAATTGTATACATTATAATTGCCAAATATATTTACTATATATGTATGTCATTTATGTTAAAGGTGTTAAATTGTGACGAAACAGGATGGTCAGGCAAGGAGACATCCGTCACAAAAGTACTGGCCTCTAGAATTGGCCAAACTTACCAACAACAGGTAATGTTTATCATTCTCTTATTATTGCATAATATATATATGACAGACATTAAAAACATACATCAGAGATTTGTTATTTGTCAGGCCATGACTACTGACCACTTAACGGCGCATCTTTGTGTTTCTGTTGACGGGAAGTTCCTGCCGCCTCTCATGATATACAAGGGCGGTTTCCCACATCGAAGCTACAGAGATGGCATCCCAGGTATTGTACAACAAACGAGTATCTAATTAAATTCTTTATGCACAATACATGCTGCAAACTAAATTTATCAACGAAATCTTCCATACAATCCGTGTTCCATTGAATGGCTGATATGTTGGAACAAAACATGTTTAAATGTGACGGAAAAACTCTTCCTATGTTATATATTGAAAAAAAATAATGAGTTTCCTATTCCATACTATATTTTCTATCCATCCCTCAATTAAAAAAAACAAACAAACATCCGTGGTGCTACTAGTCATGATATAGATAGTTTAATTGTCATTTTTATGCGCTGTATATTTCGGTTCATGGCTGTTTGCGAGCACTGAATCTGGGTACAGCGAGTCAGGGCTCTTTCACGAATGGTTTAAAAAATGCTTTATTCCGAACTGTGGAAGAGCCCGTCCAGTAGTTTTGCTAATGGACAACCATGACAGCCATATATCGCTTGGCGTCATAGAGGCTGCAAGGGCAAACGATGTTGTATTGGTTGGGCTTCCTAGTCACACAACACATTTCTTGCAGCCTCTTGATGTCAACATCAACGGCCCTCTGAAAAAAGGCAATGCATTATTAATTTAAAATATTGAAAATATACACTCAAGTATAAACCCAGTATAATTTTTCATTTGAAATCAATTCCTAATTAAATATAATAAAATAATGGGATATCCGATTATAGAAAAAAATATGGCTGTTTTAGTAATTGAGATTCGATGTCAATAAATCATGCATCATTTGCTTTTCGGTGATTAAAAACTGAAACAAGGTTTTCCTTGTTACATCAAGTCTTTTATTTATTTCATAACGTACATGGTGCCTTATATCAATTAAGCTTTGCTTTTACATATGCTTTTTGTATGTAAGTGTAGAATGTTTCAAAACATTTTAACGCGGACACATTTTCAGAAGATTTTCGTCAATGCTATTCAATGAATTATCAATGATGTTATAGGTGCAAGCGCTGTCTCATGGCATTGAATTCACAAGACCAGGGACAAGCATTAGTAAAGCTCGTTTGCCCTTGGTCTTGTCCTATGCCTTGGATCAGACAGCACCCTCAACAATCAAAGGCGCCTTTGCAAAGGCAGGCATCATGCCAGTAAACAGGCACGCCATTGATGCGAGTCAACTTATCCCACAATCATTCGAGGCTAAATTGACAGCGGAGGCCCCATTAATAAGGGCATGCGAGTCATGCGGCCAATATGTTGGCCAGAATCCTCTCGTGACGCGAGGGGTAATCCCTGCGTCCTTAGCAGAGGTATTGGTCCTGCCTCCTGTGGAGGCTAAAGCTGTAAGGAAGATCAGCTCTAAATTAGTGAACAGCGGGAGGCTGATTTCAGGGGATGAGATGATGGCATCATTAAAGGTTTAACATTTCTAAACACATATTTTTTATGACGAGATACGAAATTAATATATTTTCACTATTCATATTTTTATGAGTGAGAGAAAATAGAACGTTTTAGATATATAAACACATTAAAACAAATATATGTTTTATAAGAGCATCGTCGTAAAATCGACAGAAATGCGATTATGCATGGTGCTTTAATTGATAAATATGCAAGTAATTTATTTCGATTCTTGAACGTATTACTTACGAATTTCAACTTAAAACTTACAACCTAATTCTCAGGAGAGAGGACAGCGAAAAGAAAAAGAAAGAAGAGCAAGAAGAGAGACTAAAGAGAAAAGAACAAAGGAAAGAAGAAAAAGCAAGAGAGGCTCATGAAAGAGAAATAAAGAAACAGAAACGAGAAAGTGAAAAGAAGAAAAATGAAGAAGAGCGTTTGTTAGAAAAACAAAAAAGGCAAAGTTTGGGAAACTTGCACCAAAAAAAATGCACTTGTGGAGTTTGTGGAGAGAGAGGGCGAATAAATGATGAAGAGAATGGAGTGATGTGGTATGGATGTGACAGTGAGATGTGCAAGAGTGGGAGTGGATGGTTTCATGGGGAGTGTTTGAGTGAGAGAAAGCGTGAAATGTTTGACAGGCAAGAGGAATGGTTATGCCCTTGGAAAGTGAAAGACCTACAAGATTTGAGTTAAATTGGTGTTATTTACAGGCTGAGAGAAGAATGAAGAACTTTTGAAAACATGTTCACAAAATTCATATCTAGAATTTTTTGTTCGTCTTTCTTTTCTTTTTTTTTTTTTTTTTTCTTTTTTTTTTAGCTAAATCTGTTTATAGTTCTGGATGTATATTTGATAAAAAATATGTCAAACATTAAATGTTGAAAACAGGACCAAATGCTTTGTTTATTTAGACGATTTTACAACAATGATCCATGCCTGGCTTTCATACTAGATCAGCAACCATAGAAAATTATGTTATTTAAATCAAAGAAATAAGATATATATTAAAGTACGTTCAAGTGTTTGAACTGTAGGTCTACATACGTGTTTACACAAAATAAGAAAAAAATAGGATTTAAATTATAATTTAAACAGATATCCGCGCTTTAGACACTACTCGCTAAAATAGTCACTTACCTTTATTGCTTCGCGTAGGGCGCATAAATTACCATTTATATCACCAAATCAAGAACATATTTTTATGTAAACTGGATAAGTATGGAAAGCAGTTGTGCTAAAATAATTATGGAATGATTAAACTAAAATATATCCATTACTTACCTCTATAACAGCATAAAACGCACGGATCACGGATACTGCTTCTGTCACGTGTCATTCTGTACCGAATCATAACCCCACCCCACTTTGAGCACCTTAATTTCTACACACGAATGACGTAATCAGTGGATTGTTTACACGAAAGATGAGTATTGAACCAACCTGGGTTACTCTGTAAACCTTTAATTTTTAGTTCTCGTTATTCTCGTTAATGAATGAAAAATCGTAAAAAAGCATGAAAAAATCACGGATACTACTCGCACGCCAGTATTTTACTTTTATCAGATAAAACAAATTAATTCTTTGTTTATTGAGTCAAATGTCCCACTGACAGTTTTTCAGTCATTTGGAGACGATGTCTCCTTGAGACAGATATAGTGCTACCACACTGCAGTATCATGCCGTAGACATGTGGCATGATTCCTCACCCAGACACATTATCCTGAAACCAGGCCAACCAGTCCTGGAACTACCCTTATATGCTGAGCGCCAAGCAAGGGAGCTATACCAGTATCATTTTTACGACTTGGGTATGACGCTGTTGGGGATCGAACCCACGACCTCCCACTCCGGAGGCAGACGCTCTAACCACATTGCCACCAGGGACGGTAAATTAAAATTTTTCTTGGTTACAATACATAATTGAATACTGTAATATTGTCAATACAAATTCTTAAGATGCTGAAGCCTGAAAAACTGGTAAGTACATGAACTTTATTTCAAATGTGTTAGAACTATAAAGAAAAATATCTCATTCAGTATAATAACCGTGAGCACTAATCAAATAATAAAAACTGTACATATTTAAAACATTTAGAAAATTAACATAAGAACTATAAATAAAGGTGATA
The DNA here is from genome assembly GCA_021229015.1 of Solen grandis. Lineage (NCBI taxonomy): Eukaryota > Metazoa > Mollusca > Bivalvia > Adapedonta > Solenidae > Solen > Solen grandis. The sequence goes on along the minus strand of CM037778.1, from coordinate 42,081,598 downwards.
TATAACGATATTGTGATGAAATCAAATAACTTACATCAGCAGTGGTTTAAACAATAAACGTTTGTTTATTGGGTTTAACGTCCCGCCGACAGTATTTCAGTCATTTGGAGACGGTGTCTACTTGAGACAGATATAGTGCTGCCACACTGCATTATCACATGATACCACACCCAGTCACATTATCCTGACACTGGGTCAACCAGTCCTGGAACTACCGATACAGACTGAGCGCCAATCAAGGGAGCTATACCGGTACCATTTTTAATGACTTTGGTATGTTGCAGCCGGGGATCGAACCCACGACCTCCCGCTCCGGAGACAGACGCTTTAACCACATGCCCACCGGGGACGGTCAATAAACATGTAAAAACTGGAAAACAATCTTGTATCAGTAAACTGTAAAAAATATGTTGTTTTTAGGAACTGATACAGTCTTTTGACGCTTTAATGGAGAAACATTGGCCTTTGTCCCCCCCGCCCCCCACCCTCCCTTCTAGAAAATCACCAAAATGGACTTGGACTGATTCTAAAATTGCTGGAAGCAGTATTCCTAAAACTGAAATAACCAGTTCATCATGTTCCCAGGGCTTAACAAGTTTCTTAAAGATACAACTTTGTTGCAATGACTCTTTATCAGCAAAGACAGTACAAGTTTACCTTCTACAAAACCTTGTGGTTTCTGTGAGGCATTGAAAATGAAAGAAATGATTTCAGTATAATACTGGGCAAATCAATTATATGGATGTCATTATCTTCCAGAAATACCCAAAGTGGCATAGTTACCAGGTGAGAAATCAGCCCAAGTGCCTTGACCCCAGCAACATACTCTGGTTTACATATATCATGGTAATCCATTTGAACAGTCAGCGTTTAAAAATTCTGTTATCTTTCACACAGAAAAAAAACACAAGCTGCATTAGAAAAAAAATATTGAAACGGCTACCATGAAACCGTTTGATTGGATGCTAAGCAAGTTGTTTTCTTTCAAGAAATCCTAACATAAACATTAAAACTTCCATATACACCAGACATTTCATCCCCGCCACATGAAAATGCCTTACTAGCTGTTCTGACCAAGCGTGTAGCACCAGCCTCAGTAGATTTCTTGAAATGAGGGTCTGATATAGGAGGCTCTCCATCAAAAAGAGCCTGTTCAGCAAGCTTAACAGAAGTATTGACAGCTGTAGCTATGTGTACAAGGGCATGAAGGCCACAAAAAAATTATTCAACTTGCTCACTGCTATCTGCTCTGCATAGGACATTTCAAACCAAGCATTTCCAAGTTCTTCAGAAACAATAAGTTTTCTGTACTATTCCAATAGAGTGTTAAATTTCTTTTGCGTTGCTGCACGTCAGACATGGTAGATACAGTTTTAACCAAAATGTGTTTGCTTACTGGATGAACAGTTTTTTCACTAACAGAATCAACATCTGATAAAATATTTTGCCTGACTTAGTAAACATCTGCCTTAATCCGAGAACAAAAAGCTGACCCTCTTCATCACGAATGTGAAAACCTTCATTTTTTTTTACCCAATTTTGAGGTTTCATCACTCAAGAGACACATATTAGTATTTTGAGATAACACATCTGCCATTTGTTTCTGTGAAAGAATCAACCTTTGAATGTTCATGTTGTTAACAGTTGACAAAGATGGAAGTCTATTAGGCTTTAAGTTCACAAAGTTTAGAACAGTTTCAATAACAGGAGAACCTTTGCTTGTTGTTACATTTAGACCTAGCAAAACATAAATACATTGTTGGGTTTCTTTAGTATAAACCTTGCTAACTTCGTCATAAATTGTAACCGTGGGGTCAGTCTCAAGAAGGGACAAAGATAATCATTGGATTCTTGAGTTTCATTAAAAGTTGTTTTTTTTCAATTCCTCTGAGGTGACCTGTTTTTCCTGCACTGTTTCCTGTAACTCATTCACTGTATTTTCAGGGGATTTTACTTTTTCCCCGAGTTTTTCATTTTGGGCCTGACTTTAAGACTGAGAAGACCTTGCTCTTTTCTATTTTTGTAGTAACAAGCCTTTTTAAATGTGAGACTTTTTTTTTCAAATCAATTTTCCCCCTAAGTACAGTGTTATAACGAGAAAATCTAGTTTGCCATTTTCAATTTCCTCTTTAATTCCTGATTTTCTGAACAAACAGTATCAAACTTCTCCTGCAGCTCTTTGAAATCAGAAGCTAAATACATTGTAACAGATGAAGCTGTTTCTGGGGCCATGACCTGGACTACTGGATCAGGTTTTGAATTTTTAACAAAGTCTTTACTTTTAGGAAAGATATGGCTCATTAATAGACTGGTACTTATTTATAATATTACCTAAAGACTTTGATAGTGCCTATTCATTACAGTCTTTATCTAAATCTTTCAAAAGGGGGAGACACTCAGCCCTGCCTTTACTAATAAACACATCTATAATGTTACAGTATGAGTAATATTACCATTAATTTATCAAAGTTACAATAGTTTGACAGGAAACTTCATTACTCCCAGCATACGAGACATTAAGGCCATACAAAATGCGATCATAATTAAGTGAAAGTAGAAAAACCGGTGTGATGGTTTGAACACTTTGACAGGATTTAAACAAAACACATTTCAGATATGTCTGTGTTGTACACTCAGTAAGTGTGCCTGGAGAAAGTTGCTCATCAGCCATGGTTGCGCAGTAAAAATATGAACATTTTTCTACGAGATCATCATTTTCATAATTTGTAACTTAATGTCTTCAAATGGTTCAATTTGACATTCCACTGAAGTGTAATATTCATAGTCTTGGCTAGATAAGCTAACATTTAATGAATCATAGTCACTGCTGGAAAAAGATTGGGAATTAGCATACTCAGGCTGATTATCAAGCTGTTCTTGTCCGGCTTGTTTGGAGTCTCATCAGGAAGTGACAAAGAACCACTGGACTCTTCACTAGCCGTTTGAACCTGTGTATGAGTTTTTGTTGGAGTCTCACCAGAAAGTGACAAAGAGTCAAATAAGTCAGTGGAGTCTGTACTGACCGTTTGTAGCTGTGTATGAATGTCAAAAAGTGATGGAGAGTCTAAAGTTAAGTAAGAGTCTGTACTGGCAGCTGCTTGAGTTTCATCCGGAAGTGACAAAGTCAAAGGGCTTAAACTTAGACCTGTAGGTTTACTTGTTGTTACTTGTGTTGGTTCTTCCTCACAATACTGGTGTGAGGTTTTTTGCTGAAATAAAATTCTTGGTATTGTTTAATGTGCAAAAATTAGTCCATTACCACACATTCCATAGTTACAGAAAAATCACAGTTTCTAAGTTTATAAAGTAAAATTCCCCCAGTCTGAATGTTGAGCCCGAAAGGTAACCTTTATGAAAGACATCAACCTTTGATCTGTGGGCCCTGGTATTGGGTGCGACACATTGCCTTACTGTGTTGAACACTTTTTTTAAGTTATTTTAAAATCCTTCAATGCATTAGGAAGATACAACCTGAACACAAATATCTAGACGGTCACACTAGCAGACAAAAGGGCAGACACCGAACCATGGCTGACTGTAAAGCTCACTCTTTTATACTAAAACATAATTTGTTGGCCCTTGGGGTATAAAAAAAATTTTTTTTTGCATATATACTACTCAATGTTTCCTAAGCACCAAAATTCACGTAGCATTGTGCAATTGCATGTGCCAAAGTTGTCTCGAAATGGCCATAACTTCTGTAATTAACGTCCATATGGCTTGAAACTTCACAACCACCCTTTCCATACCCAAACCTTTGATTTAATATAAAAATCCAAAAATTTAAAATCTCAATTTTGAGATTTAAAAAACAACAACACATTTTAATTAAAAAAACTATAAAAATAACTTTATACATAACGAGGGGTGAATGCGAAAAGGTTCTAAGTGCATTTTGTAAAACTTTTCAGGAGAAGGTTTAAACTTATTTATTTTGTCAATTCAAGGTTTACAATAAAAACCTCTGAAATTTAAATGAATAATCACTAATACAATGAATTATCACTAATACTTTTCAAATATAGTTAAATCTTGGATCAAGATTAACACACATTAAAAAATTAGCAAAAATGTTACTTAGAACTTTGTCGCGCTGAAAATGCATTTGTTTTATCGACTTATGTAAATGCGAAAAAGGTCTAAGTAACATGTTTTTAAAACAAGTCTCCCTAAAAAGTTCATGATTCACCTATTTCTACATCTGTATTTTGTTAATTTTAACTACAATCTTCAATTACCTAATAACGTGAGAAATGAAATCACTTAGAACTTTTTCGCAGTAAATGATATACGGTTTTTGGCAATGATATACAGTTTCTGGCTGAAATAAATCACTTGCAACTTTTTCACAGTAGAATTCTGTACAGTTTCTTTAAAACTGATAATCAGATTAGGTTACTTTGTTTCCCAAAATTTAATACTTTCAGAATTGTTTATATTTATGTGAAGAAAAAAAAACAACATTTTCTGGGTCATGCAATTTTTTCTATGCCATTTTTATATATTTTTGCGAAATATTCCTGCTAACATGAGAAGGAATTATTTTTATATACTTACCAGAAAAAATAACCTTAATTATTTTCATTAGTTTTAAATACATTTAGTACATAGTAAGAAATGCAGAATTTATTCTGCATCATTTCAACCTAAATGCTACCACCAAGACTTAATCATTCTGTAATAAAGATAAAAACAATCAAGACTTGAATCAGTAACTAATAGTTTATTTGATACATTTAACATTTGACACAATTCATCCATTATTTTCATGAATACAAGAAAAACATTGTACTTGGGGCTGTCATGTTTACAATTGTCTTTTAAAAAGTAAATCTTAAAGTTCATCCAAATACTCAGACATGCAACATTATATTATTTGTTTTATTCCTAATACTTTCCAATTTGTTTAAAGTGTTTTTATATGGTCATGGCATTGTTGCATGCTTATTGTATTCTTGCATACCACCAGGACCGGTATACATGACAGCAATATAAGCTTACAGTTGTACTTTAAGTCACATCAAATTTTGTATTTTCTGTAATATTGAGCAAAAAGGCTGATTATAAGAAAACTTTCAGTCACACATTATTTTTGAATCTGCTTCTTCTACCCTTACAGCAATATAAATGTGAAAAAAATAGGATACAAAAATAGTGCAAAGGAAAAGCAACTTCAGTTGTTTCAATTTTTCATTCATTGGGGTGATGCTCATAATTATGTTTGTATGAAGAGCCTATGCTTTTCAGCTTAAATGCTCATGAATGGTCAGTGATACAGGAAAGTTGTACCAATGCACAGTTCAGAACTTCAGAACTGTTGGGAACATTTATAATTTATGAAACTGAACATATTACTGCAAAAGTTTTGTCGGTTGTTTTTGGTTTAATAATCAGCAAACATGCATAACATAGAAATAACAGAAAAATCTCAAAAACAAAACTGCCAGATACTTGTGAAAGTAGATAAAGTCAGGCACTTACAAATTGAGGTATCCAATATTTTTACTTATCAAAGAAACTTTTACATTATTAACCTGTACTTTAATCCTGTATACATGGTTTTAATGGTATATACCAGTAGAAATTGGTATATACCAGTAGAAATACATAATTATATAATTATAATGCACCGCCATAATGTATCTGATTAGCAAAAACCCATAAATATAAAAACAAATGAAACAAATTCAATAAGAAATGGTTTAAGCTGATTTTCTAGTACAGCATGCTTATTTTCAGCTATTACCGGTAACATCTACATGTTGACTTGACTTGACTATTTGGTGGGCTTACCATCGCTTAACAACAGTATTTCAGTCATACAGCGACGTCCAGCTAATTACAGGTGGAGGTAGACCCCGAATGTACGGGTGGCTTCCCGGTAGAACCACCGACCAACTGCAAGCTAGCTGGAAGGCTTCCTCAAATGAAAATCTGAATGACCCTGCCGGGATTCGAACCCACGCGGTATCTACATGTTGATATGAATTTAAATATTTATTCACATATCAGTAATATGAAAACTGTGTAGCAGCATTTTAAGCCCAGTATTAATAATAGATTTAAATAGTTATAACAAACAACTATCAACTTCTAGTCAATGGTTATGAATATTCTGCTGTAATAAAGATAACCTTTTTTTTTATAAACCAGTATGATCGTATCTAGTTGGATAATTGAACCAATCTTGAAATAATTTTCAAAGAGATAATCTTCAAAGAGGATTACTGACACATAGGCAAAATACCCATATGAATGACTTCAAACCAAGTCTGACATCCGCAAAAAATGAACATAATACTGGCAAGAAAAATTCTTTTTACAGTATATAGTTACTTTATTGCACTTTCACATACTTTGCTCAAAGTTACTTTCATGTGGCAGAAGAGCAAAAAATGCATGGTTTGGGCGAGGGATCATGTCATTCAGACATAAAGATACCAAGTCTTCATACTTGTCACGGCTTAATTTGATGTAATCATACCTGAGCTGTTTCAAAGTTACATTCTTTAGATTGAGTATGGCATCACTTGTTCCCCGGACTCGAGTGGCAACAAATTCCTCACTGTCATAGTCATACTTGTAAAAGTACTTATTTGGCTCATCAGATTCCAGTTTAATAATTCTTACCTCACTAATGTAAACCTTTTCACGCATCTCATTCAGATCAAAGTTTTTCAAAGATTGACAGTTCTTTAAAGTAAAAAAAAAATCTGACATCGACATCTGAGTAACTTTGTAGGGATTCTTATGTCTTGCTGACTGGATGACAGTTGCCCACTGAGGAGTACAGATGGCAATGTGTCTTGAAAAAGTCTCAATTGCAGCATGCACACTGTCATTTTCATTGAAAGTGTGCCCCTTTTCCAAATACTTATGAGTTATTGAGTTTAAGTTGAACTTTTGTAAACAGTACCAGAGCATGCATATGTAAAATCTATTTTTGTTCTGGGAGAAACAATCTGAATAAAAGATGAAATTTTTACAACCCAATTTACTCCTTTCAGCAATAAAATGATAAACGCAAGAGGCAATTTCACATGCCCCACGACTAGCAACAGTCTCATTCCAAATAAAGGAGTGGACATCCTTGTTCTCTAGATTGTATATAGTGAAATTGTATGTATTCAGACGTCTTTTATAATAAAAGGAAGAAACAAACCCTTTTGGTGTTAAGACCTCCTCCAAGTCAAAGCAAGCTACTGTGGAAGTACTCTGGTTCAATTTGGCCATTTTTTGTCGTCTTTTTTATTTTCCCTTGCTCTCATACCATTTCTACAATGATTTTTGTGATCTTGCTCCAGTTTAAGTTTATTATCTACTGATGCTTGCCTGTGTGTTGTACAAAGATCGCATTGATCTTTTGTTGGTCTATGAAAAATATATTAAATTCTGTATTGAAAATTTTTCTGTATGTATGTAACTTTACCTTTCCGTAACCATGACTCTGGCAGAAATCTACATACAGACTGTACATTTTCTATAGTTTAAATTTTTTTATTTTACGTCGATTGGGAAACAAGTTCTTACAACTTATATTAATCCCTCTCGACGGTTCCTGGACTGGACCAGTACTTTGCGCCTGGGAAGGTCATGAATAATTCTTGCCTCCAACGGGGTTCGAACCCACAACCTTCGGATCCGTAATCGAATACGTAACCACTAGACCACGGAGCCCTCAAACATTTTCTTTAGATTCAAGGATGGATCTAAGTACTTCCTCAGACTATCTCTACTGCAATAGTGGGAATCAACTGTCGGAAAGGACTGTGTTCACGGACTATACTCAACCTGTCTTCAGTAGTCTTGTTAGGTCTACAAACCTCTGATAGACCTCTCCCATCTCTGTATGATACTCAAGGAATTTGAGATTTCGAGTGAACATTTTCAATAACCTTTTGAAAAATGTCGATTGTATTCAAGAAAAAACACTTGCCGACACGACATGATTCACCAGAACCAATGATAGGCAGGAACAATTTGTAAGAATACTTACGGGCTGAACTGAAACAAACACGAGCTTTAACAGACTTACATGAAAATTTAAGCAGGGACTGTCTTTGCTTTGAAGAACAACCAAGTTGCCAATACATATGGAAAATGTTTTCTATTTCACCATTAGGAAATTCCTAGTATCAATGTGTTATCAATGATGAATGATAGAAATTTGATAGATGCATTTAGAGAAATACACGGAGATACAAAAAAATATACTTGGAGAAGGTTTTCACCATTTCAGCAGGGACGATTAGATTTCTTCTTAATAACTGATAATTTAAAAGATTACTTAAAAAACTGTGATATTGATATTAGTTATAAGTCTGATCACTCTATGGTGTTTTTGGATATGTCATTTTCGACTTTTAAACATGGGAAGGGGTTATGGAAATTCAACAACACACTATTAAATGATATTGATTATATAAACTGTATAAATAAAAAAATTGATGATATTATATTACAATATTGTGTACCTATATATTCATTAGAACATGTACTCAATATAGACAGATCCAATGTACATTTTATTATTGATGATCAATTATTCCTAGAAACACTGTTAATGGAAATTAGAGGCAAAACTATTGCTTATTCAAGTTATAAAGTAAAGGAAAAAAATAAATATTCAGTAAAATTAGAAGCAGAGATTTTAGAATTAGAATCTAACTTGACAAATGAAAATAAAGAAAGGTTAATATTTTTACAAAATGAGTTAACAGAGTTAAGAATTGGATAGAAAATGGGGAAAAAGTTCAAATATTTCTGTAACTTAGAAAAACAACATATTTCTAGCAAGTCTATTCCTTATATTGAAAAAGAAGATGGTAAAAACATTTATAACCAGAATGACATATTAGAAGAAACGTCAGTTTTTTACAAATCATTATTTAGTAAAAGAAACATAACTCAAGATTTTGATCTTGAAAGGGAGTTAAATCATTGTACTGTCAACAAATTAAAACTTGATCAAGTTAATAATCTAGAAGGATTGTTAAATTATACAGAAGTAACTAATACTTTAAAAAACATGAAGAATGACAAAAGTCCTGGCTGTGATGGTTTTACTAGTAATTTTTATAAAGTTTTTTGGAATAAAATAGGAAAATTTGTTGTTAGAGCATTAAACCATGCTTTTGTTTCAAACTCTTTTTCTAGGAATATAAAATTGGGTTCTATTACATGTATACCAAAAGAAAATAAACCAAAACAGTTTCTAAAAAACTGGCGACCTATTACCTTGTTAAACGTGTTGTACAAATTAGCTTCAGGTAGTATAGCAAATAGATTGAAAAAAGTTTTAAATTCCTTGATATCAAATGATCAAACAGGTTTTATAAAAGATAGATTTATAGGAGAAAATACAAGACTAATTTATGATATAATGAAATACTGTGAAGACCATAACATGCCTGGTTTAGTGATGCTTATTGATTTTGAAAAAGCATTTGATTCTTTATCATTTAATTTCATTGAGAAAACCCTATCTTTTTTCAATTTTGGTGAAATGTTTACAAAATGGGTACATTTGTTTTTATATGATACCGAAGTATGTGTACAACTAAATGGTTTTTTATCAGATTTTTTTACTATAGAGAGAGGCTGTAGACAAGGGGACCCTATTTCGGCATATATTTTTATACTGTGTGCAGAGATTTTATCAATCAAAATAAAAAACTCAAATGGTATTAGAGGGATAAAAATCAAAGGGGAAGAATATATTATGTCACAATTTGCTGACGATACATCATTATTTCTAGACGGTTCAGACGAATCCTTGAATACAGTTTTAGATGTTTTAAGATATTTTTCAATTATATCTGGATTAAATGTCAATTTTGATAAAACAAAAGTCATTTGGATAGGTTCTTTAAAGTATAGTACGAGATCTATTAAAACAAGATGGAAACTTTCATGGGGGGAAACTCAGTTTAAATTACTAGGGATATATTTTGATGTGGATCTAAACAAAATACAGCAATTAAATTATCAAAGGCAGGAAGAAAAAATGAAGAAAATTATTTCTTATTGGAATAGAAGGAAACTTACACCGCTAGGAAAAATTACTGTTGTAAAATCTTTACTTGTGCCACTACTTACAAATCTTTTCATTAGTTTACCCTCTCCAACAAAAACATTTATGAAATATCTCAGTGATATGTTAAACAAATTTGTATGGGATGGTAAAACAAAAATAAAGAATTCAGTTTTTATTAAAGATTATAATGAAGGTGGTTTGAGAATGATTGATATAGAGAAATATGAAATTAGTATGAAAATAAAATGGTTTAAAAGTATGATATGTAATAGTAATAGTAAATGTTATAAACTTGTAGAATGTTTGTTTGATGCGAGTAAAATATTTAACACTGGAAAACATTTTTGTGTTCATGTTATAAAATCTATCAAAAATAAATTTTGGATTGATGTCCTCAAATCATATATATTGTATATTGATAAGTTCAAAATTGAAAATTTTGATCAATTGTTAAATATGCCATTGTTTTATAATGAAAGTTTTATGATAAATTCAAATTATATTTATATGCCTGATTTATATGAAAAAGGGCTTCGATATGTTAAGGATATTATGAACAATAATGGTGATTTTGAAGATGTAACACATATAGAAAATATAATTGGCAAAAAAATAAATTACTTGAAATTTTTTGGTCTTATAAATGTTGTGAAAAAATTTGTAACTAAGTTTAAATTAATGAAAAAAAGTAACATACATTTAACCTGTCATAATCCTTGTCTAAATTGTTATATGCATCCAATACTAACTAGAGCGGATGAAAATAAGTATATATATAATATTTTAATAAAAAACAATGAAATTCCCACAAAAAAAAAAAATTAAATTAATTGGAATATTCATACAGAAACGTTTACAAATGTACGAAAGATACTTATTTACAATGGCTACAAACGAGAATAGTTCACAGAATTTTTCCAACTAATTCACTGCTTTTTAAAATGAACATTGTTAATAGTAATTTATGTACATTTTGTAAAGTTTGCGAGGAAACTATAATTCATCTTTTTTATGATTGTGAAAAAATAAAGCCTTTAATAAGATTTGTGAGTAACTTAAGTAAGAAAGTAGATCCAGAAATCATAATAAATAGTAAAAATATTATATTAGGTTTATGTGATAGTGATTGTAAATTTGATACTATAAGTTTAGAAATGAAAAAATATATTTTTTGGTGCAAGAAGAAAGAAATAATTCCTTCCATTTTAGGTTTTAAAAAGAACTTAAGATTGTCTTGGGATATTTTTAAATTAACAGAAGTAAATAAAAAAGAAAGTGACAAATGGGCAATTGTTAGGTATTGTGTGCAGGAAGATTAACCTACATTTATAAATTAATAGAACACTCAGGGGATTGTCTGTAGATATTTCTTTTTTTTTTCTTTTTCCTATTCTTCAAGAATATTTTTTAACCTTTACTGACCCTAAACTTAATCTGTATAAAGAAAATTGTATTTCTAGTGGTTTTTATATGATGAAAATTATATGATTATATGTTAAATTTATATATGTAGATATATGCAGTTTGATATTGTAAGGTGGTGAGTAGGATGGTTCCCCGACCTACTTCCATCAGAAGACGGGGATAATAAAGGTTAAAAAAAAAAAAAAAAAAAGGAAATTCCTAGTACATTTATACCTGCACTTTTCTCCACAAGGTGGCTTCAATACTCGTTCTCTCCTTATCTTGCCATATTTATCATGATAGCTTTAACCCTCATTTTTAAGCCTTTTGGCAATGTTTCCTTCATTTCTGATTCGCCGTCTTACTCGTGCAACATTTTCATCTTTTTCTCCCACCTCGGCCATCTTTTGTTTATCTGACAGACTATTATTCTTTTCAGTTATGATACTTACACTTCCCTCCCTTTGAGAACGAGATTTAGTACTGTACTGTTGACTTTTTTTAGCAACAAAGCTCAGTGGCATGTTATCTTCTAAATCATTGTCAGATACAGTATAATCAATCATATCACTATCTCAATCTTGGAATGTATTCAGTTCTATTGACTGCAGAAATACTGCAGAATTTTCAAGATCATTGATTACGTTATCTAGTTCATTTCGCTCAGGTCAGGCATGATGCTGCCTATACTAAACAAAACAGAACTGTTACCTCCACAGCTAGCATTAATACCATAGCCAAACAGCATATTATGATCATCACTTGCTGAGCATGCTTCTTTCTGTTAAGACTGACTACTACTCATAGTAGCTACAGCTTCCTGCTGGGTTTTGCTAACCCTGTGAACAAACACCTCTGGCCCTACCTTCCTATAATTATCTGAATAATTTTCATCTAGTTCTGGTCTTTTTCTGGCACCACTAACATTATCTCTAGTTTCTGAAACCTCCATTTCAGAGTACACAAAACTACTGAAATTCAACTCTGACTGTACCTGCTTATGACAACTAATACCATATTATGTTTGGTGTGTCAACATACCATCCATCTTTTTAGGAAGATCTTCAACTACATCAGTACTCACCTTAAAATGATCACCAGTCTCCGTAGCTAACTTTGTCATCTCAGTTTCACCCTCAAAAACAGCATGAGATATTCAAAATTATGGATATTCAAGTCTGAATTTTTGTGTGTAACATCATCTTCAGCAAGTTTCCTTTTTTTCATCTCATCATTACCTAAAACTTCTACAAACAATATTGGTCTACTAATATAATCTACATCAGACCGTGGAACACCAAAACTGCTATCTTTTTGAAATCAGTTTTTCTTTATCAATCTTAGCTTCTGTTCTAATCTGAACACCACACTCGGTCTCAGAATCAAAATAGTTTTCACATTCACTTTCAACATGTCCCAGACTTGAAATGGAATTATCTGTATCTGATTGGACACAATGTTCTATGCCTTCTAGTAAACTTTTGTAATCTTCATCAATTATTTGCAACCTACATGAATACTCACCATCACTCATAATAGAAAAGCCTGAAAAATCAGAGCTACAATCAGAAGCACTTGCATTTTCTTTTAAGTCTTTGTTCTTGTTCAGACAGGGCACAAGAGAAATGTGGCTTACTTCAAAACAATGACTGTTTTTTTACCCAAAAAGGGGCTAAGGTGCTGAAAAAAATGTAATAAGATGCCTTAAAAAGGGATGTCCGGTTCGTACAGCTTTGCCATCTGGACAAGTACAGCTTTGCCATCTGGACAAGGCATACCACAGTTAGTTCTACTGTGGGAATCAAAGACATAATACAAACCATTATCAGCTCTAAATATGGCAACAGTGTAGCAGTCAATGGTCAAAAAGCAGAAATGATCCAAATCTTTAAGTGAATCATACAAACTATAGAACGGGATTTCGGTTTCCTCTCTAGTAACTGTTTCACTGTAAGTCTGCATGATTTTAACATCAAAATTCTGTATTTTATTTTGAAGTTCACAAATCATCAAATACTTGTTGATGCCAACAGACAAATGCAAATTATCTCCTTCAGTTAAAATTACATCCAAATAAGCAGATGTCCAGTTTTTAGGTGAAACTGCCATTGCATATGACATAGCTGATAAGCAGTTTGCAGTGCACTGTCTCCCAGCTCCTGTGAACTTGGAATTGCCTTGGTGGCAATTAGCTTGAATGGACAGCATGTTGACCTACAAGAAATGTCATACATAACTTTAAATGAATCAAGATTTATGGATGAAAAAGAAACTAGGAAATAAGGTAGCAGCCAAATACTACCTTGTGTTTTGTTGTTATTTCCATATGTTGTATTATGGACTGAATGCCTTTATGTACTGATTTGACTACTGACTTGACTTGACCTATGTTAGCCTTCACCTAACAATTAATACTTATATCAGTTTTTTTGTTTTTTATTTTCCAACTGAGTATATTTTTCTGTAGTCATTGTAATAGTTCACTTTTTAACTATTAAAGTAACAAGGTGAAGCACTCGAAACATTTACATACACTATTATAATTTGGTATTATGAGTATCATGATTTATAATATTTTTGTTGTATTTAGTAGATCAGACTTAATTCATCTGATACTTTTATTGCATGTTCTCTTTAATTTGACCCTTTTGGATATTATTATATTGATACAATCAAAATTTCTAATCTGAACAAGGGTGTTCTCTGGAACACATTGGTCACCTGGTGAAGCATGACAGAAAAAATGTGACGGACCGTCAGACGGACGGACATTATTATTAACTTGCAATACATTCATGCTTGCAAACAAAGAGTATTAAATGATTACATTACACAAGGTATTGTACCTGTAATATAGTCAAAAAAGATGTTCATAAGCATGTGATAAGTCGCATCTTCTTCATAAATGTATTTCACATCTCAGGCAGCTCTATAAAAAAATTGTATACTATTATGAATTCTCACCTTAAGAATAAGTTGTATATTTTCTGTCCTAAACTAAGAATGTGCTTTGCTGGTAGATTTATATAACTTCTGTCTCTGTAAAGTACCTTTTACTTAAAACTACATTTCCTTAGCTTTCACACATATATTTTGAAATCTATTGATCTGCTAAACCATGTTTATTGAAACAACTGTATAATTTTTATTATGTTTGCTTAATGGAAAGGACTGTTTAAGGAGTATACTGCACATTAGTTGAAGTGATAAATGTATGATTGGATTTTAATGAAAAATGTATATTTTGCAAGAACAGTGTGAAGTCTTTGGTCTAACTACAAATTTGTATACACTATACTTACAATATTTAAGACATATTCTTTTTTAAACTGATGCCATGGTATATCTGTAATTGTCTTAAACCAAATTATGTTTAACTGAACTGTCTTCAATGCCCAGGTCATCAAACTGTTACCAAAAAGAGAATTTGATTTGTAAGATACTGATAATGTAATGTAATGAAGATTATGTAATCTTCAGACTCTTATTATTGAAAAGCATAATATCAAAGGATTTAAAACCATAATTCAGTTTATTTTGATACATTTGGTGAAACCTCAGTGACTTACTAACATGATATAATGAAAAAATAAACAAGAGACACAGAATAAGGGTTCTTAAAATAACTGTTTAGCTGTATATATTGCAATAAGTAACAAAAAAAACTATGTTTTTATATTGGAATTTTTTAAAAATAAAAATGCTCACCTTAATTTCTCTTTGGTTTTCAGAAATCATACCGGATATCACAAATTATTACAAGCCTAATATTCCATTGAAAATAAATACTCAGTATTTCCAGAAGTCAATGTCAGCATTAGAGGTGCTCTTTGAAAATCAGGATTATGACAGCATATTTATGACATCATAAATTCATAATTATGACATCATCAGTGACAACACATTATTATTAATATCAATATGTTGATATCATAAACAGTTTCACATATATTTTAATTACAGTGGTTTAAAGAACTGCACATATTTTTCATTATTTCATTGTTATATATCATACATGTATGACAAATTTTGTGTTTTGTTAGATTCAATCTGTCCCAAAAATGATAAAATTTCACTTAGAACTTTTTCGCGATAACTGCCATGTGCTTATTTTGTTACAGTGTTAAATGCAAAAAAGTTCAAAGTGATAAATAACCTCTTAATATACAGAAAAATAACACTGCAAGCACTGGAAATTTTAAGACTCAATAATATATTAAGGTAATGAAAAAGAATTTCAACAAAAAAATAAACTATTCATTTACACACAAATCTCTTGAATGAATTTGCTAATTTGATGAATGCGAAAAGGTTTGTAAGTGACTTAAGTCACTTGGAACTCTTTCGCATTAATAATAAAAACAATTATCACTTAGAACTATTGGACAAATTTAAAATAATATAAAAACAAAATCTTATATTTATTTTTTTCACAAATGCTAGATAATGACATTTTTAAGTGTTTTTTGTAAAAAAGTGATGTCACTTAGAACCTTTTCGCTTTCACCCCTCGATATAAATTGCAAAGCATATTGCAAAGCATTTACATTTACTGATTAAAGAATTAACATTTACTGATTAAAAAATCAATAGTCTTGTAAATTATAGGGTTGCATTTCCAATTTAAAATTTCAGTGTGAAATTTGTGACCTATCATTTGTGTGTGAATTTTGATTTTGACCCTTTTGGTCTTATAAATTAAATGATCTTTTTATCAAAAACCTGAAATAAATGTTTTATGATTCAATTCATTACTTTATAATAATACCATTGTCCAATTTAGTACAAAAAAAAAAAAAAAAAAAAAAAACTTTTAAAGAATGAAACATTCATGAAACATTCCTTTTTTGACTGAGTATATTCTTAGTGCTTAGCAAATTTTGAGTAGTATATAAATCCCTAATTTTACCTGCTCTAACCTTGGTCTTTTAGGTTGTCTTCGTCTGTAGTTTTTCAACAGCGACTGTGAAGGCTCCGTATCTGACTCGTCACTGCTTATCTCGATAACCTGAGACCTATAATTTACAATAGAGCCATCTAATCTAGAAACACACAAAGTTTGTTTGTTTGTTTTTTGTTTGTTTATTATTATTATTATTTATTTTTATTTACAATTGATGCTTTGGTCACAAACTGCATGTTATGTGTTATTATAATATGTATATATGGTATATAAATAACATCAACATTCGACCTGGCAAAAACAACAAGAGGGCCATGATGGCCCTGGATCGCTCACCTGAGTATAGGGTAACCCAAGGAACATCAGTCTGTATTAAAACATTATAAAACTTAGCCAGTAGTTTTGAAGGAGATGATCTCTGCAAAGTTTTATCATATTTTGTCCAGCAGTTTCAGAGGAGAGGCCTTTTAAGTTTTAAATATATACATATAAGGCAAATTAGTCCTGCCCCTTGCAGCCATGTTTTTTTTTTTATGGATTGGAATAATTTTAGCAACTTCTGTGAAGCCTCACCCAAGGAACATCCCTGCAAAATTAAATCAAATTCTGGCCAGTAGTTTCAGAGGAGATGTCACTTAGAGATTTCACTATATACATATAAGGCAAATTAACCCTGCCTATAGTAGCCATGTTTTTTTATGGATCCGAATAATTTTAGCAACTTTTGTGAAGCTTCACCCAAGGATTATCCCGCAAAATTTAATCAAATTCTGTCCAGTGGTTTCAGAGGAAATGTTGATTAAAGTTTTCCCTATATACATATAAGGCAAATAAGCCCCGCCCCTGGCGGCCATGTTTTTTACGGATCGGAAATTGTTTATTAACTTTGGTAGAGGTTGACCCAAGGAACATCTGTACCAATTTATTTTAAAATCTGGCCAGTAGTTTTGAAGATGATTTTTAAAGTTTTCATATGTTTTTTTTTTTTTGTTGCAATGGCAACCAGAGTTCTAAATGGATCAAGTTTATTTTAGCAACTTTTGTGAAGGTTGACCCAAGGATCATCCCTGCCAAGTTTAATCAAATTCTGTCCAGTGGTTTCAGAGAAGATGTTTAAAGGTTTCTCTATATACATATAAGGCAAATAAGCCCCGCCTCTGGCGGCCATGTTTTTTTACGATCCTAATCAAATTCTGTCCAGTGGTTTCAGAGGAGATGTTTAAAGGTTTCTCTATATACATATAAGCCCCGCCCCTGGCGGCCATGTTTTTTTACGGATCGGAATAATTTTACCCAAATTTGGTAGAGGTTGACCCAAGGAACATCTGTGCCAAATTATTTTGAAATCTGCCCAGTAGTTTTGAAGGAGATGATTTTAGTTTCCAAATCATTTTTCTTTTTGTAGCCATAGCAACCAGAGTTCTACATGGATCAACTTTATTTTAGCAACTTTTGTAGAGCCTCACCCATGGAACATTCCTGCCAAGTTTCATTAAATTCTGTCCAGCGGTTTCAGAGGAGATGTCGTTTAAAGAAAATTGTTGACAACGCACGACGACGGTCGCCGGACAAAGGGCGAGCACAATAGCTCACCTTGAGCACATTGTGCTCAGGTGAGCTAAAAACGGATGGATGGAACGCATGTTCGTCCGAAATGAAACTGCTTGTTACTGAAAGAAATTCGCTCTGTCATGCCGTGTCATGAGACAATTGCAATCAGAATTGATCGTCCGTGTAAATTCCAGACAAAGATCTAATTTGGACTTACATAACACTTAAACGGTGGATTTCTGTTGAAAAGGGCCTTGAATTTTACCCCGCAAACATCCGTAGTGGAGGCTGATGAATATACTCGGCGATTCTCGTAGTAGGCCGAAGACGATCACGAACGGTTGCGAATGCAACTGCCGAGATGACTGATTACGCACGGAAAATAGCTAAACAGGGTGATCAGTTTTTAGACGGCGATATCGCCGTCTTATGCTGAAGAACGAAATCAGGCCTTGCTAATTTGCATATTTTCCACAAAAATTTTAACTGTAGCTCTCCGCGCTTAGTGCGGATCCATGTAATGCGATTCTGCACTAACGAATACGAGTGGAATATGTTACACAGACGTTTAAATCATAAACGTAACCGCTTTTAGTTTGTTATTGTTTGTTCACATGTTTTCTTTTGCCATTATTTTGTAGTAGAGGTATAAAATGGCACTTATACTATCTTGCCATAGAGCTAGCCTTTGTGGCGACGTGGTAGTGTCCGATTTGCATACCGAGGGCCCCGAGTTCGATACCAGCTCGGGGCAGTAGGATTTTACTTGGTTACATTTGGCGCCCAACGTAAATAACTCAAAGTTGTAGAAGGGATGGCACTCTTAGAAAGCCAACTTTGGTGGTAAACATTCTGAAAATAGTGTCCACTTTGAGGTCATTTCATGGATCAGTGATTTTCCCGCCTTGTACTTTCCCGTGCAGTCGAGAAAAGAGATTTGGACTGAGCGGACGTGCTTTAATCTGGCTTTTTAATATTTCCCTTAAATAATCGGTTTGTATATCTGTATAATTGTTATTGGTCCACTTTGAAAATACTGTGTAACGTCGTGTAACGTCTCTTATTTTTGATTTCTATTTAAATTTACTTCAATGAGTAATTTGGTAATTCTTTGATAATTTAAACAATGGTTCAAGATGGCTTTCGTTCTTGGCGGTAACTGCATTTTAAATATAATATTCACAATTCTCTGAATCTGTTTATTACACACATGTTAATTACTCGCAGGCTAACAGAAGTCACGGGAACGAATGTGCCGATAATGACGTGAGGTGAAAGCGGTTAATTCCATGAATTGGTGAGTTTGAGTGTACACCTGTAATACTTGTAATACTCGTGTGTGTACATGTATATTTGTTGTGAACCTGTAATATTATATTTGTATATGTATGTTTGTGTCTTAATTGTCGTTTATAAATGTATGAAGATAACTTGACACATTGATGGCCACAGACATAATTTAGGATTTATTATGAACTCATTGTCTTAAATATGAACTGTAATTGATTTATTTACTCAGCTCAATATTGTGACATCCAGTTGTACACTTCTAATATAATTTTGCTTAGTGTAGTTTGTATATGTATTTACAGATCGCCGTACGCACCTATGGATGTGACACATTAGAATTATATTGAACTGAATAGCTTTGTGTTAAACATGCTAGCCTGGTTTTTCTATTAAAAATCACAAAAGTTACAATTTTGCACTAGAAGCATCAATTTTAAGTGTGAAAAAAATATTCGTGACATTTCTTAACCAGAACAGCAACCCATCTTACGTACATGAAGATCTACTTCGGTAAAAATAAAGTAGTGCACCGTATGTATGTTATTGACCTAAAGTAGTCCACACAATATTTTGCATGATGGAGAGTTAGGTTCCTCCCAGGGCACTTCTTAACTTTGAATAGATAGGCAAACATTCTTGTATCTTAAATAATCAAATACCTGGTCAATTTCTACACATACAAAACAACAGATAGAATTCGCTAGCACTAGAGGAAGAGAATGACCTACTTAGGTATGCAGCTCTTTATGAAAGAAAGGTTCATGGCCTTTACCCCGGATTATTATGTTACAAACAGAACTTCTGTAGCAACAACGAATGGAGTTTTTGTCGTCATGTGACTGCTTCAATAACAGAAACGCTGGGTTTAGAATGATAATCCCGTCGCCGTCTCTCAGCGCATTGTGCGCTTTGATTGGCCCTGGCGCAAGAAAGCGCAGCTCTGAATCGTAATATATTTTAGTTCATTCTATACGTGAAGGATGACAGAATACGATGGTAGAAGTGGAAATTGGTAGAATATAACCATTGAAACACAAAGTAGAACGAAATCGAGGCGACTTTTGCGTCACGACTGTCACATGGCTAATTAATATTTCAAATTATAATTTGGACGAATGGAAAGCCAGAGATTTCTTCTTTCCAATGACGTAATAGGCATTTGTGTAGCTACAAAAGCCGTGAAGTTATTTATATCTAAACCACATGACCCGTCAACAGAAAACACAAAATGGAGGTGTCCAATTTGATTGAAGCGAAGTAACAAGCGTTGAAACTGCCAGGTTATTTGCACATTGTTTGACTACAATATTAAAAGAAAACGGTATATTTAGAAAATATAATTTATTTTCAATCAACTACAGAAAACAGTGTGAAAAGTATGAAAATATAGAAGTTAAACAGTGAGATAAACAGGACAAGTACAGAACGGTGACAGATAGGGACGCGGTATCCTATTGATACAGTGATATCGTTACTTCAGAGCGGCAATGAACGTACCCTTCCCACCAGACCCCAGATGGCCCCGAAACAGGGAAAGAGGTGCTGATAAGAAGACAAAAAAGCTCAATTATTTGCTCTGACGTTTAATCAGTATATGAAATATTGGTGTATGCGGAAACAACAAGGCAATGAACATGATTGGATACAAGAATTTGTATGAAGTAATGAAAGGGGTGCATCAGGAATGGGAAACAACCATTCGCACGCATTTGAGAAAACTAAATAGCCTATGAATCTATAAACAATTCCAAATCAAGTGGAAAAGGCTTTTAAATAAGTGATGATCTCGTCACATGCAAAAACCCCTCCACCTGGTTAAAGTACATAACAAAGGAGGACTCAACCGGTCTACATGGGAGTAGATTGTGATAAATTTCACTTACAATGTTAAGTAATTTTGGCGGCATTCAAGCACCCGCTAAACCCAACCCACTACCCATATAGATCACTCAACAGTGCACAGAAAAGAGATTTTAAGGAGTTGTATGACTATTATGTTATGGAAGACAGAAACAGTCATAGCAAGTACATAGTGGCGGAGCTAGAACCATGGCAATCAGCTGACCTACACCTGTTAGAGATGCAGACTGATAGACAGACAGGTCCTATGGATATTCGACACAGACGAAGGAAAAGGAAAAACCTTCCTCACACAATACCTAAGAGATAATAAGGGCGCCAATAACCTAGCAAATGGAGAAGGGATCGACTTGGCGATGGCGTATATGTCTGCTTCAGCTACGCCAGGTTAGATACGGACATCAATTACAGGATATTGGAAGACCTTAAAGATGGAGTTATATTTTCTCCGAAGTATACATCAACGGTCAAGACGTTCAATCCACCTAAATTGATCTGTATGGCTAATTACCCGCGATATATAGACAGGTTGGGTCACGACAGATGGGTCATATATGAAATCATAGAGGAAGAAAGAAGAACACTGAGACGATATGAGTTTTAAACTGTGATAACTATTCATTTAACTGTGATATTGTTAAAATTTATTGTATGAATAGTCTATTTTCGCACTTGAACAGTACCACACAGGTTATGTAACAACTAATCGGTACTGCCTCCAGTCCCTAATTCTCCCAGCAAATACGGTAACAGTTATCCGTGATCGGTGCCTGCTGGAAACTGCTCTGCATCCCACCATGTATTGGTCATTCTTGTAGAGTGAAACGTGCTGAAATCACCTGCTAACGATCGGGAAGAGTTTGGTCGAACTGAGGTACAATGGTTTGCTTGTAGGTTTTGCCAGCTCTAAGCGGCCGGAACTTGCAGTTGGCACTCTGCTCCGTTTTGTTAGGATCCTGGTCAGTGATAGAATTTCTATCATAACTCTTTCATTCACGCAAACGCACAAAGTCCTCCTTATTACGGACATCTTCAACATCCATCCAGTAGTGCAACTGTACACTCTATATCGCAAACATTGAGTTTTTATCAAAGTACAGATCTATGTGGTCATATGTAAAGACGAACTTACTTTTTCCTGCTTGTTGCCCACAAGCAGTCACTTTCGAAATAGTCCTGAGAGTAAAGATGTTACCCCGGAAAATTTCCACCTTCGTATTCCTCGTATTCTCGTCCAATTCCGTGATATACTACGTCTACATCCATATCTATATTGACGATGGAGATACTGGCGTTCCGTATTGGCGGTAGCCTGTCGCAGCACTTCCTTCCAGGTCCTCTTGATGACGCTGGCGACGGCTGCTGCTATTAGTCCATGAAGTCAATGTGTGGACCGCCGGTACCCAGCTGGCGGGAAATATGGCTGTCTCCAGAAGTAGCCTGGTTAGGTCCATATTCTTAACGGCTGCCCGCTGGTCTGGGTGCTCCAACCTTGCGATGAGGGAGGTGAACCCGAAGTACGTGTTCGGGAAGGCCTCGATCCACTCTTCCATGAGTTTCCAACTCCCCGTGTAACGGTGAAGATGGATTAGACGATCTTTCCCCACAGAAGAATGGGCCCTCAGCTGAAACAGAAACGTCAACAGGGTGGCGTCGAATCCATCCTTCTTACCTCTTCCGTGGAGTATAAGGATGTGATCCGGGCCCAGAAGCTCGAGGAGGTAGTCCAGCTTCCACATCTGCTCTGCCCAGGTTGCTGGGGGCAGAGTGTAGTCAAGCCCGACTTCTCCCAATCCGGCAACCAGGGGATCAGCGAGCAGAGTCTTCAGGCGCCCTAGGTCCTTGTCTCCAGCTACCTTCTTTAGGTGGAGTCCTGCTACCACAACCACCCCCTGTGATACCCATGACTGGAGCTGGGCGGTCGATGGGTAAGTTTCAGGGTCACAGAACACCCCGGTGACTTTCTGAACCTGCACCTCGTATTCCTCAGGTGGGGAGCGGGCCCTGCAAACACGTTGGGGAGCAAGGTCGTCAATGTCCATCTCCTTCATAATCCGGTCAAGATGACAGTGGCTGTCGAAAGCGATGGGCAGCTGTGGCAGCATATGTCGATCTTCTGTGGAGAGTTCGTACATTGCCGTCAAACTCTCCAAGTGATGTGGTTCCAATATTGACACCAGAGTCAGGAGTACCCTCCAGTGTACTAAGGCAGTCACCTGATTTTCTCTCTGTTTGATAGAGAAGTCCTTAGGAACTGGTGAGCCCAGAGTCTCACAAAATTCCCTCATGACAGCAGTCAGCTGGGCAGGCTGCTCGTCTTCAATGGGTGCAAGACCCATGCTCTCGACGTAGCGGACGAGGCCACTAAGAGTGCTTTGCTTTACCTAGCAACCATCGTGCCACTAACTTTAGAGCCCCGACTCTCCGGTTGGCCATGGACCAGAGTCCAGTTAGCCTTGCGTTGAATATGCCCGGCAGGTGAGCGTCGAGAGCGTGAACTGACAACACGTCTCCCCTACACCCCCTTACTGGGCATGTTGGTCTCCTTGGTGGTTCCGGAGGAGCTGGACGTTTCTCCTGTGGGGTTCCCGGTGAGATTCGCTTCGCAGGGGCTTGCCACTATGGTCCCTCACAGGATACTCCGTTCGTCTTCTGGAATGCCCCTGGGTAAGCTGCTGGGCGGGCTCTCCCTCGGGTCACTCCTACGTCTGTGAAGGTCCCGGTGCCTGTCGGAGTACCTCTTGCAGTACCCTGGGCCTCTCCCAGGATCCTGAAGTTGAAGCCTTCACCATATCTGAGTAGATGGACTTCTTTGAGCTGGTTAGGGGGAGCTCTCTGTCTGTCTGCTCCGTCCAAGAAAGAGTCTTCCCAGAAAACGGGGTCTTCTCAGTAGACACATCCTTCCCTTTAGACGAGGTCTTCTCAGTCGACTGGCCGCACTCCGCCTTCCTAGGGGATGCCTTTACAGGACTTTCCAGGAGTACAGCCGCCTGGGACACATCCACCTCCATCTCCTGATCTTCTGGCCCAGAAAGAAGGACATCTTCCTGCGATATGGCGCCGGCGTCTTCAGACACTCGCTGGATGTGTGGGTCACTATCCAGGCGAATGTCCCGGCTAGAGCCACTTGGATGGTCACTAAACCGGACGATGTCGGTCCTTGGTTTGGGCAGCGCTGACACCTTCTCTGATATCCACTGCCGACTGTGATACTGGACAGTGTCCAGCTCCTTGGCTAACGATGCTACTTCTTACTTCCTTGCGCCTTCCCAAGAGCCACCTGGTCCATTAGAACACAAGTG
This sequence comes from Solen grandis, assembly GCA_021229015.1. Classification (NCBI taxonomy): domain Eukaryota; kingdom Metazoa; phylum Mollusca; class Bivalvia; order Adapedonta; family Solenidae; genus Solen; species Solen grandis. The sequence continues at coordinate 42,057,252 of CM037778.1, read as the reverse complement.
GCCTCTTCAGGATTTGATGCTCCGATCACTAGCTTGGCTAGCTCCCTGGAGTTGAACTGCCTTTTCTCCTTAGTGAACCGCCGGACGGCCTTGATAGGAGACTCCATCCTTTGGTTGCCTGAAACATACAATGGCAGAACACAAACACATTAGTGGTACCGTCTCCGACAGTCACAACATTTATATTTGTCAATATCAAGGTATCGGTAGGAGTAATATCAACACAAGAGCCATGGTACCACTCCTGGCAGAAATCGCACTGGATCATAAAACGCTGCTGCCAGGGTTTCCGGATTTATCCACTGAGGGATATCCCGGTCTCTACACAGTTTAAGGCGGTCATCATTTGGCGGTCATGATTTGCCACAAAAACTGAGTTTCTCAGTTTTATCCGGAACAGATAGGATGATAGTTTTGCAACAATCACCCCAGGACCCTTCCATGGTGGGGACAGTCTTTTGCACTTACCTTTAAGTACAGCAATATCAAGCAGGTAGACGGGGTCGCCTACTTGATAATTCCTTTCTAAGATGCGCAAGTCATAGTTCCTCTTCATACGTTGGGAAGTAGTCTTCATAACTCGGCGGGCTGTTTCGTGGGCCCTCTCCATGGTGGAGATGAGAGTCCTTGTGTACTCAATGGGAGACGTGTGTTCACCACGTTTAAGTGGGAACATCAGATCAGCTGGAGTACTAACCTCTCTGCCTAGCATCATCATGTTCGCTGTAAGTCCTGTCATTCGGTCCACAGAAGCCCGAAGAGCTCCCGCAATCTGTTGCAAATGGATGTCCCAGTGTTTTTGGGATTTCCCCACAAAACAACGGACGGCGTCCATAAGAGTCCGGTTGTAGCGCTCCACCTATCCATTGGATGAAGGGCGGTAGGGCGTGGTTCGAGCCTTGTGGATTTCAAGTACCCGACAGCTGGGATTCAAAGTTGCGGCCTTGATCAGAGAATATTTGGAGCGGGGCTCCAAACCTCATGAAAAAGCCATCCACAGCTGCTCTTGCTGTCTCCTCCGCGGATTGGTTTGGGACCGGTATACATTCTACCCACTTAGTGAACTGGTCCACTATCATGAGTACATGTTCATTTCCTCTTGCTGATTTTGGCAATGGGCCCAAAAAGTCAATGTGGACCTTTTCCATAGGTGCCCCAGCCTGATATTCAGTCATAGGGCACTTACCATGGCGGGCAGTTTTCTTGCAACCAGCAACGTATGCTGCCACATCTTTTCCCATACCTACCAGGTAAACTTTTCTTTCATTCGGTCTCTGGTTCGGGCCTCGCCCTGATGGCCAGCAGAGGGAAGGTCATGATTCAAGACCTTCTCTCTGAGACCTTTAGGCAGTACCAGCCTCATTTCCTGATAGTGCTTGTCTGTCTGATAAAGCACTCCATCATCCAGAGACGTCATTTCCTTGTTCAACCAGTATGACTTGCTGGCTGGGCTAGAACGGAACAGAGCTGCAGATTCTGGCTCAAAGTCGTTCTCTAACCACTCCAATAAGAAGCACAAGTCGCTATCTTGACTTTGAGCTTCCTTCAGATCTGTAAGGGTGAAACCCCAACTTTGTGGGACATCTCCCTTATCCTTGTCAGGGACCTTTTGGGGTTGGATATTATCTTGGATTGAAACCCCAGGGCCCTGAGACGGTACCTTTGCTGAAACAATGTTTGAACTATCAACAATAGCATCCCCGGTGATGCCAATAGAATGCAACGATATTTCCTCGAGAGCATTTGACAACGCTGTTACATCTGTCATATCTACAGCACTTCCTGGTTCCAAAATGGACTTATCAGGTTTGCAAGTGGGCTCGCTTCCCATGACTTCGTCTGTCTTCACACTCTCCGAGAGGTTCTGGGCCCTCCCAGAGAGTTCCTCCGTGGCGACACACACTGATGCCTGCTCCCCGCACTCCCTGCGATTTCGCTTTCGTCCTTGTTTAGGCAGACATTTCTTGCAGCACTCCTATGACTTCCGAGAACAGCTCTAATCTTACTATCATGACCCTCAGGACATGAAATAGGCCTCTTATTCCCGGTTGCCAACGGCACTGCCCCGTCTACTTCTTCAAAGAACCTCTGCCACTTCTCTGTGGCGTCCCTGCAGTACCTGCACCCGCCACAGGGCAATTGATCCGGTCGAGTCCCTGCTTCGCGTGCTTCACACACTAACTCAGATGGCATTCTGGACAATGCGACAGCTCTTTCAGCCATCTCGCCAACTGCCCCTGTGGCTCCCGAAAGTTCATCAGCCACCTAAGACTGGAGTGGTCTGTTCGCACCACAAATGGCCGCCCTAGCAGATAGTGCCTATACTGTCTGGTAAAGCGCACTACCGCCAGAAGCTCCTTTCGTGTGACACAGTAACGCCTCTGTTCTTTTGTCAAGGCAAAGCTCCCATAAGCTATCACCTTCTCCTGACCATCTTGGATTTGAATAAGCTCAGTGCTAATTGCGAAGTCCGAGGCGTACGTGTCTAAAATAAATGGGTCCTTTAAGTTGGGCAATGCTAACACAGGGGGCTGGGTTAGCATTTCCTTCAAGGTGGCGAAAGCCTCTGCCTGCCTTGGTCCCCATACAAACTGATTCTTTCCAAGGACCGCATACAGGGGGGCCGCTATCTTAGTGAAATCCTTGATAAATCCTCTATGATAGTTCACCAGTCCCATGAACCGCTCTACATGCTTGGCACAGTTTGGAACAGGCCAATTTTTAACCACAGCTATGGCTTGTTCGGACATAGCCAGGCTATCCCCGCTCACACGTCTCCCTAGGAATTCCACTTCCTTTTGGAAGAAAGTGCACTTCTTGGGTTTCAACTTAACACCGTGTATGCGGAACCGGGTCAAAGCCTCTTTGAGGTTTGCCAGGTGTTATTTAGCATCCCGTCCCAGCACGACTATGTCATCAAGGAATGCTAGGACAGTTTTCCAGTTCAACCCTCAGAGGATAAGGTTCATAGCCCTAGCAAATGTAGCCGGGGCTCCACATAAACCAAATCCCATTCGTACATGTTCAAAAAGACCATACCTTGTAATTAAGGCAGTCTTTTTTCTATTTTCCTCTCTGATTTTCAATTGGAAGTAAGCAGAGTTAGCGTCTAGTTTGGAAAACCAAACGCTGCCTGCTAACGTGTCTAGGCAATCATCGAGAAATAGTAAGGGGTAAACGTCTTTGAAAGTTACCTCATTCAGCTTTCTGTAGTCGATGCACCACCTCACAGAATCATCTCGTTTGCGGATCAGCACAGGAGCTGAGGCCCAATCTGAGGTGGACTCCTGTATCACACCAGCCCTGAGCATCTTCTTGAGGTGCTCTTCTTCTTCTTCTTCTGCAAAGCTGGCGGGAGTTCGCCGCATCCTTTGCTTTATGGGCTTTGCATTTTCTGTGTCTAGTGTGTGCTCTATTTCTGTGCAGTTCCCCAGATCGAACTCATCCTTTGCAAAAACATCTTTGAATTCAATTAGCAGTTGCGCCAATTGAATTCTCTGGTCTGCATCCAGGTTCGTGCATGAGTCCTGATAAAGTTGTCTGAGATGTTCTGGCATAGTGCCACCATCTCCATTAGGAGATGATAAGCCACCCTCACCCTCTTCCATGAGTACTCGCAACACGGAGATTTCCTCAGTATTGCTTTCCTCTACATTTTCAATTATCTTGTCAACAGGGTAAGCCATACCTATCTCGCTTCCCCTCTTGACAAGACGGAACCTGTCTGATGGATTCACTAAACACACTATAGGGTCTGATGAACTCTGACGCAATACACTCGGCATCAGTAACTTGGACTGATTCAGTGGTTCAATCATGTAGATAGGCAGCTTGGCGTCTAGCTTACATGGGACTTTTACTACAGAGTTAGGGGGTATGACCCTTCTCTTTGCCACAGTTACCCGGGACGCAGAGGGGGCCCCCTCCCTGGAATCCACATCTAGGGTGATGCACATTCCATCAAAAAATAAAATCCCTTTTCCCATATCTAATATTGCATTCCCCACCACCCTAAGGATATCAAATCCCAGGAGCATATCTTGTTCAATGGGAGCAACATAGACGTTTTGAGAATACCACTGAGTGCCAATTCTCATCCTTACTGGGCCTGCCACCTGTGCCGCCATAGACATCTCTCTGCCTGCAGCCAGCAAGGTGACATCCCTGATCTTCTTTGGGTAGTTTTCAGCTGTTGGTAGACTTTATCTGAGATAATGGTCACCTGTGCCGCAGTGTCCACCACCGCTTTGATGGGAACACTGCAAATCTGCACATCCATGGTGAATTGTGTAGCTGATCTGACTTGACAGACCACAATTGGGTCCATTTTGTCTCCCCTGTCCTGATTGTTGTGGCTGGGCTGGGATGCCACATAGGGATTCTTGCTGTTGCATGCCGTTGATATGCCATATGGCTGGGTCGAGGAAAGACCTACTTCTTCGTCGACCCCTTGTAGTTTAAAGATCGGGCCTGGGTGGCTCGATCCTCATCTGTGAGCTTGGGGCAGTTTTTCCTAAAGTGTCCCTCTTTGTCACAGTGGAAACACCTTAGGATAGGCCTCCCCCGCCCCTTTGGCATTATTGACCTCAGGGAGCAAGTCAGTCTTCTTTCCAGGTCCCACAGTGCATCATTAAAATCCGAGGGACCTGTTGCTGTGCTACTAGTGGTGGGTGGGGCCGCAGCATACACTTGTCTTGACGGCAGAGTGGGGTTGCTGTGTGGCGGGGCCTCCACAGCATGCGCCCTTTCTTCTTCCTCAGTGCGCCTTTTTAGCTCACCTGAGCACAAAGTGCTCAAGGTGAGCTTTTGTGATCGCCCTTCGTCCGGCGTCCGTCGTCGTGCGTCGTCCGTCAACAATTTGCTTTAAACGACATCTTCTCTGAAACCACTGAACCTCTGAAACCACTGGACAGAATTTAATGAAACTTGGCAGGAATGTTTCTTGGGTGAGGCTCTACAAAAAGTGCTAAAATAAATTTGATCCATGAAGAACTCTGGTTGCCATGGCTACAAAAAGAAAAATAATTTGAAAAATGTAAAAATCATCTCCTTCAAAACTACTGGCCAGATTTCAAAATAATTCGGTACAGATGTTCCTTTGGTCAACCTATACCAAAGTTGCTAAAATTATTCCGATCCGTAAAAAAACATGGCCAACAGGGGCGGGGCTTGTTTGCCTTATATGTATATATAGAAACCTTTAAACAACATCTCCTCTGAAACCACTGGATCATTGGGTCAACCTTCACAAAAGTTGTTAAAATAAACTTGATCCATATAGAACTCTGGTTTCCATGGCAACAAAAAGAAAACAAGAGGCCCATGATGGCCCTCAATCGCTCACCTGAGATAAATAGGTTGACCCAAGGAACATCTGTACCAGTTTATTTTAAAATCTGGCCAGTAGTTTTGAAGAAGATGATTTTTAAAGTTTTCTTTCTTTTTCTTTTTTTGTTGCCATGGCAACCAGAGTTCTACATGGATCAAGTTTATTTTAGCAACTTTTGTGAAGGTTGACCTAAGGATCATCCCTGCCAAGTTTAATCAAATTATGTCCAGTGGTTTCAGAGATGTTGTTTAAAGGTTTCTCTATATACATATAAGGCAAATAAG